>JAULSY010000157.1:0-68059 GCA_030512305.1 Cercophora samala
GTTTGTTTCCGGTTGGTTAAAATTTCTTAACAAATAATACGGTGGTGGTTAAACGGTTTTTAATTTTAATTGGTAAACACTTGATACGGCGCTACCCCCCCCCCCCCCCCCCCCCCCCCAAACCAACAAACTGCCTAGCTGTCAAATAAGCTTTCGGAGTTGGTGTCAACCACTTACATCTCACGGAGACAAAACCGCCCAGCTTTTTTTCTCTTTCTTTAATCTTTTTGACAGGACACCTGACTGAGGACTGCCCAGCCCTACCACCGGATAGAAAGCAAACAGAAATCAAGGTGCTCACCTTCCCACACCTTTTTTTTCAGCGCCTTTCCCTCACCGCCGCAAGATTTCGCAAGCGTTACTTGCGGCGGTTAGGTAGGCTGGGTGGGTGTGCGTAGGTCAGTGGCTCGGACAGGGGCTTGGTAGTGGTTCATGTGTGAGAGAGAGAGGTTTGGATGGGTGGGTGTGATGACCAGTGTGATGGGTCTGGGATTACGGGCATGATGAGCTTTGAACGGGAAGAGGGCTGGGGGTTGATGACGGGTGAAAGATGGTGTGAACCAACAGCGGGTAGAAAAACTCGGTTGCTCGCATGGAATTTTGGTCAGGTGAGCTACCTAACTTGGTCGCCTTGTCCCTCTTTTTTTCCTCTTTCTCTCGCCCATACACAAGGCGGGAATCCATCGCACTGTGTTGTGGCGAGTGAGTGTATCTGGTTGCGCCGGGTTTGACAAGGCTGTGGTTGATGGTACGCAAAATGCAAGGTACCAAAGACTAGCACAAGCAGACAGAAACCGCCTGCCGCTTTTGTACATACATCAACCTCGCTCTTTTTGGTCGTTGGGAAAAACACAAAATAGGCACCTAGGTAGTGTGGGGGGGAAGGTGTTGGTTGATCTGTCATATTCAGGACCTTTCTTGGGGATTGTGCACCGGAGAGGGTAATAACAGAGATAGGGTAAAGTCGGTTTAGGTAGAATACAGCCGATCAGCACAAGGCTGGGGATGGGAGGAGGGAGCACGAAAATGGTGTTGTGGAATCAAACGCTGCTCGAAAAGGAAAGTAGTAAAGGTCTTATAGGTTTGAGTTGGGATGCTGTGACTTGTGATGATATCAGAAGACGAATATTTGTGTCAGCCAACAAGCTGTTGAGTACTATAAGTACCGATAAGCTCGGTGGTAGTTTAATTCGACGTTTATGAGGATGAAATGGAGACCCTGAAGGATAATGATCTGACGAGAACATATCCCTCCTCCTAGTAGGACACAGCGACTATACTCTTGGAATCAGTCTGTCCGCTGTAGACTAAATCAAGAGGCAGAGAGAGCGCTACAAGGCACATTGCACCAAACCACTCAATTCAAAGCTCAGCTCAATTGCATTTCCACTCAACACAGGCCCCCCTTACCACCAAAACCACCAAATGCCATCAATGCTAATGCCATCAAGCCAAACACCCCCTTCCCTTCCCTTCCCTCCCTCCCATCTCTTGACCATTGTTTTTTTCGAAGTCTTCCAACAACAACTCAAAGCACAAAACTTGTCAATATTAATAACACGATAATATAACAACAACAACAGCAGCAACCACCACCACCACCCTTTACCTCCTCCTCCCCGCCTTCCAACACCTATTCCCCCACAAAAACCCACGCAATAGAAGAAAAAGACAGAAAGAGGGAGATCATTGCACCGGCCGCGAACTAGCCATCTCTCCATACCGCCCTCTATGCTGCGTAGTATCATACGCCTGCAACACCCTCGTCTGCGACTCGTCCGCCGCCGAGAAAGCATACCCCCTCTGCTTCCTCATCCTCTGCACCTGTCTCACTTTCCTAATAGCCTTTTGGAATTGTTCCATTCTGTTTCAAAATTAGCATCCAATTTCCCACCACTTCTTTGGAGAGGAAAAAAACATACCTCGGCCTATAATCCTGAATATTATACTTTTGAATCTCCTGCACATGGTGATACGGCTCCGGCTTCCACAACCTCTTGCTAAACTTCCACGCAAAATCCCTCGACAGGCACAGAATCGCCAGCGTCGGCATCTGAATCCAAAACGCCGGGCTGGAGAACAACAACGGGATAATCCCGTGGTATTCGGTCGAAAAGTTGAGTTTGGGCGCCACGATACCGTAGACTGCTACAAACACCACCCAAATCACAAATGATCCCGGGATGGCAATGACGTGGTATTTCGTCCAGTTGTTTGTTACCAATGCGGCCTTGCCGAGGACGGTCAACAAGACGGCACCGTACATGGCTGTACCCCAGACCCATTTGCCGGCGGGAACGCTGTTGCCTTGGACGCCGTCGTTGATCCAGAAGAGGGAGCCGCCAATGTAGAGGAGGAGGGAGTGATAAACTGCGTTGGAGATCCAGGAGGCAAAGACCCGCTTGTTGAAGAAGGCGTTGCTTTGACCGAGGTTGTAGAGTTGGGGGTAGCGGTCAAGCAGGCGGGCCGAGACGAACTGGTCGAGAATACCGAGAACGAGGGGAGGGAGAACAGTGTAGAAGACGTTGTAGAAGGAGAGAGTCCAGGATTCGTAGATGACTTCACCAGAGAAGACGTTTTGGAAGGTGTACTGGTCGGTTAGTTAGCATGGCTGCCATCCAACTAGGTATGGATGGAATTCTCAAAAAGCTTACCCAAAACTGCGTCAGATACAAGGCAATGTTCTTGTAGAAAGAAAACAGAATAGCCTTCGCCACACGGTGATAACTCCACGCGCCGTGAACAAGCAACAACTTTCTCAAGTACCGGAACTGAGCAATGGACACATCAGCACTGCGAGCAGCCTGAAGACCTTCCATACCACTGATACCGATACCGATATGAGCAGCCTGAATCATGGAAACATCGTTGGCTCCATCGCCAATAGCGAGGAGAATCGACTGCTTCTGATACTTCTTGACCAGCTTGACCACCATAGCCTTCTGCAGGGGAGATACACGGCAGCAAATGACCGCCTTGCACATCACCGCAAGATCCAGGAAAAGCTTCTCCATATCCTTCTCCAGTGCATACGTCAGCGATTTTCCATCAATAACGAGAGCCAGAGTATCCATTTCGATCGTCGCATCAGTTTGGTTCCGAATGGCATCAGTCTTCTTTTGCAAGTTGTCCCTGGTAGCATCGGCATTCTCCTCATTGACAATAAGCAGCATCATGTCTTCGCTGAGAAGCTTGCAACTCATGCCAATATTGATAGCCGTTTCCTGTCTGTCGCCAGTGAGAACCCAAACCTTGATACCAGCCTCCTGGAGCGTGTGGATAGTCTCCGGAACGCCATCTTGCAGCTTGTCCTCAATAGCAGTGGCGCCAAGCAGGTAGAAGTCATGCTCAATGAGCTCTGCCGCCTTGTCGAGTTCGTCTGCACGGTTTCCGCCAACGGTCGTTTGGGCCTTTTCGTAGATCTGAAGCCACTCCTGGAATTCATGTTCGGGGACCTCGCGCATGGCCAAGCATAGAGTTCGGAGACCTTCCGACGCATATTCCTCGAGGTGGCGAAGAGTGACATCGACATGGGGGTTGTTGTCGTTCAGACGCTCCAAAATAACAGTATCGGCACCCTTGGTGTAGCAGCGAACCACACCATCAGGGCAGCGGTAGATGGTAGTCATTCTCTTTCTGGTGGAGTTGAACTCGCAGACAGCCAAAAGCTCATACTCGAGTCGTTCCCCGTTGGCCTCAATAATCACAGCGCGGGGCTTACGAGCAACAAACTTGTAGCCCAACTGCACTGCTCCCTCAACAAGAGCACCTTCGTCAGGAGAAGCAGCCTGATACTTGATGTTGCCGGTGTCGTTCATCTCAGGGATAACCGTGTGGCAGGTGGCCAGCAGAGCAAGGAAGTGGTGAATGGCCTGGGCGCTGGGGTGACTCTTGATATTCTCCCTGAGCTGCTTAAACTCATGGATTCCAACTTCGATGCCGTCCTCAATCGTGGGCACGCGATCCTCGGGCACCTTCTCGGCATACATGATTCCAGCAATCGAACACGCCTTGAACTCCATCATATTGCAGGTCAAGGTACCAGTCTTGTCGGAAAACACATATTCCACCATGCCCAACTCCTCCACCAAACTCGACGTGCGGCAATTTGCAGGGGTGTCGTTAACGTCGTAGTAGATGTCCATATCGTCGTTGATGAGAATGCCGTGCCAGTACTTGACCAGTTCGAGAGTGACGAACAGAGAAATGGGAACCAAAGCAGAGAAGAGCACCCAATATGTAACCATATCCTTGATAAAAAGGCGAGCAACGGCAGCGGCACTATCCATGGGATCAAGCTTGAGATATTCGAGAGCTTCACCTTGAACGCTTTGCTGGACGAGATGACCAATAGTAGAGATAGCACTGAGAACCATCAGAATACCGACGAGCACCAACACAAGAGTATTGAGCTGCTTCTCCACCCTGGTGCGCTTGATAGGGGTCGCCGTCGCATTTCGCATGAGCTTCGTCTCGTGTCCCGTGAACACAACCACGCCGTGAATCCAGGGGGTGTTGCGCAGGGTGGCACCACGAAGCAACAGCTGCTCGGGGTTCAGGGGTAGTTCCTTCTCTCCACCACCAGCTTGCATTGTCAAGGTAGCTTCGTACGTGTAGAGACTGCTGTTGGGCTGTTCGGACTTGATCCTGCCTCCCAGTCTGCTGAGATCACTCGAGCTGACCATGGTCGACGTCTCGGGCAGGGCCTGCTTGATCTTCAGATTGGTTTCTCCATCCAGATTCGCGGTTTCGATATAGCACAATCCCTCGGGTTCCGAACTTGCCACCAAGACCAAATCCGCCGGAAAAGGCTCCTCGGATTCGACTCGAATAATGTCGCCCACGGAAACATTGATCCACTTTGTTTCCTCAAAAGATGATCCTCGCAAGATGCGCGCCTTGGACTGATTCAGGGCCTTATCGGCCTGTTTTCGACGGTAATCTTCCACCAACTCCTTACCTGCCGATACCAACAACACAACAATAAGAGGACCAATGGTGGTGTATCTGTTTGTTGGAGAAAGGCCCGGAATCTGCTGCAAGCCAGCAGTGAACAAGAAGAAGATGTTTGCGAACTTCGAGAACTGTTCAAACAAGAACTTGGGGAGGAAAGTAGCAACATTGTACTTGGCCGTCGATACGTGATTGTCCACATACTTGTTGGCGGCGTTTGCTGGTGGGTTGTTGAGATGGATGATTCGGGGTCCGAGTGTCGACGGGTCGGGTTTCGATCGTCCGAAGCCGAACTTGAAATTGCTCTTATCCTTTGGCGGAGGAGCCCCTCCTCCGGCGCCCCCGGGCTCCGGTCTTGGTCCTGTCCGTGATTCCGTCAATGGCAGATCCATTTCCGAGTACCCCTGACCCATTCCGAGCTTGTTCTTCACCCTTCCGAGCAAGCCGCCACCCAGGCTCAGAACACTATTACGGTTCCTGGCATTGGCCGCCGCTGCGGAATCAGCGCCGGGCGCCCCCCCGGCCTGGTAATATGAGGTCCCATCCTCCGGATAGTCGTCAAAGTCGTCGGCGTATCTCTGGTAGTTACCCAGATCTGACGTCTGGCTGTATTGCCTGTTGACTGGTTGCGACCCATACGGGCTTGCGGGGCCTGCGGCTGAAGCTGAGGTTCCAATCGGCGGTGGCCCCCTTCCTCCTGGTTGTCTTGCTTGACCAGAGCCAACAAAGTCGTCGTAGGAAACGGAGGGACGCGCCTGCGCACCGTCCTGGTCGTAGGCATATGAATTTAAGAGGTCGTCGTCGGTCAGGGCTGACCGCTGGCCTGTGCTGTATACGGGTTGATCATTGTCGAGATCGAGGAGGAGATCGTTTCGCGGGGGCGCGGGACCCCCGGGAGGCGGACGGCCTGTCATGCCTCAAGGCGTCGCCGCTTCGGGCAATGTGGTGGTAGACACGGTCAAGGGGTGTGTCGAAGCATAAATCGATGGCGGATCGATAGAACGCGGGGAATCGCGAGAAAGAGGCGGGCAAGGTTGCAAATAGTAGTGGTCGGTCGTCGTCGTGATTCGTGTGCAGTCGTGAATTGGGTATGTCTATCGCAAACTCAGGCGGGGGGTGGGTGTTGCGGCGTGCGATGAGCTGAATGTTGCAAGTCAAAAAATACGGCGCCGTGTTCTTTGGTATGAGAGAGCACAGCCTCCTTTCATCAAGCCTGCGGAAGATTCGCGGACTGGGGTCTGGGATACAAGACCCGTTGTCGTCGTCAGCCGTGGACCCAGTCGTATTTCTGTGCCCAACTCCAGTGGGTAAACGTCGCGAGAGTGGCTGTCAAAGCCGAGTTGGATTGTAGTGTTGAGTAAGGTAGCCGGCAAACGTGATGCTGGCGAGCAGCAAAGGGGTGTTAGTGATATGAAGAAGAACCCAAGACACTTTTTGGCGGGCTTCTTCAGGAGAACGGCGCAGCCTGACTTTGGCTGGTAGGGAGTGCTAGCGCGATTGCCTTGGACGTCACAGCCCTGCCTGTAAAAGCCGGCCCCTGCGAAGAAGCGTTTCGGAGTGGCTGACAGCAGCCAATCACCGACACGAGGCCGCCTCATGGCTGTCCCTGTAGAGTGACTAAGCAGCTTCCTGGTCTGTGCCCGCTGTACCTGTGGCGGACCCTGGCTTCACTTACAACATTCATCTCATCTTCCATCATCATCATCAACTCACTCGCAACGGCCATATATGACACGACCACCAAAGCATTTGACGCCTTTCTAAACCCGACTCACAGCCATCCCGAAACAGTAATACCGATTGTTCACACCAGCCAACATGGTCTGCGGAAAATGTCAAAAACTCAGCTCAACCACACTAGCCACGCCAGCCGTCAAAAAGAAGAGTGAGATGTACTACGGCTCAGCCGCCTCCTCATCAGCATCGTCATCCTCCAAATCAGCCACCATCGGGCAGAACGGCATTTCCAAAAGCAAGCTATTGTCAAAAGCGGCCAAGAATCCATATGCGCAGTACTCGAGTTCTTGCACGCAATGCAAGACCAAGGTAAACCAAGGGCATACCTACTGCCACAAGTGCGCATACAAGGCAGCTGGTGAGTGTCTTTCTCCTGATGAACAAATGATTTGGTAGCTGACAATGTCACAGCCTGCGCCGTGTGTGGTAAGCCAGAAAAGAAAAAGTCAGCCGCCGCGCCTATCGTGGATGGCACCAAGAGGTCTCTGAAATGATCGGTTTGGTGTCAGTGATGGTTGGTTGGTATCGAGAGAGGTCGAGTGTTGGAGAATGGCCTCACATGAATCTACTTTCAGCAGGAAGATTGACGAGCATGGTTTTTTCTTGAGCGATGGGAACGACAACACGAGGTGTGTATCATTCCCCGGGTTCTATGTTCATTGCTAAGTCAGGCGTTTTGGGCATTTTCATGGGCGGTCTCATTCAGAATTCACAGTCATAATATTCATAGCAAAATGGAAAGATAACCCTCACAATCAAACATTAAAGCACAAAACTGAAAACCTCCCCCAGCTCACCCCTCAAATCGAAGCCTTAAACCCCTTCCCCTTCCCCCTCAACAACTGCCCCACAAACTCCCCAATAGCCTTATTAACCTCCCCCGGATTCTCCCAAATAGCCCAATGACTAGCCTGCACCTCTCTCTTCAGCAGCCCCCTGGGGAAGAACTGCTCCATATTATCCGCCATGCTCGGCGGCAACGCAGTATCCCTCGTCGCAGTAACAATCATCCCCGGCACCTCAACCTTGCTCTTGCCCTCCTTGACCAAATCATCCCTCTCCTCCTCGTAGTTCACATCCCACGTCCTGTAATAATTCATCGGCCCGTGGACCCCGTTCCGCTCGTACTGATCAACGTAAAACTCGAGCTCCTCTTCCGTCAGCAGCTGCGACCGCTCCACCTTGACCCCTTCGTTGAACAGGTCAAGATCGATCCCGACGTTGGCGACAAAGTGCCCCTTGCCGGTGGCGCCGTCCTTGCTGCCGTAGAGGATATTCAAAAACTTTCTGATCCCCTCCCTGCCGGCGGCCTGGATTTTGTCCTCGAGCGCGGTGTCCTCGAACTGGAGCTGGTAGGCAAAGTTGGGGAGGAACTGGTCGACGAGGACCTTTTTGGGGATGTACCCCTGGGAGTTGGGGGCGTTGTAGGGGGTGCAGATGCTGAAGACGCCGAGGAGGAGGGCGGGGTGGCGGAGGGCGAGGCGCCAGACGATGGCGCCTCCCCAGTCGTGGCCTCCCAGGATGACGGGGCTGGAGGGGGAGACGAGCTGGATGAGGGCGGCGAGGTCGGAGGAGAGGGATTTGTACGAGTAAGGGGGGATGGGGGAGGGGGCGGAGGAGAGGCCGTAGCCGAGCATGTCGGGGATGATTACCCGGAGGGAGAGGGAGGTGAGGTAGGGGATTTGGTAGCGCCAACCGAAGGAGAGGTCGGGGAAGCCATGGATAAGAACCACGGTGGCGGCGGGGGTGCCAGAGGGGAGGGCCTCGAGGTAGTGGCAGGTGTGCCCTGAGGGAACGGTGGTGGTGTGGTGTTTGACGCGGGGGTCATTAGGAATGAGTTTGTCGACCATTTTGACAGGTTTAGGAGTCTTCTCTAAAAAGGGGGTAAGTAAATAAACTCGCTGACATGACGATAACGGAGTTAAGGGGTGATGTCTTACCCAACGGTACGTGTGTGTGAGTGGTGTGAGTGTCTCAGGCGTATGCCAACGTCTACCCTTCAACGTCAAACCAAATCAAGCTGACCCAAGTTCAACTTCAAACCCACGCTGGATGAACTCTCAATCATACAACCAAATCAAAGAAGTGTTGATGGTTTATATACCAAATCTCAACTCAGCTAGACCCTTATACCTGCTGCACCTTGGTTGCATAATGCCCCGCATTTCCCTTTCAACTAGGTGGGCTGCGTCATGAATTCCGATCCCGAGTCTAAGCCGTTGCTTGCCCTGGGCATGCAGGGCAAAGCCAAGAGCCCCCTCATCCCAGGCCAACGGATTTCCTGGAAAATCCGGGAGGCTGAATCCCATATTCACGGTACCTCGACCGAGGCATTTGCTTGGTGGATTTGTGAGCCTCTTCAGAGAATCGGCAGATAAAAAGCATCCATTGCAAGCCGCCCATCGAAATTGATTGGTAGCTGATTTGTTAACTCCGCTTTGGTCCGTTGCTATTTATCCACAGTGCTCTCTCTGTATCGCCTTTAACCCCATCATCGACCTCCAAACAAGACCTCTTTTCACTCTGTCTATACCCCCCTCTCATCCTTTCGCTCAGCTCTTAGCGAAAAAAGACCCCCTTTTTCGGTGTTTTGTCTTTCTCGTATCCAGCCAACCCCTTGCCCATATCACCCCCCAAATCCTGCCTGTCAACTGACCTCGCTACCGCAACCCACCCACTCACAAACTCGGCCAACACCGGAATCGCATATCACCATCTTGGTCTTGGTCACAACCTGTTCAGCGCTCAACCACCAACAAAACATCGCAAAAAACCGGGTGGTCACGGAACAAAAAACAAACAACTCAGTTGCATTTACGGTCCGTATGTACGCCCTGACCAAAACATCTTCACCGTCAAAAGCAACAACAATGAAACTATAAATCAAGTAATCGTTACCTATCTCCCTGGTGATTCATCCGGGCTTACTTCTCACAACACCTCAAATCCATGCGCGCCAATACTGATGTTGAGAAATTCGTGATCATCCCCCGTTTTTTCACAATATACCAGCCCAAACATATCACTCGTCCGAGTTGCATTATCCTGGCCGGCCAATATAATCAAGCGGCTTGTCCCGATATCATTATCTCGTCCTCTGTCTCGTGCCCGTCAAAGACTTTCCCTCAGTCTGGCCCTTTCCGTTTATACCGCTCAGGTGTATCCCTAAACCTCTGAAAACATGACATGATTTCGCAAGCTAAACCCGAAAACAAAACAATCAACGAAGGCAACGCTCCAACAAAAGAAGGCCCTTGATTAACGATTAGTATCCCATCTGCAACTCCCATCTCGAAAACCCCAACTCAATGCCCATCAATAATAGCCGTCAAAACATTAGTATATCACCGTGTCCTCCGCATCCTGCACCATGACCTCGTCGTGATGCTGATCCGAGCTTCGCCGCTTGTGCTCGCTGTCCTTGTCCTTCTCGATTTCTTCCTCTTTCTTGGGCTGGTCGTCCACCTCCATCTGGGTATCTTTTGGTAGGTTGTCCTGCTGATCAAGGTTACCCTCACCACTGTCGTTTTTTGAATTCGGTGCTGGTTCCTGTGGCCTGTCTCGCTCTCGACGACTGTCGTCCTCTCTGGGGCGTGCTGATTCTCGAGGATAGTCTTCTTCTCTGGGCCGTGCCGGTTCTCGACGATAACCATCCTCCCTGGGACGTGTAGGTGCTGGCACTGAAACCCCCAATTCACGATACCGCCTCTCCTTCTCCCTTTTCCACTCTGCCAGCTCCCTGTCTATCCTGTCCTCTGCGTCGCGGACCTGATCCCTGACCGTGCGCTCTTGTTCTCGGGTTAATTCCCATGGGCGATAGAGCTGTGTGGTGTCAGTTTCTTGCCCCTATTTTGATGTGTGAGAAAATGGGGAAACATACGATCCTCGGGTAACCCCTCGTCATCAAACTCCTCGCCTTCTCCATCATATCCTCATGCCGAGCATGCATACTCTTCTCATCCACCTCAATCTGATCAATCAGCCTCTCCCGCCTCGTCCTCTCCACCCTCCCCCTCCTATGCTTCTCATCCTCCACCTCCTGCTTCTGCGCCCTCTCATGCTGTCTCTTCTCAATATCAAGCCTCCGCTTGTGCAAATTACTGCTTTCCCTCGTCTGCCCGCTCAGAGTGCCCAGAATCCCACCAAATAACCTCTGCCCCCGCTTGCGCTCCTCCTGTGTGACTGACTTCTTTGGTGGTGGGGCCAGCGGTTCCTGCGGTATAGGGGGCGGTTGGCGGTGGCTGTCTCTTCTTGGATAGGGGTTGGGGTGTCTTTGATGGACGGGACTCCAAGGTCGGTTGTCATAACCTATCGAGTCTCTTCGGTGAGGTCCTCTGTGATGGTCATCACGGTAGTCTGGGAGCTCATCCGGGTTGACACGCGAGCGCTTGGCTGACGCATTGGAGGGTGGTGGTGGGCTGGGGGAGGCTTTTCGCTTGTTGTTTCTTGGGGGGAAGTCTTCATAGTCGGCCATTGGTGGGTTGGTGTATGAGAAAGAAACTGAAAGTTTGGTTTTGATATATAGACGATGAGGCGTCGCGCGCGCAACCTGGAGTTGGGGGAACAATGACGATCACGGTAACTCGACGCCTGTAGGTGCCTGGTGCCTCGTGTTGTCGCAGCAAGTGAAAAAAAGACAAGTCGCGGTCAAGTGCTCAACTGGGCCCTCAAACATAAACTATAAGCACCTCAACAAAACGGAAAAAGCAATAACACAAAACCACGGCAACGACGAGATGCAGAAGATGAGAATCAATCAAGTTGGGGGATGAGAATTGGAGAATGATACAGGCGGCTTGGAAACCCCACGCTTTCCCTGAAGCTTAAGCTCCAGCTTCTCCACAGAACACTGCAGCGCTACCGCCGGTAGTTTGTGGAGAAGGCAAGGCTACGCTGTCCACTGAATGGATGTGCCACTCACACTGTGTGCCTGCCGAGGCTGATAAATTGGTACAACATTACCTTAACATTTCCATTGAAATCGTCGCGTATCTTTACCGCGTCCAACATTCGCCTGCCACTTTAACAACGACGACAATTAACATTGCCTCTCTTAACCTCCCCCCCCCCCCCCATACATCCAACTTTTCTTATCTCTCAGTATCACCAAGTAAACCACCGCCAAAATGTCCCGTCATCACCCGTACGTCCTCCTCCCATCCCCCCCTACCAACCCTCCCCATACTAACTAACCCCTTCCTTTGCTCCAGAGACCTAGTAATGTGCCGCAAACAACCCGGCATCGCCATCGGCCGCCTCTGCGACAAGTGCGACGGCAAGTGCCCAGTCTGCGACTCGTACGTCCGACCCACCACCCTCGTCCGCATCTGCGACGAGTGCTCCTTCGGCAACTACCAAAACAAGTGCGTCGTCTGCGGCGGCGAGGGAATATCCGACGCCTTCTACTGCTTCGAGTGCACGAGACTCGAAAAAGACAGGGACGGCTGCCCTAAAATCATCAATCTGGGTAGTTCGAGAACTGACGTACGTTTTTTCCCTTTGCTTTTGTGGAGGTATCCGGATGGATGGATTGGTTGCTAACGTCTAGGGGAAATTTATAGCTGTTTTACCAAAAGAAAACAAACAGGACGGGATTCTAGTAGAATGGTGCCCTGGGCTGGGGCGTTTGTCAACTTGGGGATATTAAATTGGTTGGGAGTTGCGTTTGCGAGGAAGGGTTGATATCATTAGATTTGGTGGTTTCGAAAGCAAAAAAAAGAGCATATAGATACGGCGTTTTTTGGGCGTTTGGGAGCAGAAAAGGACGGGAGACATTTGTCACGATACCCCTTGAGAAGTTTTGGGAGGACATATGCTGTCACGAATGAACACACAACGGCAAAATAGCGGAATTTCCTCTGTTGTTTTGTTTTGTCCTCCTCTCTGTGTGCTATACTAGTTTTATACCCAACTGATATTATTCTTCTCTCTTTTTTTCATCTCCATCATGATAATGCAAAAAAACATTTGCAAAAAACAATAGTCGCGTAACAAGGAAACAATTAAGTGGATGATAAAAAAAACAAGACCGGAAAAGAGCGCCCCAGCTCGCGATGCAAAAAGAAGAATCAGAAAATGAGTTCCAATCAAGAACACATACAACATGATATACAGCCCAACCCATTAATGAATACAGCCATATCCCGCAATTTTGACAGACAGACAGACAGACAGACAGACAGACAGACAGTCACACTCACTCAGATATAGCTGACCTTGGTGCCCATCCCCGCCGTAGCAGCCACCTTCCCCCAAGCAACTCCCACCAACCTCATCACCCTCTCCCTCGTCTTCTTCCTCCCAAACACCACCACCAAACCGATAATAAACGCCAAAAACCTATACATCGCAAACGGGTTCATCTGCCACGCCGCCGCGAACTGATCCACCACCCCCCTCAAATTCCCCAACACCACCGTCGCCCTACTAGCCAACGTCATCGTCCCCTCACTGTCCCTCCTCGCCTTCCCACCCGAAGGCCCCCCCGCCGGCATCTTCGCCCCCGCACCCCCCTTCTTGATACTGCTAGGCGGCACCTTTGCCAGCCCCCCCTTCCTCTTCTTCGGCGTCCCACTACTCGCCCCAGACACACTGCCCCCCCCCTCATCCAGCCCAAAATCCCCCTCCGTCACCCCCTTCCCCTTCTTCTTCCCGGAAATCCTCTCCTTCCTCTCCTTTTCCTCCTTCTCCCTCTTCACCCTCTCCTCCTCCAGCCTCTTCCTCTCCCTCTCCTCATTCTCCGCCCTCAACCTCCTCGCCTCCTCGATGTCCCTCTTGATCCGCTCCTCATTCTCCTTCCTCTTCAGCTCCTCGATCCGCTCAAACTCCTTCTGCTCCTCCTGCAGACTGTCCAGCGCCTGCAGGAAGGCCTCGCGGCGCTCCTCGTCCAGGACGGGGGAGACAGAGATGAACTCCTTGGCGTAGACCCACTCCTGGTTGCGGGGGAGGACGTGCAGGGTGTAGAGCTCCAACAGCTTCAGCCTGGAGGCGAGGTCGCGCGGGGTGTCGGTGCCGTTGCCTCCGTTGCGGGAGATGACGCTGTTGGACCGCTCGCGGAGGTGGGGCGGGCGGGAACTGGACCGGGAGAAGTCCGCTGATGTGGGGAGGGGGGAGGGGGAGGAGGAGAGGAAGGTTTCTAGGCGGGTTTGGGTAAGGGTTTGGGTTCTGGCGTGGGCTAGGAGGATGGTTGCTCTGTGTGGGGGTTAGTTACCGGAGTATGGAAAGCTAGGGGGGGTGAATGGGGAAAACATACAGGTTAATGACAACATCAGCGTCAACATCACCTTCCACCCCGTGATAGCCATTCTTCACCACCTCCTCCCAAATCTCCCCGTCCTTGACTTTGTGACACAAGGCGCGCCACTCGGCTGTCCCAAAGGCGGCTTTACCCTCTTCGGAATCGAGCTCGAGGATCGCGTTGAGGATGGTCAGGTACAGCGACCAGACCTTGATGCGGGAAGAGCGGGAGGCTTTCGCCGCCGGGGCCGGGTCGAAGGGGCCGTTGGGATCGTTTTCGGTTTGAGGCACAGGGGAGACCAGAGGCAGAACGGTCGACAGCGCTTCTGGCAGACGGCGCGTGAGAAACAGAGTGGAGGCTTGTCGGTAGGTCTTTGTGATGTGAGAGGAGGAAGAGGTGGGCCGGGGGGAGTTCATGGACGAGGAAAGGGAGGAGATGCTCGATGACATGAGGTTGGTGCCGTTGCCGTTGGGCTCGGAGCCGACGACAGAAGACCGGGTGGAGGAGGGCGCCATTGCTTAAAAAACTGCGCGCGAGTGCGTTGTGCAGAAAATGTTGAGATGTCAAAAAGTGTGTGCAAGGTATCGCGACCACAGTCAAGTGTCGTCGAATCGGGAGGTTGGGGGCCTGAGGAAACAGGTTATCAAAACACGCGCGGCTGGGGGCGGTCAAAAGGTGAGGTGCCGGTGGTGTGTGAATTGACTTTTTTTTTGCTGTTCAGTGCAGACTCAGGTAGAGGCCATCGTGGTGTTTCTCTTTTCGACAAAGGGATATTCTCGAAAAGGCGCGCGCTGCTGGTCTGGTCTGGTCTGATCAAGTCGGTCCAGCGCAAGCAAGCAAGCGGAGAAGCAAGGAAACTACAACGGCAACATGTGCCCCGGTGACCTGGTGGTTCAAAGCCGTGCGCTCCGTAATTTGCAATTGGCCGGCCTTCCTTTCTGGTGCTGAGGTGGTCACCCCCGAGCCTCGGCTATCGGTGTGCGGCTTGGCCTGTGTCTTTTGGGCCGCGTCGCATCAAGAGCGGCCAATTGGTGGGGAAGCCTGTTCGCTGGCTGCGGTAGGAGTTGACTTGGGTCTCCCAGCAAAAATGGTATGATGAAACAAGTCTCGTGCTATCTTGCCTGAACATCTTGATGCTCGTCCTGCTCGCTTCAGCACGTGCAAGATGCTCGACATCATCACCGGACCCCTAGGGATTTTAAGCTTCGCATTAAGCTAACCTGAAGGCGCGTCATTGCTATCGTGGCGACATCTCTATGGTCATCACCGTTTTATAGCAGTCGATGGGAACATTGGGTGATCTTGGTTGCAGGTTCTCGAGATATGGGCAAACCTTGTAGAGGAAGATCAAGCGGGTTGTCTCCTCCGGGGATGTCACCAGACGACAAGCGGTGTGCTCCGCGGCAGTTCTTGTCAGTTCATGATGGGTCCTGTCAAGGGGGGCTGTGAAGAACATGTCAAGATGTCTCTTCTTGTCATGACCGAACTTTTCTTACTAAGTTCAACGCTCGAATTGAGTTGCACCACCCAAAGTCTCTGTTATAGACTTGAATACTTTCATCTGATCTCGAGGATTTCAGCCCCGCAAAACGAGATCCGGGGAACGGTGGTGGATCCGGAGTGCCAAGATCAAATTCTCGGACGACCTTTACCGTGTTTCTAGGCCAACGGATCCCGGGCGGAGTTTGTATTTACTTTCTTCAAGTTTAAGGAGGTCAGTCCGGGTGTTAGAAAAGATGCTTGACCCAATGGCAAGTGTGTGGGAGTGGAATAGAACCACGGTAGGTATGGAAAGTCTAAGGGAATAAGCTGGCTAAAGGCATCAGTACGAAACTCATTCAGCCCATTGCCCATATTCCTATTTACCACTTTATTCACGGGAAGGCTTCGTTGTTTTACCCATGCTCGGTCAAAGGGGGCCCTGAAATAAGGAGCCTTTTGACTGTCTTTCCTAACAGAAACTTGTGTATCTTCTCATCATGCTGACCCGAATCATTCAAGTATCTACCAAATATCCCGACATTGGATGCTCCTTTCCCCCTTTTTTTCTCCTCCATCCCATGTCAAGCATAAACAGCCATAGACTCTATCGCCCCTTCCAACACTGCTTCTCATCAGATAGAACAAACTATATATTTCCCCTACTCGTGGTTCCGGCTATTCGAACTTGACGCACCACAACTTCAACCATAACAGCGAACTTCATCAAGGGGAAAAAAGGGGACGATCCAAAATTCAAGGCATTCTCAAATGGAAACCTCCCTCACCCTCCCCCGCCCCTACCTTCTTAATAAATAGAAGGCATAGAGCAATGAATCAGCCATGTTCCTTCCTCCAAGCTCCAAAGCTGTTCGCCCTTTCCCTTCTTGTCAAACTCGCTCGCTCCTTCCCTCCCACTCACTCCTTCCCTATCACCACCCGCTCCTTCCCTCCCACTCGCCCCTTCCCTCCTTCCCGGGGATATAAGTTCCAAACACACCCGACCATTTCAACCAGGGACGCCTGGGGAGGGGCAAGTGGCTAAGTGGTATTAGGAGGTGCACATCCGAAATAGATACGGATCCAGGAGCCCAACAGATATTCAGCGTGGCGGCATTGCGGAAGTGAACCTCGAGTTCGAACCAATGACGTGGCGTCAAATCTTTTGACTTTTTTTCTCTTTTTTTCCTTTTTTTTTTTTCTTCTCCCATCATCCCCCCAAGCATTAACTGATTTATTTCTTGTTTATATTTTCTTAAAAATACGACATGACTATCCTGTTGCTGTTATTATCTTATCCCCCACAAGATTCAGACCGATAAATAAAGCGATGGATTACCGCCATCCAATCAATCACTGCAAACAAGCCGGTGATGTCGATGCGAGAGGAAAAATAGAGCCAGCATCTTGACGTCAGATAAAGGAGGGACAAAATCGTATATATTATACCAACAGAAACCCTCCTCAAGTCGGTCCCATGGGCCCCATAAACGCCGGCGAGGTAGACGTGTTTGTAAAACTCCAATCAAAATCATCCATAAACACATTCCAGTCAAACCGTTGAAACGGATCCGCCAGTCCCAAATCCGCATTCGCTGTCGGTCGTGGTCCTTCATCTGTTCACGTACTGTCAGCATATCCTCTTGTTTCCCCTGTGTCGTGATCTAAACTCACCAACCCTCTCAGCCCCTCCCACAGTCACACTATTTTCCACCTTCTTCCCCCCATCTTCACCCCCCTCCACCCCCCCAGGCCCAATAACCCCCCTCCCACTATCCCTCGCAACCTCCACATCCCTCTTCCACCTCCTCAAGCAATCAAACGTCAAGCTCGCCCCCAGCCGATGCGTATACACACTCACCCCCGTCCTACACCAGTGATTCGACCTCTTTCTCATCTCCCAGTAACTCTCCAGCATACTCGCGCATCTCACATGCAAATCTCCTTCCTGCACCGAGCATATCCTCAGCGCTCGGATGGCTTCCTTGATAAGGGCATCAACAGTATCTGCTTGAAACCCCTTGGTATAAGAAGACAAATGAACCCTCATCACCACACAGATCGCCGACAAAAGAGTTCGAAACACAAAGTGAGGGGCGTAGTGCAGAAAGGCTGTTTCCCGATGGAGTTTCGAGGCGGCTTGGTGAATAAGAGACTCGGCAGTGGTGTAGCACTTGATTAGGTTCCTTTTAAGGAGCTCAGGGCTGTAGCCTGGCAAAGGCATGAAGTAGTAGGTCTGGATTTCGAGGAGCGTCGACAGAAGGGTGAAGTGGTCGAGATCTGCCATATGTTAACTTCTGCATCGTCTCATCGTAGAGCAGACAGCATACCTGAGTTGTCCGGATACAACAGCCTCTGAACCTTGGTGTACTCCTCCTCCATATACGCCACCAAATGGTGGCTCACCCCCTGAGCCTCTTCCAACGAAGCACACATTGTCCTGCTCACTCGATTCGCAAACCGTGCCGTTTCTAAATGCAGGTAAAAATACCTCGGCAGCGGAAACTGACTGCTGCCATCGAGGAGTTGATCGACCGTCTTGTTAAACAATGAACTAGCTGATGGACATCCCATATACGCCGATACCCTGTGAGAGATGATGGCACATCCTGCCCAAGTAAAGGTCGCCTCTTCGTCTGTCGTATCGTTTTCTTCCGTGGCATGTTTGAACTCCGAGTGAGATCCTCTGCCTGTATGAAGTCCCATCAAAAAAGAAGAGTTCATTGCTATCCCCGCAAAGATCATTGATGGGTCAGACAAGAACCTGATGGTAGGAAATGGCCATGTTGCTAACAGCAAGACAGCGTTGATGACTGATAGATCTAGCGGCGGCTGTGAGATTGCGCTCCATATCTGTGGCAGGAGGGAGTCTATTAGGAATTGAAAGGCAGTGTCATCCCGAGAGAACCGGCGGCAGGCGGTCATGATGATGGCCCAGAAGAGGACCTGTCCCCGTTCGTAGCATACGTTTGGGTCTTTGACGCGGACTATTGGAAGGTAAGGGTGGAAGTGCTCAAAGTACTTTTCAAAGTAGTAGTCGATATCTTCTCCTGAAAAGACTCGAGATCCCAGTGCCCTTGGCTCAGCAGGATGCTGATTGTGGCCAGTGGTTGACGGAACGTTGCTACCTGCTGGTGTAAGTGGTGGTGGGATGGCATTTTCGCTGGAGACTGAGTAAAGCCTAGGCCGGCCGAAGACGGTGTTGCTGCTGGCGTTACTGGTGCTGATACTAGTGGCTGATAGAGACGGAATATAACTCGGCTCCGTGGAAATTGACTGCGACCGTAGATGGAGATGAGAGGGCTGGTGATGCTGGTGAAGATCAAGGACTGGACGAGGAGCTACCACAGCATCCTTGATATTCTGAACTTCGGCGGCCAGTTCCTCAAGTTTACTGTTTGAGTGGACGCCAATGGTTAGTCTTGGATACTAAGCTGAGCCGAGATTCATGTTACCTCCTCCTCGACGTCCGCTTATGACTTTTATCCACCACGCATTGGAGCTCGAGCTTGGAACATCGTAGACATGGCTGGCCTGAGGCAGAGCTGGCATTACAGCGCACTTTGGCATCCCGGCAGCGCACACAAGCGGTATTGCGTCTTATGCGTGCGTGTTCAGTGATCTCACTTGGGCGTATCGGTCCCGGAATGTCTCGGGTGTTCTCGGAAAACTGAGCCTGGGATGGCTCGACCGGAGGGGATCTGCCGGTGTTCTCTTGCTGTGCCATGATGGCGAATATCTGGAGTAGCACACAGTGATGTTTTGTTCGATTCAGGGAGGTGAGGTTACTGGAGACAGCAGAAACACATCTGGCCGTCTCATGATGGAAAACCAAAGGGGTCCTGGCATTGTCAACAACATGCTCGTGATGAGGAGGCAACAGCGTCTGAAAGCGCGCGAGATCTCGAAGCAATTGCGTGCACCCGCCTATAGCGAACTCGGCGCCAGATCCATACTAGTCCGCCCTGGTCTCTTTGGCAGTTACACCCTGCCGTAGCCCGAAGCGGTAGGAAGCATGCACCCCATCCTCTGGGCGGTGCCGCTTGCCGGACAGCATCCGATCTTCACTTCACTCTGCCGGCGTCATATCTGAGGCCTAGGTATAGTGTCTCACCTCCTATTAAGATAGGTCTCAAACTCTCTACCCATGTCCTCTTTGCCATTACTTATAGCTGCGAAAGCAAGTCTTTACACGAGACAAGCTCCCCGTAGGGCAGACATCTTCAACGGTTAGCCGAGTTCGTCCCTAGCGGCTCCCCCCACCCGCTAAGCTTAACAGCAAGTGGGGTGCAGATGCCAAGCCATCATGTCTCTGTGTAAGTCAGTCCAGTTGAGCCCTCTTCCGCAGCAGCGGGCAGGTAAAACAACCCGACCCAGAGGGCGAGTTCATTGAAGGAAGCCTCATTGACCAATCAGTTTCAGTGTAAAGCCTCTTATCTCCGTGGTGTTGCTCAGGGTCTAACGACTGGACAAAGGACCCTCGTATCAACCAACAACGGCCTTCGATGGCGTTATCCAGACTAACCCAAACAATCTGTTAGACGACCGCTATACTCTCTCTCACATTTGTAATCCATCTTATCTGATTATAGGGCAGGTCCTATATACATCTCAGCTGCCTTCAGTTTCGGGATCTTTGCCTGCATCTGCAACACAGCCACACTCGAGTTGGGTGAAGGGGACTTTCAATAGGCACCCACATGGCGATCTCGGAGCGGGGGTTGAGATGGAGAAGAACAGGTGATACTGTAGGCAGAATCAATCCCAGCCCCTGACTCTTTTCAGTCGCCTCAAATACAGGAACCTCTCGGCGGGAAGAAATGTGTTCAACGGATACCTTAGCTAAAGTGCTACATAGATAACTAGCAAGGACTACTCGTAGTACCTTCAAAGTATTCGGTCTTGTGGTTTTGGCATCTTATGAGAAAAGCTGGATACATGATTACCTGGTGTAATTCAATGTCTTCGCAAGCGTGTTTTACGGTAGGTATACCAACAACCTTTACTCCAGTCACTCAGAAACTCAGCAGGCAAAGACCACAGGTAAGTTAGTATGCATTCTGAAGCAAATGGATATGAATACTTCTAAGGAGTTGCCTCAACCGTCTAACACTTAAAATCAAAACAGCAGAGTCTCATGTAGAGTCTCAAGCACACTATTACAGCCTCCACATGGACACTGGCTTCTACAACAAGTGCCTGTCTAGGCTATGACTGGGAATTTAGTCAACTCTTGATCATCTATCTCTTGTTAGCACAGAGCTCTCATTATCGGGCTCAGCACTACATCTATACCCCTGTGTATGATCATTCATAGGAATAGTTGCTTCACAGTCGAAGGGAAGAGAGAAGTTAGGTGGATCAGCTCGTACAAGACTCGGTACATGTGTCTCCAAACCATGTATTTACCGAATGGTCTTTCCAGACATCACTTAACTTTCTAACTCTATATCGAGAATCGAAGCCCAGTATAGCAGCAATGTCCACCTGGTCATTGCCCTAACCGTCATGTCTGGCTTTCCTGGCCTAGCACCGACTATGGCAGATGACATCGAAGTCAATGCTTTGCCTCACAGACATCCTTACATGCATCTCACCTCTCTCGGTTATTGTGTTCAGCCGCCTGCTTACAAGCCTCTTTGGCAAGTAGTCCTTCGTACTACTATCAAAATCACGCTTATAGCTCATGGCTCTCAAAGTTGAGTTCCATGCTCAACAACACCAAACCTAGATTCACACCTAGCACGAGGCCTCTCAGCCACTCACACTCCCCACACCCCTCTTAAACCTCTTCTAGAAGCTTTTACTTAACACTCTAGTGTCATCAAAATCTCTCGCTCAGATCACGGGAGCAACCTTCAATCACTTTTCCTCCGTACGTTAGTGTCTCCCGTAGTCCTATCCACACCTTAGATCACCACACGGACACTTTTTCCCTCTTCCAGCCCACCCCTTAATTTCTTTCTATCCGTTGCCCTTAGCTTCAACAAGCCTTTTTGACAATCCACCTTCCCCCTCACCGACCAGCAACGCCCCCCCATCACGATGATGTGATCTCCGCCCTTCTTTTCTCTCCCCACTGTTTCCAACCTCCCTCATCTCCATCTTGTTTGGTGAACCCACAAGGCTAACAACGCACAACCCCTGCCAAGAATCAACCGTTCTTTTCAACCTCGGAAATTGAGCCGAAAGAAGCACCTTCTCTCTCAAAGAAAGCACTACTGTTTTTTTAGCGTTGACGTGTTGCTTAGGTACCTTGCGCTAATCCCAAACGACATGTCAACTTCATGCGTTTGTTCCAAGACTTACCGTCAATGCTGGCAAAAAAAAAAACGTGGATGAGGCATTGACAGCGAAGGAAAATCCCTCCCATTGATCTTTTGCCATGTGCTTCCATGCAGGCTGATCTTGAGATTCATGCGTGCCCTTTTTGCCATTCTTGTGGCAAGAACGGAGGAACTTCTCGAGTCTCCCCGTCAATCGGCATCGGTATATCGGAGCATCAAGTCGCAATAACAACGACCGAGTCTAGACTTCATCGGCCGGGCTTGATCGGTGCTCCCGGGGGCGGATATCGCCGGTTTTCTTGTCACCATCGTTACCAACGGTCCGAGCGGTTGAAGCCCCAAGGTCTTTCCCTGTGGGAAATCCTACCTGTTGATGAAAGCCTGGGTGCCTGGGGATTTCCCTCCAGGATCTTCTACCTCCCCCCTTCTTCTGCTGGGCTGCCTTCGGGTTTCAGATGTGGTAGATCGTAGAGTTCATCCAGCCCTGCCGAGGAACGGACACAAGGAAACACCTTCCATACAATAGTGTTAAGCTCTTTTCCCAGGAAGAAATGCTCCCCTTCCGTTGAGAATGAATGAGAAGCCAGAACAGCATCTCATCCATCTTTTCGCCTCCCCCGCGTGAGCCTCCTCTTCATGATGTCAGTCCTCGCCATAATATCCTGACCATCCCCCATCATCCGATACAATGACTAAACCGACACCCCCTCCCCCCTCTCTCCTCCCTGTGCTCCCGTAGCTGCTGTCAAGTTTCGAAATGTTCTTCTCCCGCCTGCCGCCGCCGCCGCCGCCCGCCGACCGACCGACCGGCTAGTTTAGCAGTGGAGTCTCCGGCTTTGGGGGTGATCCCAGCTTCTTCCATGACATCCGTGCCAACCCTTCCCCCCAGTTAACCCGAGCCCCCCCCCGGTCCGTCCAACTTGCCCAGAAAAGCGAACGGACCTACCGGATAGCGAAATGCTACACTACACTACACTAGGTACGCTTTGAACATCACAACAACAAAATTTTGCGCACGGTGTTCAGGTACGCGCGCCCGAATGCTCCCCTCTCATTCATCATCATCGGTTCAAAATCACAAACTGGTGACTTGACTGCCTGCCTGCCTGCGGGGGGTCCCGAAGGGTCGGAATCGGCTGGTTCGGGCGGAACGGACGCGTTCACCATGGGCGTTGTGGCTGAGGGCAGAAAAAAGGGGGGGTAGAACAGCTAAACTTGAATCAAGACCACTTTTATCACGGGGTCATATGCCTGGGGAAAATGTGCCCATGAGGTGATGTGATCACGTCTCCGATGCCGAATGCGAAAAGTCGTTGCCCTGTAGGTACCCAAGGGACCGTACAATGTAGACAACAACGATCGGTGATGGATATGACCACCGCCGCCGACCTAACCGGCGAAAAGAGAACAAGAAAGAAACACACCGACAAGGAGCCCCGGCAAAAGATCTACCGTCGTAGCTGACCATCACGAAGAAAGAAGGATGCCTCCTGAATCGTTCTTGTCGCAGCCCTGTGAGACGAGTACAACCTCTTTCTTTTTCCTCTTTTTCCAACTGCCGTTTACTTCCGTTTTCGGCTGTCCACCGTGATGCTTGCTCACCCAGCCTCCCCGAGTTGGCGATAGCTACTACACTACCTAGGAAGGAAAGCAAGGTTATCACCCGACCCGCTGGCTGAAAGAGCTTGCATCTTCTGTATCAGTACCAAGATCGAGAAGTGTGATTTCCCGGCTTACACTACCTTCAATGTTGCTTCCCCCCCAATCTATCTCAAACCCGACAACATCACTTTCAACCCAGGCTTCAAAGAACAAAACAATACAATACAATACCTCTTGTCTCCTGAAACCCAGGCATCGAGACCTCATTGTTCGTCCACCCTCCGATCTGATCATCTCAACAAACAATCCTTTGTTTTTCATTTCCCTTTCCCCCGCTCATGATGTGATGCGATTGTGTCCAAAGCTCAAGACCCAAGCCCACACACAGTCCACACAGTCCAGACCAAGAAAGACCTTCTGGAAGAACCTCTAACAATCTCTTGGCCCTGTTTCATCTTATCCCCCCTGCCCCTGACAAAAAGCGTGACCCCACTTGCAGTCAACGGCGCTTGTTTCGAACAAGGTGCATCCACGCGAGAGAGGGGGAAATCACCAGGCTGAATCAGGCACAGCAAAAGAATCCAATTCTTCCAAGACAGAGAGAGAGAGCCTAGAGGTCCGAGCAACAACAACATCTCCATCACCAGCCTTTTGTTGTTGTTGTTGTTGTTGTTGTCCGCGTCTTTTTTGAACTGATAATGTTGCAGTGTGATGGTGATGTGATGTGGGCAGAGAAGCACAGAAGCTGCTGCAAGGCACACGCGTTCCTGCGTGAGGTCGCATCCAAAGCCCACCCACACCCACACCCACACCCATCCATCCATCCATCCATCCATCCCCCCGTACCAATGCGTTTAATGTTGCCTTTTCCCTCTCAACCGATCTTCAGTACAACCCCCCCCCCCCCTCCTCCTCCATCAAAATCAAGCGGTCAACAAAGTCAACCTGCCTTGCCCGAGGGCGAGCCGAAGGGCAGGCAGGGCAGGCAAAAAGTAAAGTTATCAATGATGTATCCAACGCCAGGAACACCAATCACAACCGCAGCTCAACAACAACACGCGTTGCCGCCCACCCACCCCTCGAGGTAAGGTACCTTAAGGGATTGAATGTCAATGTTTCAGCAAAAAGCCTGTACAACCTAACCCCCTTTCTCTGCTTTTTTTTTTGTGTTTCAGAATTTCCCCTCTCTTTTTCACAAAAAAGAGAGAATTCGTCACATTCGGATGAACAGTAGATTGTTTTTTTTTTCTTCTGGCGCGGCGGGGTGGACGGATTATATGTTTCGACACCCCGCCAATAGGTTGCCCAAAGCAAACAAAATATTGTTTTCCCCGTGCACACAACGTTCGCCGCCGGGATAGACAGACTCTTGAGTTTCAATGACTGACTGAGTGGAAGCCTTGTGCTTGTGTGTATGTCCCGATAAGATCCCGCAAGCTGAATGCCCGGGGAAAGCATGGATATCTAGGTAGGTGCTGGGCCGTTTCGCTCGCACTATTGTTAGCAACATATGGTGATGATGAGCCGTCTCTGTCAGACCCCTACATAAGGTTCCCCTTCTATAATCACCCCCTCCCTATCTTGTGCAGACACTGGAGGATGGAATACAGTCAGTCATCTCCCCTCATATTGTATAGTATTGCGTGGCCCCGCGAGCATCGAGTTCCGAGGTGTTCGGCGGTTATGTACAAAGTTGGTAATGCCTCTGCACATAAAGATCTCCTCCTGCATGAAGAAAAGGGGGAAGATCTCAACCATGACGTTTTTGTTGTACCTGCATAGCGGGAGGGGCGGGAAGGCGGGAAATCAGGAGTCGAGTGGCTTGAACACACTTTGCCCCCCAAAAAAAAACCACCAGGTTCTTTACCGCCAGTCATCATCATCATCATTCCACCAGTGCCAGCCAAACCCGATGTCGTGTTGTACGACACCTGTCCCATCACAGCGGGAAAAAGACAAGCCTCCTTCCCCCACCCAACCCAACCAGTCCCCGGTTTTTTTCTTTCGCTCCTTGTGTAAAGAAACTGAACGGCGGGATCTGAACAACTTTGATAGGTGGTAGAGAAAGGGCTGTGGGTGATGTGCTGTGTTATGGGCCACCATAGCACACACACTCATCATCTGCGGCCACTTTCCTCGACCCTGCCCTATTCTTGGCCTGGCACAACAAAGAGGAAAGGCGGTCGATTCGATCAAGCAGGTCACAGCCCAGCAGGCCGGCCGGCCAGGGCACAGCGGCACCACCCACAGCCCAAGACGACGAAAAAGGTTGAACAGCAACCGGAGAATTTCCCAACCGCTAAACTACCACCCTAGAGGGAGCTCCCGCTATTCTGAGGGGACCAATCACAACCCTGAGGAGCTCTAGGTCGATCAGCGCGGGGAAAAAAGACAAAGGTTCAAAAGCCGCTCAGGGCAGCACGGCAGCAAGCGCGGACCCCTCTCCTCCAACCGCTCGCAGCTGGCTAATCAGCGGTTTTGTTGCCAGCTGGCCTGGATGATGAATGGCTTTGTAGGCATGACCGTTGTTCATGCTTGAATCTGGTGATGTGATCGATTGGTTGCGGGGACGTAAATTCTTCCTGGCGGCTTTGCTGGCAATTGCTCGCTAGCTACCGGCAAGCCGAGCAACAAAGGTAACAGAAGCTTAGCCTGTTTTCTCTTTTTTTGTGTGCAAGAGAGATTCTGAAACACACAAGAGATGCGGGAAGCTACCCGTTTCCTGAGGGGTTTTCCTTGGTGGTCTTTGCGATCCTAGTTCCTGCCCAACCCTAACCCCGCGGAAAGTGGTGATGTGATCACCGACATATTCCTACCTGGCTTCCAGACACCAGAAAGGCAGTTGTCGTGTAGGACAGAAAAATAGAAGCGGAGGCCTTATCGTGCTGTTGAGGATTTGCCCGCTCGAAAGTTCGGCCGCCTACGGGCGGAACTGGCAAGCCTCTGTTACACCTGTGTGCGCAGAAAGATACGAGCTGTGCTGCTGTTTCTGTCGTCTGTTTACTTGGTGAGAAGCCGCCCAGGAAGGAGGAACTGAACGGGGGCGGAGAGAGATGATTGGCGGGCTTTGCGGACATATTTCCCCCCCGGCCCATGGTTCTCAGAAACCTATGCGCCACCGTGGCGGCTACACAGCTTCTTGGTGGTTCAACAAAGGCTGTAAACATCTTCCCAGCTTTCTGGGTGACTGGTGTTAAAACCCAGAGTTGTCAGGGCTTTGGGCGTGGCATCGGTGATGTGCTACTTCAACCTGGAAGCACATGCAGCGTTGTTGAAGATTAGTTATGCCAACAATGTTTATGATTGCTGGCTGGTTTGTTTTGTCCTCGAACGCCGCCATGTAGGTAAACTCTCAAGCAAACTCCGTGCTTGATGTGACCACCGAGTCCTTGTGGTATGTACTGAAAAGCAGCCAAGAGCTCCTCCCTAGAAGACGCTGTTCCCAAGCCTGGCGTCTTGAAGTTGATCAGGCTTTCTGTCTGTGACACTGCCGTGGAAGTGCACCTGGTGGGCTCAGCCATACCTGTGCCTACAGAGCACATTCGTCGTCGACAGCTAGTTGCTGTCAAAGCATATCAGTATACGTGCGTACCGAACAGACAGTTGAACAGCTGCGCCGTTGAATAGAAGCTCTTGACACAGCTAGCCTTTTGTTTCAGAATATGCCGGTCATGGTGATCAAGCGGACCAGTCCATCCCACCACTCGTTTTTGGGTGCCGTGTAGAGGCACGACGTATATTGTTCCCCCACATTTTACACGGCGAATGTCACCTCTCACTGCACGATACATTGGTGTCAGCAACCCAGCCTTCCACTCTGGGTGCGTTTTCCAAGAGCGGCCGATAGAACCGCCAGCATCGTACTTGGCGATAGCTGGAGAACCAGGGATTGCCGGCGGGCCTCGATTGAAACAAGGACTTCTTCCCGTTCAAGCCGAGCTCGGTGAGGCGCCTCTAGACGACGGCGGTCGGGATATCGATCGCTAGCATACCATTGCCAATGCCGATTATCGACCCCGCCACTCATTCGTCGTTTGCGATGGATGGTGTGCGGTCGAAAAAAGGCACCACACAGCTTTGACAGCTCCGGCACCGATGCTGTGTCTGTAAACGATATATGGGATGGCAATAACTTGCCGGAGCACGGCCGAGCCCTCCATCTTCCCCCCAAGGAGTCCCGTGTTCGGCAAGGCGCGTGTGCATTTTTGGCAGCGTGCTGCTGGATAGGTGGACGGCTGGAAAAAGACTGTGAGGCTGACGGCTATTGTGGAGGATGCTGTGTGTGGTGATGTTCTGACCACGCGGGGGGGTGCGAATCGAGATGTCAACCGCCCAGCGACAGTCAACAACTGGAGGAAAGGCGTTTGCCAGCTGCTAGCGACGCACCGTCCTGCGTTGGTGCCAAGCAGAGGACCCCCCGGCACGGCGACTGTGAGCTATTTCTGAAGCATGTTTCAGAAGTGACCAGGTGGGATTCAAAGACTGTGGCTGGGCACTGCCCCTCTGCCCCTCCTGCAGAACCAGGGGGGGGGGGAGCGCGTCCGTCTGCGGCACGAATTCGTCAACCACTTTCCAGTTGGGTTGGGTTGATATCGCAGAGCTGGTCCTGCGGGGTTGTGTACACTATTCGTAAAGCAGCGAGCATGACCATCGACGAGGTTGATGATGGCTTGCCTTGGCGGTGAGGCGGGCGGCGTTGCGTTGGGCTGCCCTGGTGAGCCTGGAAGATGGAAGTAAAAGAAAGGTTCATGATCATGACGAGCATTCCAGTCAGTTGCCACAACCGAGTGTTCATCATCATCATCGGGGCCGAAAAAACGAATATGGAAAAGAAGGTGTTCCGTCACACCGGCCCCTTTTCGGTGCGTAACTCCATCAGACTTTTGAGATGGATAGATAGTTCCGAAGAAGGCGCTGGTGCCAGTGCGACTTTGTTGGGAGCCGTAGCGAGAGGCTCATCAGGTCTTTGTCTTATTAGCCTGGGAAAGCGCAGTGGTGTGTAGCCATTCTGTAAATATTCGTGATATCAGAGATGCTGGCAAGCGAAACAAAGAATAACAATGTCGAAGTGAGGCGTTCCTGTTGTGGATTGATTACTGAGAGAGGACGATTCAGACGCAGATGATATGATTCAAGCCCGCATACCTTACCTTTGCATACACTACCTTCCGCTTCTAGATATTTCCAGCAGCAGAAGACATGATGTCGAAAAAGACGTCGACATAGTACCTAAACTTCATCATCACGCTTCCCATCTCCCTCGCCGCCTTTGCCGTCTGAGTGCTGACTGTCCAGTCGTCGGGATAATACCGAGCAACCCATGTCGAGGGCTGGGTAGCATCGTAATTAGCTGGGTATTTTTATGAACAGCAATTTGAAGGCCAGGCTAGGTCCAGATGGGCGAGCGACTCAGGCCCGCTGACAAGACCGCCTCGGCTTGCTCTTCGCGCTCCCACAAGCCGCATCCCGCATCCCGCAGCTCGCTGATGGCCAGTGCTTCTGCTCTGGAGGAACACAAGAAATCCACGGCGACAAAGGATTGGCCCGAGATCCAACAGATCGGGCGCCACAAGAGATCGAGACAGCAGCAGCTGCTCGTTGATAACTGGTAGCGTCAACAGCGGGGTTCTTCAACGGCCATTCAAGACATTTCAGAGAAGACAAGAGGAGAGGAAAAGAGATCTGAGATAGATCTACACTACATCCCTAGCAATGAGCTTACCTTACCGTGCTTACCTGACTGACAATACGCCGCCGTGAGGCTGGTTGCCACTTTGAGCCCAGAACGACAGCATGCTACATGGACTGCCATGTCGGGGTGAGCTCTTCCTGAAGACTGCGCTCACGCCACCAGCATCATTTCCCAGTGCTGCACCTTCAGAAGGAACAACAGGACTGGGAGCAGCCGATGAGCGGTTTGGCGGTCCAGGACGGGCCTACTGCGTGCGACTGCTTAGTGGGCCCCGTAGCTGCGGTTGAGCATGCTGACTGACAACTGTCGAGCCGCTTTTTCGGATCCCATCAACAAACACCTCATACATGACCGTTGTTGAAGAGAAGAAGACTGCTGCTGCTGCATCTCGGCCGGAGTCAGGAAGGGGAAGCAGCAGAACGCAGGCAGACGACCCTGAGCTCGCAAGGCATGGACTTCCCAGTCACCACCCTGGCAACATCAACGTGGGACCCGATTTTCCAACAAGGGGCAGCCTATCAACACACGAGCCCTCGAGTCGCCCACCTTTCCTTTTTCCTTGTTCCGTTGACCACACTAGAACCACGCCTCCCTGCTTCTCTCATGGACACCCGCCTCCCCCATCCCACCAGCTCTGCTCTGGCTTCTCTGGCTTGACCTTCTACGGAGAACCTAGGTGGTGAGCCGCTTCCAGGTTGGCCTGGCTGCCCGGTGGTGGAGGTGGTGGTGGTGGTGGTGGTGGTCCTCCCTCTCCCGCCCAGGGCACTTCGACTTGCACCCGACCCGACTTCCACTCCCACCTCTTCTCCTTTGGGCAGTCCATGTCCATGTCAATTCAAGAGAGCCCGAGAGAGAGAGAGACAGAGAGAGAGCCAGACCCCTGCCGCCGCCGGTGCCAGGGCAAGGAAGGGAGAGGCAGGGTTGTTGCTCTCCCATTTCGTAGAGTCCACCCGGGGCCCCGCTACTGCAGCTGCTTGCCATTGGCACTTGGGCCCGTACCACACTGCGCATTTTAGCACCCTTTTCTCCCCTTGCCTGCGAGCCCACGCACCGATTGGCAGGCACTGCACCGGGCCCCAAGCGAGCAAAGTGATTAAACCCCCAGGGTCGCCCGCTCCCCTCCCCTCCGGCCCTCTCTCGCGATCTTTTTTCCAAGACTCTTTTTTTCCACATCCCCCCTCCCCTTTCTTTTCCCCTTCTTTGGACAGTATCGCGGGAGCCTCGTTTTTCCCTTTCGCACCTGTCTACCACATTGAACTGCTTGGCTAGTCCTACCCAGACTCTGTCCAACCATCACCCACTCCTACACGTCCAGTTCGCTCGCCCCCCCCGTCTGATTCCCTTCGAGAGACCCCAGAGGTAATCGACCTGCCCGGACATCAGACATTCCGCGTCGCAGCCCCCCTCCCCGCCCATCATCGTCGCGCACCCGCACCCGATAGCCGCCGATATTCTTGGGGATCTTTTTGATTGGTTTCGTTTCGTCAAACAACAAGAGCTTTAATCCAATTCACCCACCCATTGTTTCTCAGCCGTTGCCCTTCCGCTTAGGCCCGGCAGCGCACGGCACGCCGAACCCGCGAACAGCCAGCGAACAGGCAACACCTCCCCGTATCTAGCGACCACGAGGCAATTGGGTTGGAATCATCCATCGTGTAGAAGAATTTCCTATGTCACGGGCTGGCCTCGGGAACCATCACATCTTTAAAATCACCACCGCATCGCACTTCGCAGGCAGCGCCTGATCCCGACCTGCGCCCGCAGCAGCAGCAGCAGCAGCAGCAGCATCTATTACACGCATATACATACTATTTCCCCTCTTCACCCGGGCACCCCTGGTCGCAAAGCAACTGCGTTGTCAATAGTCGACCGGCTTCCCACCCAACATGTATTCACAGCAAAACGCGGCCATGCCCGCACCCCAAAAACCAGAGACGTTCATGCTGAGCTCAGAAGCCCAGCAGGCTCTCCCACACGATGCTCAGGTAGCTCTGCAGCAAGTTGACAACCGTGAGTGTTGAATCCCGGATCAGCGCATCTGTCGCGCCACAAGCACTGACACACAGTCTGTAGTAAAATACTTTCTTATTTCTGCGCCAGTTGACTGGCAAGCCGACCAGTACATTCGTCGCTTTCTTCTCCCAACAGGCGAATACGTCTCCTGCGTTCTCTGGAACAACCTTTTCCACATCTCCGGCACCGACATCGTAAGATGTCTCTCGTTCCGCTTCCAGGCCTTTGGTCGCCCAGTAAAGAACTCCAAGAAGTTTGAGGAAGGCATCTTCTCGGATCTGCGAAATCTCAAGTCGGGAACCGATGCCTCGCTCGAGGAGCCCAAGAGCCCCTTTTTGGACTTTCTTTACAAGAACAACTGCATCAGGACACAAAAGAAGCAAAAGGTCTTTTACTGGTACAGCGTTCCCCACGACAGGCTTTTCCTCGACGCTCTCGAAAGAGACCTCAAGAGGGAAAAGATGGGCCAGGAGGCCACCACCGTCGCCGTCAGCGAGCCCGCGCTCTCGTTCCAGTACGACTCGTCGCAGTCGCTCTATGAGCAGCTCACCAAGGCTCAGCAGGCCAACTCTTCGTCTTTCAACGCCCAACAAGTTTCTTTTTCTCAGTCCCAGTCCACCTCGCCGGTGATGCGCGCCATGGACTCGATGCCACCACCACAAATGATTCCTCAGTCGATGGCCCCTTTAGCGGATGGGATGGACGCCATGGTCCCGTACGGAGCGATGACGATGGCGCCCTCGATGCCCCCCCAGCCAATGATCAAGCGCGAGCCTGAGTACCCCCGTGCTCAGTACAACCAGAACGGAGTCCCAATTGCTCAGACCCACCAAAGGCACGCTTCCATGCCCGCTTATGGCTTGGAGTACTCTCCCGCGCCTTCCTTTGTGTCTTCTCACTTTGAGGACTACAGCCAGAGGGGCATCTCCTTCGAGCCCTTGACGCCTCCTCAACAGGCCCTCGGTATCCCCAACGAACCCGCCTACATTGCCAACGAGGAGACTGGTCTCTACAGCGCTATCCCCGACCACATGAATGTTGGTCTCAACGGCATGATCCAGCTCCCACCATCGAATCTCGCTGGCCCATCCTTCTCTCGCCCGTATGCTGCTAACAACAGCTTCTCTGTGATCGAAGGGTCTCCGACATACAAGCAGAGGAGAAGGCGTTCATCCATCCCACCATCTTTGTCAGCCACTACCGCTGCGATGGCGACAGCGACCGCTGCTCACCGTCCTTCGGATCTGCGGAGATCGGTCTCTGCGTCCGTTGGTCCCGTTGCTGAGGGTGACGAGTCTGCGGATAACTCCCCACCAGGCTTGACCTACAGCAACTCGGCCATTTCTCTCAACAGCCAGCACCACAGAGAGATGTTGGAAATGTCTCGCCATGGCACTCCCTTGTCGACAGTCGAGGGCAGCCCTGCGCTCAACCCCGTCAACCTCCAGCAAGACTTCTCGCCACTCAACGGCGATGAACTTGGTCCTCTGAACGAAAGGCCGATGATGCAGGGAGCTCCCGGTGTAGTGCGCAGAGCCCGCTCGGCCACCGTCATGGAACTCGGCCCTTATCCCCAGAAGTCTCACTCCTGCCCCATTCCCACATGTGGTCGTCTCTTCAAGAGATTAGAGCACCTCAAACGGTAAGACAGTGTTTTTTTTTTAACATATCAGCATGCGAAACCTCCCGTTGCGTTATCTAACCAAACAAACCTTCCAGACACGTGAGAACCCACACACAAGAAAGACCCTACATCTGCCCTTACTGCAGCAAAGCATTCTCCAGATCAGACAACCTAGCACAGTATGCCCCCATTCTTTCCTTCATGTATTTTTTCCTTTGTCAGTGGACAAGTGGGAAGAGCAGTAGCAAGTTGTGCAAGTGGCATACCAATACATGGAAAGATGGCCGAAAGACACATTTCACAGCACAAGCCTCCACGCCGAACAAACTCACCAGCAGTGTTTTAAAGCATGGACTAACAAGCTGTCTCTCTGCAGGCACAAGCGCACTCATGATCGCGGCGATGGTGTCGACGGCAACTTCAGCCTGTCTGGCGAAGAAGAGGAGCAGTACTCTGGCGAGGACCAGCTCGAGTCTCTGGATGACGCTTCGCCAACTTCTGAGAACGGCTATGTCGCCGGTTCGCTCGACTCGGCTCTTCACAACCATCAGAACCAAAACGGCATGCCACCATCGAACGGGCCCAACATGCACCAGGCGCCACAGCAATACAACAGCCTCCAGACACTCAGCATGCCCATGACGATAAGCCACCCCCAGGCCATTAACGCCGGTGGTATGATGTAAATGTTTGGATTGTTGAACCGTGTGGGATAGTGCTGTACAAAACATAAGGGACAGGAAGGGTATAGGAGTATCTGGAAGACTTTCTTGGGAGAAGAGCGCATGATTGGATTCTTTTATTTTTGGAGTGGCGGGTCATTTTTTTCACATCTTCTTATCCCACACCTTTGCTGTCGGAGCCCATTTATCACCACCTTGGCATTTTCTTCTTTTCTTTTTCCATCTTTGCAAGGGAAGATCTTTCTTGGACACCGAAAAAGAGCGGTGGCTTTTTATTTCACTCACATTTTTTTGTTTACATCTTTTTTTTTTGTCTTTGTCAAAACCTTTCACACATTGATGATTGCAATCGACTGTTGATGCATTCACGAAGAATAGAGATGGGTGGATTCTGGACGGGATTTTTTATAGGGAGGGAGGGGAATAACGCAAATGGAAGGCACAAAACAAATTTACACACAAACATTGTCATGTATATATATATTGGAAGAGAGATTTGTTTTGTAGCTGTCTGTTTGTCTGTTTTTTTCCTTGTAGTAGTTTTTGGTTTTGTTTTGCTTATCTTTTTTGGGAGGAAGGGGCTTTTTCTTGTTTGGTGAGGGATTGGAGTTGAAAGATACCAGATGATGTTGAGGAGATTTCAGGAGAGAGAGAGAGGAGAGAGAGGAGAGAGTAGCAGTTGAATTGAACTGACGATTTGAAAGTACATTTTTGGTATCCGGTCTCAGGTGATGTGATGATGTGTTTTGTGAATAAAAAACACAATGATATAAAAACTCCTTCGAGCTGGATCGTACAGAAACTTGTCTAGGAGATACAATAAGAGATCCCTTGTAACGAAACACCGCCGGGTAGGTAACATGGCACGTATCGCTGTCACTTCTGACCAAAGCTCCAAGTGCAACATCTCACCGTGTGAATCTAACCTATTTCAAAGTCGTACATCAAGACTACGCACATCAAAACCACGCACATCAAGACTACGCACATCAAAACCACGCACATCAAAACCACACACATCAAAACCACACACATCAAAACCACACACATAAAAAACGTACATCACAGTCTCTCTCTTCTCTGCAGAACCAAAGATAAACGATTTCACAAGGTCACCACTATCAACCAGCAAGGAATGAGAGAGATCTCTGTTTCAACAACCCCATCTGCATTAAACGATCTCTGATAGGGCCTGTCTGTTTACAAGTCATAGATAGCGAATCACCCCCCCCCCCGACCCCCCGACCCCCCCGACCCACTGGCCCGCTCGTCATCCAAGACCCAGACTGACGACGATCTACATGACCAACCCGTCAACTACCGACGGCATTAACCACACAAAAGATCTTGAGATGGCCTTGATCCATGACCAACCCAACCCAGCCCAGCCCAGCCCAGCCCAGGCCTCTCTCTCTTTGACCCATGATAGACCCAGTTCATCAGACCAGCAATGGACCTGCCTGCCTGCTTTCGTCGGCCGCCAGGAGAGAGCAAGAGGGGGCACAGCACATGACAAGAACAACCCCCCCCCCCCCCCCCCAACGGGCCTTCTAGAACCCCTCGCCCGTTTCTTGACCTCCCTACCTAGGCCAGGGTATATGGTCGGTCGACCTGCACAACATCACCCCTCCTCTCCCCTCCCTCCCGTGAACAAAAGACACCCATATTGGGAACAATTCCCCGAATCTCAATCCCCAATTCCCTTAACCCCGTTTCTGTGTGGCCAAATTAATACCTCGCCCTCTTGCAGCCATGCATACCCGGCACGCCCAAAGTTCCAAACCCTTTGCTGCTTGAACCCCAGGCAAACCCCGAGCCTGAGCCCGAGCCGCATCGTATTCCCATTCCCCACCCCGCTTCCATCCACAAATGCCGTGCGTGTCTAGCTGGGTAAAGGGGGGGTCCGAGTTCAGAATCGGGATATTGAACCTCTTGTACGAGTATAGGTAGGGATCCCCGAGGCCCAGTGTGCAGATTTGTTTTGAAACAACTCGGCCGCCAGGGGGGAGGGGGGGGGTTCAGGGCAATCCAAAGAGGGGGGGGTGCAAATCTCTGTTTCAAAATAGACAAAAGGGCAGATCTGACAAGAGCGAGCGCCGCCGCCGTGGTGGTGCATGCTTATCTCAGATAAGGCTTTGCCGTCAGGGTAGTATTCCCCTTGTGGGCGGGGGAAAAGGGTTCTTTTCGCCATTGAGGTGCTGTTGAGATCCCTTCGGCTTTTGGTTGAAAGTGAATTTGAATCTGAAATCACCTCCTCCCACCTCTCCCACCTCTCCCACCTCTCCCTCCCCGTCCACCCCCTCTCCTCGCAGGACCGGGTCGGTTCAGCACTTCCGCCTCCCTTGCACTAATCCTCAGCGTCGCGCCCCTCATCCTCCCCACCCCCGGTGCTCCCACCTCCCGTGGCTCTCCTCTCCCACCACCACCGCCGCCAGACTTCCTCCCCCGCGACGGTTTGCTCTTCTTGACCTCCCTCTCCAGAACAATCCCGTTCTCCTTTGCCTCCCTCCTCCTCTTGGCCTCCTTCGCCGTGTTGTGGCTCACAATCCCCTTCCTCATCGCCATGGGCATCTTGGCCTGGGCCAGAATGCTGTCCTTGGCCCCCAGCGCCTGGAACCTCATGTCGGTAGTCTTCTTGGCGGTGCGGCCGGCGGCGAAGGCGCGCGTGTTGGTGGCGGTCTCTGCGGCGGCGCTGGACTGCCAGTGGGACGCGTTGCCGCCGGCGGCGGAGAGGATGTGGGACTCGGCGATGAGGCGCTGGAGGGCGAGATCATTCGCCAGAAAGGCGGCGCTGTCTTCGGCTTGGGACTCGTCCGCCTTTTTCTTTTTTGGGTTGGCGCTGTCGGACTGTGCCGCTGAGGTGTGGCTGGGCGGACGGGAGGACTGATTTTTCCTCCTTGTTAGTATTTTTATGTAGAGAATTGGAATTGGCAGAGATACATACCAGGTAGGCCTTGAGCTCTTTTTTGCTCATGAGGGAGGTTATTGCGTTGGACGAGGAGTCTTTGGTGTGGTCGACCACTTCGACGACGTGGGATTCTTCTTCCGAGTCTGCTACGCCTCTGGTTAATTTTGATGCTTTCCGAGATGGGAATGTGACAGTTTGGCATACCCTCTTCCTCTTCCTCTTCGCTGGAGACGCCATCCCAGGATTCGGCATCGGATGCGTCGCTGTCGAAATCGCTGTCGTCTTCTTCCTCCTCCTCGTCGTCTTCGTCCTCATCGCGGGCCTGTCTTTTTGATGGTGGAGCGGCGCATGGGGCAATGCCAGCGGGCATCTTGAATCGCGCCTCAAAGTGCCGTCTGAGGGCTTCTTGGGCGTCCACCACGTCCTCTTCGGCAGGAGGCGCCTTTCGTTTTCCAAGTGCGCTGGGCATTTTGCGATTGAGATTTGCGATTGTGTATCGGTGGTTTGTTTGACGGTGAATTGCAAGGTGGGATGGGAGCTCTGGCCAAATTTTTTGAGAGCTTGCGGTCGCAGCACCTCGATGGCTTTCCTTATCTTATCTGTTACCAGCCTTGGTATCAGCAACGTAATTACGCAGTTTTCACTGCAAACAAAATGAAATACGGCGTAACCACTCACCCCTCCGACAATCGCTCACCCAGCACTCACTCACTCATCACTCAACTCACTCACAACCCAAAAGCTACCCCGCCAAAACATTCACTTCCCAACCCCCCTTTTCACCCCCTATTCCTTTTCTCTCACCACCAAAAAAAAATGACCCGTTTCCGCCCCTGCATAGACCTCCACTCGGGCCAAGTCAAACAAATCGTCGGCGGCACCCTCGACTCCAAAACCGCCTCCCTCCAGACAAACTTCGTCTCCCCCCATCCCCCTTCCCACTTCTCCAAGCTCTACAAAGAAAATGACCTCCTCGGCGCCCACGTCATTATGCTCGGCCCGGGCAACCGCGAGGCAGCCGTCGAGTCCCTCGCCGCCTGGCCCAACCACCTCCAAGTAGGCGGCGGCATCAACGAGGCCAACGCCCGGGAGTGGATCGATCTGGGAGCGTCCAAGGTGATCATCACGTCTTACTTGTTCCCCAGCGGGACCTTCTCCCAGGAGCGGTTGGATAAAGTCCTGGCTGCGCTGGGCGGGGACAAGGAGAAGCTGGTGATTGATTTGAGCTGTAGGAGAAAGGGGGAGGATAGGTGGTTTGTGGCTATGGATAAGTGGCAGACGATTACGGACATGGAGGTTTGTGAGGGTACGTTAATTCCAAAAAAAAAAAAAAATCTTGATGTTGATTAGTTGAGACTAATTGATGGGGGGAAACAGAGTCTATCAAACAGCTCGAGCCATATTGCTCAGAGTTCCTCATCCACGCTGCTGATAACGAGGGCCTGCAGCGTGGCATTGACGAAAAGCTGGTGGAAAACCTGGCCAAGTGGTGCAGTATTCCCGTCACTTATGCTGGTGGTGGCCGGAATCTGGATGATCTGGAGATGGTAAAGAAGCTGAGCAACGGGAAAGTTGACCTGACAATTGGCAGCGCCCTGGATTGCTTCGGCGGGAGCGGTGTCACGCTGAAAGAGTGTGTCGAGTGGAATAAGAAGCAGTAAAATCCATAAAAAAGTGAAAATAAACAAAAAGAAGGGCATGTATTCCCAATGCTTATTTCTGGCGCTAACAATGAACTTGAATAACTATCAACACTGTCCCAACACCCGACACATGATCACAGGCTCTTGAGCTCCTTCTCCATAGCCTTCAGCTCCTCCCTAACCTTGGGGCAGTAATGCTTCTTCAAAAGCTCCCCTTCCCAGATAGTGGTGGCAAACGGATTGCTCCCCTCTACCGTCTCAGCCAGAGGCTTGAATGTGCCGTCCATCTTTCTCTCTTCGGTGTTCCAAAGCGCGTTGACCTTCCTGTTGTGTGTGTGCACCACCTCACCCAAGAGTCCCAGCATTGCTTGACATGACTTCTCCGGCAGCTGCAGCGCCACCGACATGAGCTGCTTGGTGAAAGCCGCCAGCCGCAGAGGCGGCACGGACCTGATGTTCCAGGGCGGGAGGAGTACACCACTCAGGCAGCGCATGAGCAGGACCGTAGTTGTTTGCACGTTGATCCTGGTGTCTCTGCGAGCACCTCCTGATTCGTCGTTCGGGTCGGAAATATGGAGGGACTTGGCACCCAGCTCCAGATCAGGATTGACCGAGAGGGGGAGAAGACCGCGGTAAAGATGTGTGATAAAGTAGGAAAGGTCGAGGTGCAGGTCGGTGCGAGCGTTGTGGGCATCTTGACCCTCGAGCAGTGCAAATGCTGTGATAGTGCACAGCAAGGATTCTCTGCTGGTGTCGCGAATGACCTCGTCCTCATCGTCGTCCTCTGCCATCTGTTCATCCTCCTCTTCTTCCTCGGGCATCTCGCTGTAACGAATGAGTTGCTTCAGGGCCTCAAGGAGATCACCAAAGAAATCTTGGTTGATGAGATGAGCATATTGGGCCAACCCTTCAAGAACAGCTCCCATCAGATGCGGTACTCGCTCCTTCAAAACTCTGAAATAAGTCGCAAAAACCATCTTGAGGGTTTCTGACTGCATTTTCTCTCTTTCTTCGTGGCTGACCGCGGCATCTGCGTGGGCCATGACCTTCTCGGCTTCCTTTTGCTCCTTCATGAGCTTGCGTTCCTTCTTCGTCCGGAATTGCTTCTTCTGTTTGAACTTCTTCCCGTTGTACCCATCAGTAGGTCGATCCGCCCTGTCTTGAGAGGCTTTGCCTGAAAACTCGCCAAGAAGGCGGAGGTGAAGGAATGTGTTGAGAACACTCTCGTCAACGCGATATTCTTTGGCTCTCATCATTTTGCTGAGCAGAGAGACTGCTTCCATGGTTGCGTTCCCCTCCTCATCTTCCTTGAATAGAGTCTCGAGAGTCTCTCTGCACTTGATGAAATCAGCATCAACCTTGCGAGAGCTCAGCTTCTTGACCAATATCCTCAGCAGTTCGCCCCGGAAATTGAAATGCGGTACTGCGTTGACTAGAGTGCAAGCGCAATTGATCGCAATGGTGGAAATAGGCTGGCCGCGATTGCTGGTGTCGGCTGATGGCGAAGCAGCGAAATGTGCAAGCTTCTTGATATACCCCTGATAACCTGTCACCAACGCCTGCTCGTATGTTCGCAGCCGCCTAACCTCCTTCGACAACTTCTCGCCAACCTCCTCGGTAGAAGGACGTATCCGGTAGCCTGGGATGACATCTTTGTAGACTGTCATTTGTGTGACCATGCAAATCTTTTTGATGGCCACAATCTGGGAGTCGCCAATCCTAGACATGGCCTTGAATGCACCAGGGTATTCTTCGGGGTCTTCGTTCAGCTGTGTCGCAACCTTGGCGAGTTCTTCCTGTGCGCGTCGAATCTGCTCCTTCACGGGGATCTGGGGTTCCTCGGGGACAGCCTCCTCTGCTTCTTCGGGTTCCGTATCGTTGTTGTCTTCGCCTTCGAGCCATTCGCTGTCGCTGGCCACAGAGGCGGCATCGTCCTCCTTCACAGCCCAAGTTCCTCCGGCAGTCCTCGAGGGCAGCCTACCACCCTCGGCAGCTGCCTTTCTTGCATCCTTCTTTTTGCCTTTCCGGGACCGCTCTTCGTAACTTTGTTCGAGGTTCCAGTTGGAGGCGGTCTTGAAGAACTGCTTCTGAATCTTGGTGTCGTTTCCGTTGGATCCGTCGTTTGTTTCCCGAGAAGGAGAAACTCTTCTCCTCTTGGAAGGACGGATGCTCAGTGTTTCGGCCATTGCGCAAATGTAGACCGCAATGATGTGCTTTTGTTGGATAATGGCTGGGATGGCAGTGTTCCCCAAGCCTGGAATTTTTTTCTGGACCCTGATGGTCGAGCAGCTGCATCCCACCAGAGCTAGTCTTATCTGCCGCACACTATTGGACGGAGCTTACTTATCGGACCCACTCTCCAAAATTTCTAGAGTTCAACTCTCGATTGTCGCAAAAGTCAGTGGAGAGAGCAACGCCATAATTCAACAAGGCAATCGCTACCGCAACCATACAGTCTCCTCCGTTTGATCTTCTGGTCAGAAGTCGCGGTAGGCAACACACTGTCAATTCCATCACAAGCTCCTCCAGTTGCCCAAGGCACGCCTTGCATTCGCAGCGACAAGCCTACGACGAAAACCGAGCGGCCTTCACTTCGCAATTGCACGCCTCTATAGCAATTACATGCGCTTACAAAAATAATGTCTTCCCTCCAGGAGCAGCTCAAGGCGGTCCAGGCCAACTCCCGGGTCATTCTTAACGGAAAGCTCGCCAAAGCCGCCCATTCGAAGTCCTTGATCTTTGAGCCTCAGGCCGCCGCTGGCCAAACCTATGCCGAAATCTACACAGTAGCCCGCGAAGGCTTCGACGAGCTATGTACGATAGACAACCGGTTCAGGCCCTTTGCGGCTCATATCTTCAGTGAAGAAAGTCAACAGGCCGACCGGACCCAGATGACGGCCGAAGAGAACGCTGTGCTCGATAAGCGTGTGGAATCATTTCTTCACCTCGCCGGCGCCCGTCTACAACTCATGCCTGCTATCAAAGCCATTGAGTGGCTTATTCGTAGATTCAGGTGCGTATTGTTTGACGCTGTACTATGCATGATCAGGAGCTGACAGTTTGGGGCAGAGTTCACGAATTCAACACACGAACATTAATCACTTGCTTCCTCCCATTCCACACCATCCCGGTCTTCGTCACATTGCTCTCGATTCTCCCTAGCAATCTGCCTCACGAGTACCGATTCTTGGACCCCTATATTCGGTCTTTGACAAACCCACCAATCGAGGTTATCGTCACGCAGGCTACAAATCACCGCGAGCTGTTGACCACGTTATCCGAGTACACGCTTGAATTGGGCGAGAAAAAACACGATTACCATGCCATCAACATGCTGTGGTTCAGCGTCATGACGCAGTCTGTGAACGCCATGATCGACAAGGGGAGGTCCGGAAACAAGGCAATCCAGCTTGAGAACACCCAAAAGCTTCTTCAGCAGGTTACTCCCGCATTGAGCAGAGCCATGATGATGAGGCAAAGTTGGGAGATTCAGATGGCGAGTTACATGCCCGTTCTTGTCTTGGCGAGAAAGGGCCGTCTCAACGACGCTGCCCTCGTCGCTTTTATGGACCAACTTGTGAGTGGGTGGCAGACCAAGACAGTTGATCAAGGTCTTCTCACACTGGCTTGCCTTGCGTACGGCCGCGCCGCGAAGCCCGTGACTTCGCGCGTTGCCAAGGCTCTTCTCAAAGTTGACGATCTTGTGGGCAAGTTCAAGAAGGTCAACGAGACGCAATGTGTGCGCAAGTTGGCAAACGGGACCGCGCTCGCTTTCGTGGACAGGTTGTCCAAGAAGGGCAGTCTCCGTGCTCTTCACGAAGTCAAGGCCATCATTTTGAGCGGTTTCCTCGACCAGATGCAAGTCAAGGTCGTCTACAAGTCGTTGCTTCTGGCTGCCCACAAGATCAACGACGAGGTTGACCCCCAAGGCAATATTCGCAAGGAGCTGGCTTCTACTCTCGTGAGCCTTGCACAGCTCAAGGACAAGAACGGAGACGCTATCCGAGCGGCCATTGAGGAGGTCGACTTCAACATTGAGGAGCTCGAGCTCAAGCTCGGGGCAGCTATCCGCCCAAAGCTGACGATCACGGAGGGCTCAGATGATATGATGGAGGGTGTGGAGGCTGCGGCAGTGGAGGAAAGACCAAGCCTCGACTCGACCCTTCAGCAAGTGGAAAAGCTCCAGCCATCCAAGACTTCGTGCCTGGTGCAGGAATCTGGCGTGTTCAACGATCTTTGCGCAGTTTTCTTATCTGCTGCGATCGAGCAAGCCGACCTGGAAAGATTCGATGCCGCCCCTGTCCTCAGCCGTGACCAGGCTCTCAGCGATGCTTTCTACTTCAGCTTCTATATGCGGGTTTGGTGTGGCCCGTACCCAACATTGGCCAAGGTCGTCGCTTTGGAAAGAGTCAAGAACCGCATCAAGGAGAGCGAGTCTGCCGGCGTGGATTTGCAGGCCATTGCTCTCTACACCACCGTTGCTTTGTCTGATCCCTCCAAGAAGGTCCGTCGTGCTGCGGCGGATTTGATCGCTGTTCTCAAAGCCACCTTCAAAGGTTCCAAGGTTGTCTGGGGTTCGAAGGACCTTTATGGCGCAAGCGGCTTCTCCAATGTCATGGACTCTGCCGCTTCCAAGTCCCTTCTTGATTCCGTTCTCGTTCCATCTTTGGAAGAAGCGGTTACCCACGAAGACCAGATTGCTATTATCATTTCTAGCGCTCTGGAGAACTCCAAGGTGGGGGATAAGAAGACGAGGTTGGCGATTTTCAAGTATTTCTGCGCACACGTTACAGAAACACCATTGCTCACCGTCAAGCTCCGTCTGCTTGGGGCTATCAACAAGATCAAGAGCATCTCCGGCACATACAGAACTGAGCTTTTGCTTGACATGCTTCGTTCGTGGGCTTCACTCACCGACACTGAGGCCACCGAGCGTGCAGCTTTGGAGTCGCTGGACGAAAAAGCACTCGATCAGGCAGCTGTCGAGACTGTTATTCCCAGCCAGAATGATGGCCTGGAGTTGCTTTTCCAGCTTATCAAGGACCCCCAGACTAGACCAACTCTTGTTGCTGCCATCTTCGAGCGTATCACAAAGATGTGGTCGATTATGAAGTCGCAGGCCAAACTGTTGACTGCCAATGTCATGCTTGAACTGTCTCAAACCTCTGGCCAGGGTACTGCTGCCGTAGAGGCTGCCGGTCTTCTGAGAAATGTTGACTTGACCACGGACATTCTCCTGGCTTTTGTTGACTCTCTTCAGTACGAAGACACGAGAATGGCGACCGAGGTTCCCGCTAACAAGCGGAGACGTACCAGCACAGCAGCTCAGCCTGCGAGCTCGAACGTCATCAGCCCAGAGGTTCACAAGACGGTCAAGAAGATGAACTTTGTCCTTGAACTCGTCCAGGGTTCCAAGCCTGAGAACCACCCTGAGCTGCTCCCTAGTCTGTTCACGACTCTGTCGGACATCCATCACCTCCGCAAGCTGGTCGGCTCCGAGCTAGGATACATGCAAACTCTTGTTCTCAGCAGCATCGGCGCCATGATTCCTGCCTATGACAGCAACAAGGACCTCACGATCGATGCCTCGGTAGGCTATGGCGATATCTTGGCCGCCTGCGTTCAGAACTCTTCCAGCACTCAGGTCACAAACGAGGCTCTCTTGGTAGTTGCCAGCCTGGCCCGCACGGCTCCCGATGTTGTGTTGCAGAGCGTTATGCCGATCTTCACCTTCATGGGCAGCTCGGTGCTTAGACAGGCTGACAACTACTCTCAATCCGTGGTCAAGAAGACTGTTCAGCAGGTTATCCCTCCATTGATTGCCACCTTCCGCAACAAGGGGCGGAATTTGGTTGCCAGCACCAAAGACCTTTTGGCCAGCTTCGTCACAGCCTACGAACACATCCCGCCTACCCGCAAGCGCGAGATCTTCATTTCGCTCGTTGAGAACCTTGGCCCGGATGACTTCTTGTTTGCTGTCCTTGCCATGTTTGTTGACAGATATGGAGCTACGGATGAGATGTTCTCTTTCACATCTTACATCATGAGCTGCTTCTCCGTTGAGATTCAGCTTCACTCTCTCATCAAGTTCTTGGACTTGGTCAACGACATCTTCAAGCCCAAGCCTGCTCTCTCTGCCAGCCTTATTGGCAACGATTCCGACGCGGACAAGACCGCACTCAAACAACTCACCCTTCTCCCTCACCTTCTTTCCAACAGCCGCCTCAAGCAGGAAATCACGGCTTTGGCCGAAAGAGATGACATGGAATCCGTTAAGATTCGGGACTCGTATGCCAAACTCCTGGAGGGCATTCTCTCCATGGCCAGCAACTTGAAGACCAAGAAGGCCTTGTACACCCGCTGCGGCGATGCCTTGGCCAAGCTGCTTAACCTGCTGTCCATTGGCGAGTTCATCAAGAGCGTGGACTCGTTGCTGGAGAGACCAGATATTGGTCTCCGTCGCAAGGTGTTGCAAGCTCTGGAGCTTCGCGTGGACAAGGAAAGTACGGGCGATCCCAAGTCGCGCGAGGCCCTGCTGGCTTTCTTGCCCCAGTTGACCGCTGTCATCCGGGAGTCGGACGACATGAACTACAAGCATACGGCTGTGACGTGTGTTGACAAGATTTCTGAGAAGTACGGCAAGAAGGACCTGGATGCTGTGGCTGCGGCTGCTCAAACCATAGCAGGGGACCACTGCCTCGGCCAGTCATCTCAAGCTCTTCGGCTTATGGCGCTGTTGTGCTTGGCTTCGCTTGTGGATGTCCTCCAAGATGGCATCGTGCCTGTCCTTCCGGTTGCTATTCCAAAGACGCTAAGCTACTTGGAGGAGAGCTTGACGGGTGATAAGCCCAATACCGAGCTTCACAACGCCTCGTATGCATTTATCGCTGCGTTGGCCCAGCACATCCCCTATATGATCTCGGGAGCTACCCTTGATAGGCTCTTGGCTTGCTCTAACCTTTCGGCCGTCAGTGACCTCGACGCCGAGTCTGCCCGCAACCGCTCTCACTGCCTGCAGCTCTTGGCTAAGCTGGTCGACCCCAAGGTCCTCTATACTGCTCTCTGCAAAGACTGGACCTTCGCTGCTAACTGTGGCTTCGCCGCCATTACTGAGTTCCTCGACATTCTTGGGCTGGCTCTCGACAAGCACGCCCGGACAGTCGTGACGAAGCACGTCTACACCCTCTTTGATATCTTCACCCAGACACTCGATCTCAGAAGAATGGTTGCAACCGGCGAGATTAAGATCGAGCTCAGCGTGGAGCAGCTTGAGAAAATCGACAACCTCATCATCCAGACCGCTCTCAAGATGATTTACAAGCTCCACGACGGCACCTTCCGCCCTGTGTTCTCTAAACTGGTTGAGTGGGGCTGGTCTGGTCTCCCAAAGAGTGATGTTAGTGGGCGGACATTGAGGTTGGTGAGCTTGTACACCTTCCTTGACGCCTTCTTTGAGGCGCTCAAGTCCATCATTACAAACTACGGCACGTATATCATCGATAGCGCGGGCAGTATCTTGTCTGCCACTGACTTTGCCGACGACAACCAAAAGCTCCTCTGGCAGCGGGTGGTGCGCACCTTGACCACGTGCTTCAAGCACGACCAGGACGGCTTCTGGCAAGCGCCCTCGCATTACAACGCTGTCGCCCCGGTGTTGGTTGAGCAATTCTTGCATGCGGCGAGCTTTGACGCCACGGAGGAGCTCATTCCTGCGGTGGTGGAGCTGGCTGCTGCGGTGGACTCGCAGGAGCACAGGAAGGAGCTGAATACTAGTCTGCTGAAGCACTTGGAGTCACCGGCGGTGGCGGTGAGGCTGGCGGTGATCAAGTGCCAGCAGGGCTTGACGGAGCGGCTGGAGGAGGAGTGGCTGAGGGGGCTGGCGGAGATGTTGCCCAGGATTAGTGAACTGCAGGATGACGAGGACGAGGGGGTGGAGAGGGAGAATGCCAGGTGGATTGTGGGGATTGAGGAGAAGCTGGGAGAGAGTTTGGATTCGATGTTGCAGTAGAATGGGATCGTCAAAAGGTGTTTGTCAGCGTTTGTCTATAAGGTGAATAGAAGGTGTATTTTTGGAGTGGTTAATCGATGTCTTGAGTGTTTTGTTGACCTTCTGCCTTTATGTTGATGACCTGTGAAAAAATGACCGAGACACGCCGTAGACAAAAGAACGCAGACTGCTATCTAGGCAAGGCCTTTAAAGATAGTTGATACACCTTCGAAGATAGTTAATACACTTTTGAAGATAGTTGATACGCCTTTAAAGATCGTTAGTATACCTTTAAAGATAGTAAGTATACCTTTAAAAATAATTCATATACCTTGAAAGATAGTCGAGATACCTCCAGAGATATTATGTGTCCGTGCCATCCTTGCACTGTTTGCTTACCCCTGAAATCCAACTTCACCCACCCAACCCAGCTTGTCTGTCCATCAGGGTCCACCACCGTTTCCCTCACATATCAGCATCAACATCAATGTAAACAAAGGACTTTTCGCCGGTCTGGTTGTTGTTCTCTACCTTATTCTGATTTAGCCGATTTATCAGGTTGACGAGGGGCAAGACAAGATGAGCAGCACGCCTTACTCAACCCTCGACGGCGTCAGCCACCCTTACTACCCCGTTGACGCCACAGTCCCCTTTTACGTCGCAAACACAACACCACTGCTCACCATCCTCTTCTCTTTTGCGGGTCTCATAGCTGGGTTTGTGGTGTTGTGTATTGCGGTATCCAAATATGTCAACCCCAAGCTTCGGAGATCGGACGTGGCGGTGATAGCCTGGTTCGCGGTTTGTCTGTACCCCCCCCTCTATAACCCCCCCTCGATAAACCCCCCGCTCTGATCTCAGCAGTATCATGCTAATGCTCCCAACAGGCGGCTTCCTCCACCTATTCTTCGAAGGCTACTTCGTCCTCAACCACAAAACCATACCCGGCTCGCAGGACCTCTTCGCCCAGCTCTGGAAAGAGTACGGGCTGAGCGACTCGCGGTACCTAACCGCAGACCCCTTCATGATCTGGATCGAGACTTTGACCGTTGTACGCTTCCCCCCCCCCCCTCCCCCCCCCCCAAACTTTCCCTTTACAACACCCAGAAAAACAGAAACTGATGACAACAAAAAAAAAAAAAAAGTTGATCTGGGGCCCGTTATCGCTCTTGACAATCTACTTTATTGCCACGGAGCAAACCGCCCTGAGGCACATCACCCAGGTCGTGGTTTGCATCGGGCATTTGTACGGTGTTGCGCTGTATTATGGGACGTGTCACTATGTGGAGAGATACCAGGGGCTGCGGTACAGCAGGCCGGAGTGGGTTTACTACTGGGGGTATTATGCGGGCATGAATGCGCCTTGGGGTGTGGTGCCGGTTTTGTTGCTGTGGGGGAGTGTCAAGGAGATCAAGAGGGCGTTTGAAGATGGTGCTGGGAGGAAGAACCTGTAATGAAGTGCTCAAATAAGGGGGGGTGCAAATGGAGGTGATGGGTAGCAGAATATCGCTGTGATATATCTTCAAATAAATCAACATGAGGGTGTTATGCATCAGAATAAACATTCAAACTCCACCGGCCATAGTAACCATGCCATTCCCCGTCTAACCTCTGTGCCTCTGTTCTGTATTACCAAGGGTATCTCTTCCTCCTCTCCGCTCATCCACCCCCCTCCCCCCCCCCCCCTTAACGAACATACTTGCTCATGAACCTCTTATGAAAGTCCGACCTCAACAAGTCATTGATAAACTCCTTCTTCTTCCCCTTCTCCTCCGTGCCCCTCGCCTGGTTCTTGAACACCACATCATCGTCCCACCTCCTCTTGATGTTGAAATCCGCCCTGCTGTTGTTGTTGTTGAGAAGCGGGTTCCCCAAAGCAATATCCTTCTCCCTCTCCGCCTCCTCGGCAGCAAGCCTCTCCTTCTCCTCCCTCTCCCGTTTCTCCACCCTCTCCCTCCTCACCCTCTCCAATTCCCTCTGCAGCTCGGCCTCTTCATCATCCGAATCCGAGTCGGAATCACTATCATCATCGTCATCTTCCTCTTCGTCCCCTTCGGAAGAAGCGTCAGAGTCGTCGGCGTCTATGGCGCGGGTTTCTTCCAATATGCGCCGGCGTTTCGCCTCGGGGTCTTCTTCTTGTGCATTACCGGCGATTTCTAGCGGGCGTTTTGATGACGAGCTGGGGAGGGCTTGTTGTTCTGACTTGTCGGACTGGCCGGGGATGGGGGCGCCCTTGAGCTTGGCGTAGTGAGCCGCCTCTGCGGCTTCGAGTTCGGCGCGGAGGTCGCGGGATTGGAAGTCGGCGTCGCCGCCCTGGCCGGGCTGGCGGAATTTGAGCTGGGTGTAGGCTGGGAGGAGGCGTTGGTGGTAGGCGGGGCCGCGGAGGGCTTCTTTGCCGCGGGCCGGGTCAAAGGTAGGGCGATGGGCTGTTGTCATTTTTGGCGATTTATCGGGAGATTTAAGCGAGGCGATGCGACAACTGACTGGCGATTAATGGGAGAGGTGGTGGATTTTGGTTGATTGTAGATGGGGAACCGTGAAGACCGATGATTGATAACGGCAGGCAAGTCGCACCAGGAACGCGCCTTGACCGCCCGGCTTGGCGCAGCCGGGCAGAATCCACCAAAAAATTGGCGGAGATGGCTGGCAGAAAGCTGCCCCTCGACTTGCGACAAACATCCCAATTGGCAAAGTAACCTTGATGACCTCGGAATAAAAACAGTTACTTTCTAGAAATACACAGCTCAAAACGTCAAAATGCCTAGAGAAGCTGAACCGTCCCTCAACGAAAAGCAGTTCGTCCTGCAAGCCCTCCAAGACAGCGTCCGTCTTGACGGCCGAGAGCTCGAACAATACCGGCCCTTGGAGCTCACCTTTGGCGACCAATATGGCGTCGCAGATGTCACACTAGGCAAGACGAGGTAATGCCCATCCCCGGCCACAAAATAACTACCCTAACCTCCCATTCCTATGTTAACAACCCTCCCCAGAGTCCTCGCCAAAGCCTCGGCCGAACTAACAGTCCCCTACGCCGACCGCCCCCTCGACGGCATCTTCAACATCGCAACCGAGCTCTCCCCCATGACCTCCCCCGCCTTCGAGGTCAACCGCCCGACCGAGACCGAAGTCCTCATCTCCCGCCTCCTGGAGAAAACGGTCCGCCGCTCCGGCGCCCTCGACACCGAGTCCCTCTGCCTCGTCGCCGGCCAAAAGTGCTGGTCCATCCGCGTCGACGTCCACGTCCTCTCCCACGACGGCAACCTCATCGACGCCGCCTGCTTCGCCGTCGTGGCCGCGCTCCGCCACTTCCGCAAGCCAGACACCAGCATGGAGGGCGGCGTGCTGACCGTTTACACCCCTGCGGAGAGGGAACCAGTCCCGCTGAGCTGGCTGCACTCGCCGTTTTGCGTCACGTGGAGCTTCTTTGGGGAGGAGGGGGATATCGCGGTGTTGGATGCGACGTGGATGGAGGAGCAGGTTAGGTCGGGGAGCTGCACGGTTAGCTTGAACCAGCACGGGGAAATCTGCCAGATTGCGAAGCTGGGAGGCGTGCCGGTGGAGGCGGTCAGTTTGTTACACTGTACGAATGTTGCCCTGGTGAAGGCGAAGGACATGTCTTCAAAATTGGACCGGTGGTTGGCCGAGGACGCGAAGAGGAGGGACAAGGGCGGGTTATTGGCCGAGCTATCGGCTGAGAATGATAGAGTACCGGATATGTGAGTGGAAAAGGGAAAAGGAAAAGAGTTAGACGTGTTAGATACCTTGTGAAATCAGAGATACCCACGGCCTTGGAGCCGATCATGATCACAGAGACGCTGAGGGTTGAGGTCAGCCGGGGAACGAATGTTGAGCAACACGCTCTGGTATGCGATCTCGATTGGCGTCTATGCCTTGGCATTATTATTCTATAGGTCTGTTGTTTGCTTCTGTGATAATGCAGAACCATGACCTTTGGCTCAGAGCCCAGATTCGCCTCTAACTAAAGCTCCCAGGCCTTTTTGACGTTTGGATTATGATTATCATCTTGGCCACTGCGTCGTCGCGAGCTGCTGCTCTGCCCTGCCTGCCTCCCCTTGCCTGTCACAGCGATTGTTTCCTTTATCACGATGCTCGCTGATATCGGATGTGAGGTTCGCGCTCCCCTTGCGGACATAGGAGGCGTGATCGCTGGTAGGTGATTTCGCCTTTACTCTGCTGTCGTCGCGGCCGAGCATGAAGTTCGCGAGCCCGGCTCGATTTCGTCCAACTCCCAGCGGGAAATTGCTCGTGTCCTCCGCGCGGGCCGGCCCATCGTTCATCTTGTCGTTCATTTTACCACATCCTCTCCGCCCTCCTCACCTCATAACAGGCGGCCTCCCCTCCTTATTCCACCTAACCCTACTCCTCACCCAATCCACCGCCTCCTTCACCCCCGTCCCCGTCAGCGCGCTCACCGGCAGCACCCTACTATCCCTAATACTCCCGCTCTTCTCCCCCTCAAACACCTTCTTCACCAACCCCTCCTTGATCCTCACCACCTCCACGCAGTCCTCCCGGTCCTGCTTGTTCGCCAGCACCAACAACGGCACCCCCTCCGTCTCGCTGTGATTCAAGACATCCTCCAGCACCAACCTACACTCTTCCAGCCTGCCCGTGCTGTCATGCTCTAGGTTCCCATCCCCAATGTCTGTCGAGTCAATGATGAAGATGATGGCGTGGCAGGAGGCGTAGTACGACTGCCAGAGCTTCCGCAGGGAGTGCTGCCCGCCGACGTCCCAGATCTTGAGGTACATGTCGGGGAGGATGATGGTGGAGACGTTTTGGCCGACGGTGGGGACGGTTTTGAGGTTGGGGGCGGAGGCGGAGGCGCCGTCGGGGTGGAAGATGGATTTGACTTGCTCGTGGAAGGTGGTTTTGCCCGCGTTGTCGAGGCCGAGGAGGAGGAGGGAGTATTCTTTTTGCGGTAAGGGTTAGCTAAACGGGGCGGGGATCAATACTACGGGGGGGTTATGTAGAGTGTGAGTAGGACGGACCTTCTTTTGAGGTTGCAAGCCGGTAGAGGCCTTTGGCTAGGTGGTACATTTTTGCCCTTGTTTTCTTCTTGCGTCCTGCGTCCCTGGTTGTGCTGTGTTCTGACGTCGATTTATCTACTATCTGCCTGTCGTGTCGTGTCGTGTCGTGCTGCATGCAGGGTCTGGGGTTCGCTGTCAACAGTTCATCACTGTGGAGGGGGGGCCACTGAACAATCAATTCTGGGGGAAAGTTGGAGAACCACCAAGGCACACAAGGGTCAGGGTTGTACGGGTCGCATCTCTTAGCCTCCCGTTCACATCTCTTGGCATTATCCCCCCTTACCTAACCCTTACCTAACCCTTAATATCGCCTCCCCCATCACAATCCAACCCCACTCCCGTCCCAATCCCCATCACTTACATCACCACAAACCCTCTCCCCCAAATCCCACCCCCTTCACTCACTCTCACCCACTCACTCACTCACCACACCAACCCTCTAATATTTTCCACCTCAGCCAAACCAAACTCAGAGAATGTCCAAAATCACAACAACAACTCGCCTCCTCCTCAGACCACTCACCACCCGCCCCATCATCCCATCCACCCCCCGTCATTTCACCACCACCCTCCCCAAAATGTCCCCCTCCACCCTCCCAACCCCCGCCTCCTGCTACGCCGACTTCTGCCTCATCCCCATCGGCACCCCCACCCCCTCCGTCGCAAAGGAAGTCGCCTCGGTCCAGTCCCTGATCAGAGACTCCGGCATCAAGCACACGATGCACTCGGCCGGCACCACCCTCGAGGGCTCCTGGGACGACGTCTTTAGGGTCATCGGCCAGGCCCACAGCCTGGTGCACCAGAGCGGCATCGTGCGCGTCCAGACGAGCTTGAGGGTTGGGACGAGGTATGTTTTTTTCACTCACCTCACTATCATTAAAACAGGGGGCATGCTAATGAAACAAAACTAGAACGGACAAGAAGCAGACTGCAGAAGAAAAGGTCAAACGGGTGGAGGATATCCTCGCTGCTGGGCAGCAGTAGGGGATGAAGTGGTAGAAATGGAAGTGTATAGATTACTAGTTATTGAAATGAAGACATGACCTCAAACACCATGATAGAATAACTGGCTCTTATATGCATTAAAGCATCCCCCTCCAAATCATGCTACACCTCCTCTAAAATCTTCCCAACCAAAAAAGGGGTATGTAAACTCTAAGCCATGCATGCATGCTAATGATGTGTATAATATTCCAAAAAAAAAAGATCAATATCCCAACCATAACGCCATCATCCCTCATCCCCTTTAAACCCCCGAAGCAGTAAAACTCAGCAAACTCCCCACCGTCAACCCAGCAACCAGACACATGCCCATAAACCCCCCCGCCGCCTCCCTCTCCCACTCACCCACCCACTCCCCCGCCGCCATCATCGCGCTGCTCCCCAACCACCCGCTCGTCAAGCCAAAAGGAAACTGCACCGCCACCAGATAAAACAAATCGCTCCCCACCACCGCGCCCCTCCCCCCGATATTGCACAGGAAATACAGCGGCAAGAACAGCCACCGCCCCATCGCGAGCGCAAACAGCGCCTTTGGCTTGTGGCGCAGCGAAAACGGAAACATGGTCGCCACCCTGCCCGTCAGGTCGCCCAGGTTCCAAAAGAAGAACCCCAGCGGGATAAAAGCTCCCGGAGCATACAGCTTCCCGTCCGTGTCCGCGCCGTGAACAGACAGGATCTTGGCCGTGAAGACGGGGAAGAACATGGCCACGACGAAGCACATAAACACGCTCGCCGACACCCAGCGCAGTTTTCTAAACAGCGTTGACATGCTGACGTAGCGTCTGTTGGCTCTTTCGGCCTCTTCGATCGAGGTGACAGATTGGGAGAGATCCTGCTGTTCAGACAGGCGGCGCTCCACGATGCGGTTGTGTCTGTTTACCAGTGGTAGAAACGCCAAGAGGGTGATGCCCGAGATGATGACCGCGGTGAGAAAGTAAATGAATGCCGCGGTGCTGCTCTCTTGGGGCCCGTCGTCTTCGGCTGTTCTCCTGGCTGGGTCCAGAGAGGGCTCGGCAGGGGAAAATGCCAGATAGGACAGCATCTGCGTCAACGGAGGCAGGATACCGGCCACACCCTGACCAGCCATGATTGCCTGAGTGTACTCTGTCCTGCCGAAACTAGCGGCAAAAGCAAAGGCACCGTTTTGCATGAGACCTGACGCCAAGGCCGTGATGCCCACCATCACCAAGAGAAAGGCAAAGTATGCGCCTGTGGAGGCATCGAGAAAGTGGCTTGTCGAGATGGTAAGGAGGGTAAAGACTGCGACGTTGAGGAACAAGGCGGTGTTGATTCGGAAGGGGTAGCTGGCAGATGACTGCATGTTGGTGAGAATCAACATCGTAGCAAGGTTTGTAGTCGTCGAAACAGCGAGGATGGCGGACTGGGAGATGTTCTGAATCCAGGGGTCTGATACGAATCGACTTTGAAAGTATGGCGCCGCGGCAAGAAACATGTTCCTGGACACACAGCGTTAGATCACAACAGTCATTGTCTCAAGTGAATAGGAGAAGCATACCACGCCCACAGCATCGCCACGCCAATAAAGGCAAATATCGAGTACTCGATCCACGAAAACGGCGCCTGCTCCTCATACACCTCCCCCTCCAGCGTTCCCGAGTGGGAGTCATCGTCGGAATCCGTCAAGGGCGAGTATTCGTCCGGGTCCGCCTTCACAGGCGTAAACATACTCTTGAGGCGATCCATGTTCTGTCTTAGGTTTGTCGTCGTACCAAAGCCTGCGTACCACTTCCAACTGAACAAGGAATCTCAAACACAAGTTCAAGTCAAGGAGGGGTAATAGGAAAATAAGTCGTCCTGTCGGGGAGTTTTATCGCAATCGCTGCTACCCGATCCTGCCCTTGCCCCTCGGTGACCCCCCCTCTCACAAAATGCAGCCCACTGATACCGACTTCCCCGGAACAAATTGCAACGGGGCTGAAAAAGGGTCACCCCCACTGTCGTACTGCCCGACGAGGTTGGTTTAGTCCGAAATAGGGAGGTTGACGGAAAAGTTCTTGTCTTTGCGAACCTTCCACTTCGCTCGGCAGGATTGGGGTGGATGGATGGCGGCGCGCGTGCAGAAAGCCGTTGGATGTTCAACGGTAGATACAATCTTCTTCTCGTGCCAGCCCTTCCGTCATGGCGTTACCTAAGTCTTTCCCCGCACACGAAAAACAAAAACCAAGAAATACAATAGGGACTAAGTGTAGATCGTATGCGCGCGCGACAAGATGAAGGGCGTGGGCAGGCAGAATGACAGGATGATGGATAAGATCAAAAGGGTGGTGATGACGGTGAGTGGTCAGGGTCACACGTCAGATGCGCAGGTCGATAACCCACAAGATAAGGCCAACGGTGCAAGGGTCGTCTTGGCGTGGAGGAGCCAGCTCCCGATAAGATATGAAACCGAACCGTTGGCCAATCATCGGCCGCCGTAGAACATGCCAAGATTCTCCCCCAGATCTTGGAAGCACAGGCCAGTGGAGGTCGGGATGTGGAGAGGTGGGATTCGCCCGTCCCGCTCCCCCTCTTTCTCATGGGCAAAAGATGGATCTTGTGAGGCAGGTAGATATAAACCACCTGTTCCTCCAGTGTCTTATCGTGAGAAATCGGCTGACATTTTCCTGCCTCGTGGTGTTGTTGCCGGGAACACCCTTTCCACGTTATCTGCTCAGGTGCCCGACTGCTTGGGCGGTGCTAAAATAGAGTGAGAATGACTCCAGCCCTTCAACACCAAGCCATTCTATTTTTGGTACCTATCTCGAAATTCTGGTTGGAAGTTGAGCTTACAAGGCAAACATTTCCGCAATAGGCATCAAACCCTCATCTTATCCGATTCTCTCTCCCAAGGCCACCCCGACTTCATATAGCATCCAATATATCTCTCTATCTATCAGCAGTCAGTCATTCTCACAATTCCAATCTTACCACATCCAGCCATAAAAGGCGACCCATTCTGCGGCCGCCCACGTGACAACCACCACCTGCGATGCAACTATGTCGTGCATCGTTTTTATATCTGACTTCTCGGTCTCCTTGCAAGCATCTTTTTTTTTCCAGTTGGAGATTGAGGCCGTCTAACATGGTATCAAATCTTGTCCCTTATGTTCAGAATCCGTCACCCCCCTTTCTTGAGTTTGTCAAACGTGGCTGGCTGTAGGGTAACAACATCAACTTCAAGTCCTACCTACCTACCTTCACTCTAAATATCCCCGTGTTCTGTTCAACCTACCACAGACTGACATGCCCGGAACTTTCTTGCGTTTGATTCTCACCCGAAGTAAGACGAGACATCCACCATCTAACCTCCCATCAGGACATGGCGTTTGCAGATAGTGTTGATACCCAACAGAGTCGACTACAAACCAAGATAGATGTACACAAACAACCTCGACAACACCAACCATGATCCAAAAACAGCCAGCCAAGGAAGGAAAGTCGCAATCATCACTACAAAAATCAAGTAAACCCCCCATCCGCCAGCCATCAAAACAAACAAAAACAAAGGCATCCCACATCTTGAACACCTCGTTCTATTCTACCATACACAGCAGCAAAAAGTCGAAAAGTCAGAAAAAAATACAAAAAGTCTCACCACCCAGCCCCCTCAGCAGGTCTGAGGGAGGTGAGCAGCTACGAAAACCCGGTGGTTTTACTTCGGAATCGAACTCGGGGGCTATCGGTCGCAAGCCTCCCTCGCAGCAGCTCCCCATATCCTTACCATTTGACCTGACCACAGGTGTGGCGCCCTGGTAAGAATATTGGGAGCTGCTGTTGGAAGGAAGTAAAAGTGACCTAATATATAAACCATGGTTCGGGTTTGCTCCTTCCTCTTGCTCTCTCTGTCAAGCCCGCACATGCGACTCACACACCAGACGATAAAGTAAACAAAACACAAGTACGAGTAGGTATGCTTTGGTAAAAAGTCTCATAAAAATATCTACACCACGAATCGAAATAATTAACCCCATCCCCCATCCATCCTTTTACCACAAACAGGCCCAAACCATTAAAATCCAAAAACAATCATTACATCATAACCCCTTTTCCTTTTCCCACCACCCTCCCCTTTACTCAGCCCCCTCATCAACAGCAAACCTCCCCAAAAACCTAAACACCCTCAACCCCTCCTCCACCCCCCTCACCACCTCCTCCACCCCACCCCCAACCACAACCCCCTCATCCTCCCCCCTCCCAACCCCGACCGTCTCCTCCAACGCCTTACCCGCCTTCTCCCCAACCGCACCCACCGGCTTGCCCCATCGAAAACTATCCACCACAATCTGCCCCGGCCGGCCCGCAGGAAACAGCGGGCTGCTCCCCTTCCCAGTCAGCAACCCCTCCGCCCCATCCGCAACAACCACAGCATCATACCCCGTCGCGTCAGCAGCAGAGTAAGTCTGGTCCACCCCCTCCCTGAGAACCTCCCCAACAACCGTAACCACCACCCCGTCCTTGCCGAGCTGCTCCTTCAGCTGCTGCGCCTGAGCCAAGGACCCGCCGTTCAGCGAAGAGACAAGGACGCCAACGCGCAGGGTGGCGATGGTGGGGAGGGTTTCGTTAAAGATGGACAGCCCAGCAGTGACATTGTCGTGGTAAAACGTCGGGTCGGGCGCGGGAGCCTCCAGGCCGAGCGCGACGGCCACCCGCTTGGCCACGTCGTTGGACACGCGGTTGATCTGCGCCAGCACGTTCTTCTTGACCTGCTCGTTCTTGAGGTGGGACGCCTCGAAGCGCATGGCGTTGATCAAGAACTGCTGCTCGACCCGGGTCAGCGAGTTGTAGAACAGACGAGCCTGGGACCAGTGGTCATCAAACGTGGGCGACAGGGCCCTGACGAGCTTGCCGTCCACGATCCTGTTGGGCGCGGTGAAGAACCCCTTGCCGTGGGTCTGGTTGGCCTGGAGGGGGTACCCGTTGTTGAGCGTGTTGGGGGTGTAGGGGTAGACGTTCTTGTGGATAAACATCTGGCCCGCACCGTCGCGGTTGTTGTTGTGGATAGGGGAGACGGGCCTGTTGATGGGGATCTGCTCAAAGTTGGGGCCGCCCTGGTTGCGGTTGAGCTGGGTGTCAAGATACGAAAACAGACGGCCTTGGAGGAGGGGGTCCTCGGTGAAGTCGATGCCCCTCACGATATGACCGGGCTGGTACATGACCTGCTCCGTCTCGGCAAAGTAGTTGGTTGGGTTGCGGTCGAGCTTCATGATGCCCAGGGGAACCAAGGGGGCGAGCTCCTCGGGGATGATCTTGGTGGGGTCGAGGAGATCAAAGCCAAAGGCGAGGGCCTTTTCCTCGTCGACAATCTGAACCGAGAGCTCCCACTCGGGGCCGTTGCCAGACTCGATGGCATCCCAGAGATCCTGACGGTGGAAGTCGGCATTCTTGCCAGAGAGAACCTGAGCCTCTTCCCAAACCAAGCTAGCCTTGCCCTGCTTGGTCTTGAAGTGCCACTTAATGAGCTTGGACGAGCCGTCCTCCTTGACGAAGCGGAAGGTGTGCACACCGAAACCGTCCATGTGACGGTAGCTGCGAGGAATGCCGTTGCCGGCCATGGCCCAAAAGAGGGTGTGCATGGTGCTGGGCTGCTGGCTGAAGAAGTCCCATGCAGAGTCGTGAGCGGTGGCTCCCTGGGGAATTTCATTGTCCGGGCTGGGCTTGACAGAATGAATCAAATCGGGGAAGCGGATGGCATCCTGGATGAAGAAGACGGGGATGTTGTTGCCGACAATGTCAAAGTTTCCTTCGTCAGTGTAGAAGCGAGTAGCAAACCCGTGGACATCGCGAGCAGTATCGGCACTGCCACGGGAACCAGCAACGGTAGAGAAACGGACAAACACGGGGGTCTTCTTTCCTGCTCCACCAAGGAAGGAAGCAGCCGTGATGTTGCTCCAGTCAGCATAGCTGGTGAAGGTACCGTGAGCACCGGCACCACGAGCGTGAACAGCCCTTTCGGGAATCTGGTCATGTCAGTGTTGTGTGCCTAAACATGTAACTGGGTCAACACCAACTCACCCGTTCATGATCAAAGTGTTGAATCTTTTGCCTGAAGATCCAGTCCTCCATCAGAGTAGACCCTCTGTAACCAGCCTTGAGACTGTTCTGGTCCTCCATCGGCCCACCAACGTCGGACGACATGTAAGCATTGCTGTCGTCGACCTTGTACTCCTCTAGGATGTCTTCCGTCTGCTGCTGGGCGCCCTCCTCCCGCTTGGCGAGGTAGTTGGGATCAGCAAAGGGGCATGCTGCTTGTGTCACCGCCGACATGGACCCCACGAGGGTGGCCCACGTTAGCAGCCTTTTCATGCTGCTGCCGTGCATCGTCTCGGGTGTATTGTATGTATATATGTATGTCCCGTATGTATGTATGTCTCGGCTTTGTCTGAGAGAGAAACAAATACTGAGAAACAAAAAAAGGGGGGTGATACGGCAGAATAAAGTTGATCTAGCCCGGGGGGGTTGTCTGATTCTGTGTGTCGACCGAGGAATGGTTCACCCAAACCAGAGCTTCATGACGATGACGGGGAGGCGTTACTTATATGTAGACGGACGACCGTTGAGGTTCCTGCCTGCCCCACGCCCCGCAAGCACACTGTGCTGATCAGCATGTTTTGCCTCCACCCAAAATATTACCCCATCCTTCGTACCTCCTTCCGCAGACTGCAACCATGAGTGACAGGGACGACGAGTTGCGTGAAAGCTATGGCCTTCCTGGTGTGCGTGGTTCGGCGAGTCGAAGAGCCACCCACCCACCCATACATGGTCCCATGGGTTGCCGGGTAGAGAAGCAGGCGCCACACAATCACAAGATCTGTGGGCCCATGGTCCGGTCCCTTTGGATTCAAGGTTGCAGTTGCCCGTTCTTTGATCACAAAATACCTCCATTTCGTGACTGGGGACGATATTCTTGTGTAAGTGGCAGGTCATCGTCACCTCTCCAATACTATCGGCCCGGGGTCCAGACAGGGGGGGCTAGAGGCCGAATGAGAAAGAATAGCACCACCTTTCATTGGATCCTTTGGAATCGAGACTTTCTTGCGCGGGAACCACAGGTAAGCTGTGTGTCACCGTGCGCAACAACAAAGTGCAAGTACCCTCGAAGAGCGGGAAGCACAGACCGGGGTGGACAGAGTGTTGTCCAACCCACGGCCCAGTCGTCCGGACTTGGACTCCGTCCTAGCCGGGGTAGGCTGCCAATATCTCGCCGAAGCTCATGTTTGTCCCTCATGTCATGGGCCCTGTGTGGACGTGGCGCATGCTGGCTCATCTGATTTCCGCAAGGCTGTTGGAGGTACAGCCAATTCACCGAAGGAGCCGCATCAAGGGTCCACACCGAATCGATTAGCTACGCTGCCTTGCAGAGCATTCTCAGCATGATGTGAGACCAACAACGGTAAGAAATGGTATAAAACAACGAGATGAGCGGCATTGGCATGGCCTGCCACGGAGACGGGAGAAAGACGGTAACCACTGGGACCGTATCAAGACACTCGGGGCGAAGAGCTCCTCAACAATAGTGTACATACGTCAGCATCGACTTGCCCCCAGCCGGCACTCGAAAGCTTTGGGCTAGCCCCCGTAGAATGATCGGGGCAAAAAATAGACCAGCCGGGGACCTGCTTCTTGGCTGAGCGGCTCTCGTCCGATGTCGATAGAATGCGGTCAAGGCGCCGTTAAGATATGCGGGGTATCGCGGTGTGCACGCTCGCATATCGAGTACTCGTGGGTTCTTGGATTGATTCGCAAACCCCTCTGCAAGCAGAGTGGGGGACAATATCGTCGGACAGGCTCGAACCCATCGGACACGGGTTATATATGGTCGTGCGAGGGTTATATATGACTATTTTTCGGCCACTTGTTAAACACGTGTCTTTTTAACCAGCACTTATTTATTTACCACCAAAATTAGGGAATAAGTAAATATATATATTAAAAGCCTTCCATTTTAATTGCAGCTAATTCTGACCATTGGTTGTGGGATATATAGCTAAAATAGTGATTTTTTACCGCACCACGATGTTGTGGTTGAAATCTTCAAACACACCCAAAAATAAGCTATCTGCAGCTAATAGCGTAGCACATTAAAAAGAATATAAAATAGTACAAAATACTAAGAAAAGGATTCCTTATTTCATGCGCTTTTTAATTTTATTTTAAAAGGCTGGTTTGGCTATAATATTGACTGTTGAAGTGGTTGATTTTCAACACTTTGGTGTATTATAACCCTCACACACCATATATAACCCTTGTCCGATGGGTTCGAGCCTGTCCGACGATATTGTCCCCCACTCTGCTTGCAGAGGGGTTTGCGAATCAATCCAAGAACCCACGAGTACATGCAAACGTTGACAGCTTTGGAAACAGGTCGTATTCGGAATCCATCACAGACATGAAGGAACGACAAGAGTGACAGCCTCTGCGTGGCCTGAAGTCCCGTGCTGCTGGCATCCTGCGAGTCTGTTTCGGTACTGTGCACCCCCTTAATATGGCAGATATTCGTTGCAACTGTCCCGGCTGCTCAAAACCAGGATGCGAAGTGCCGCCAGAGAATCCGCGGTTGCATTGCATATCGAGCGGCCGAGAGTGGTCGTCGAGCATTTTCAAAAGCCGGGGTGTGGAGCCCGATTCGCAAGCTCAAGAACAAGGAAGCGGAACCCGCGATGATGATCCCTGAAGCGTTGTTTTTGTCTGCCCTTCGGTTTCCGAGCTTCGGGATCCAGAATCTGCCCACAGCTGGGGAGAGCAACGCATGACGCAGTGGAACTGATATGGAGCTCAGCATTCCAAGGTTTTCTTCTCACGGTTCGAGAAGTTCTTTGTGTGTCCATCAACGCACATTGCGGAAAAACGTTGCAAGAAAAAAGAGCTGAGGTATCGTGGCCATCGACGGCAGATGCAGGTACATCGCGATGGGCGGTGACAGAGCTTCAAATGGCGTGCTCATCAAGGTAGGGATCACCCAAGTCTCAGTCAGTCTTTTCACTAGACCCCAGCAAGGCGAGATCGACGATAGCTAGACGCTGGATTTGCAAGCCACCCGACGAGATCGCTGGGTCGGTTGCAGAGCGTGCCATTATCACGGGACGCAAAGAGTGCTCACCTGCTGACACACAGCAACAAATGTAAGATTCCTAACCGGAAGAGTTCCCCCAACGGTTGTCATCTTACATCAAACACACTGTTGGTAATTGGTCCTGACCAAAGTCTGATGAGCGCGGGGGTCCGCGGTGGTGACCGGGCTGTTAGTAGTAACAATGCTCCGTGTACACAGCATGGAATATTCCGTAGGTAGCCTCCCGAGGGTGATACAATTGAAAGGTGGTCGACCTCCCAACATTGTCCAAGACCCGACTACCCTAGCTGGGAAGCGGTGGTTGGCCGTTGATGGAAAATCATCAGCAGACTTCAGTGACTGCCAAGTCGGCGCAAGAATTGTTTGTTCTCAATATTGTCGTCACCTGCGTGGAGCGAAGGGGGAAAGTTTGCCCTTCGGCCAATATCAGAACTTCATATTCTGCTTCCTTCCATGCGGCTTGGCGGTGATGGAGCATCAATTCCGAAGGCTGGAATTTGAATTAGGTACTGCTGGGGTCGGAGGTATCGGACAGCAGCATGAGATGAGGAAGGAAGGCCGATGTAGAGAGCAGAAAAGAGAACAGAAAAAGAGGTGAAGTTGAAAGAGACGATTCGACCCCTGCCAGGCCAGGGTGAGTCGGGCGGCTACCAAACGTTGAGCTAACCCGATTCTGTCAAGTCGCCGGCTTGGCTACGGCAGCTTGCGAACCAATGCCCGTACAGAACCCTAACCCGGCTGTTAGTCAGCGGAAATAACCTCGGAGTAAAAACAACGTCACAGCAGATGGAACTCGACGAGGAACATCCTCTGGCAGATGAGGGTTTACTCAGCAATATCTCACCAACATCAGTCGTCTTGCCAATCTCTGTCTCACCCGAGCCTCCCGAGCTCTGTGAACAAGGCCATCGTTAATCCACTTCAACTTGTATATTTTTAAACCTTATAATCACAAAAAATGCGCCTTGCAGCATGCACTGCACTGCACTCACTTCCTCATCTCATGCTACCTCTCGGCTCTTCCCTGTCATGCAAGTGACAACACTGCGACGCCCGCCCAGCCGGTGCCTCTCAACAACACCTTACCAACCGGCTGCCAACCGGACCAATGGCAGTCATCTTCACAACCCCAATGGGTGATGACACCTCCACGACTGCCGTGTCTTCGCGCCAGAGGTAACTCTACCTAGATGAATGATGATGAACCATTGTCTGTGTTTTATAATAAGTAACGCCTTCCTATCCTGTCCACTTTGCTATGTCCAGTGTGTATGCCATGCAAGACCAAGTCTCTGTCTCTACTATATATATACAAAAATGTGGGTATATCATTTCTGGATGGACCTTCAACATGAATGTAAACGCAGCAATGCTTCCGATATCGCAACAATAAACCCCCTTTTCTCCTTGCCATCACCCCCCCCCCAGTGTATGCTCTGTATGAGTCCCGGATGGGAAATGCCAGCCGCTGGCACCAAAACAACGTGCTCAAATGCTGTATTCTAGACCAAAATGAAAAGTCTTGTCGTTCACAAGCAATTGTGACTCCCCTTCAAGGCTGTCGCCGTCTCGATGACCTCCCCGACCGCTTCCCCTGCCTCACATCCTCCTCTTCCTCGCCCTCCTCCTCAGCCGTGCTCCCCTGTCCACTCTCCTCACTTTCCTCACTCCCACTCTCTCCCTCCCCCTTCTCTTCGTCATCATCCCTCTCCCCAGCGCCCCCAGCAGAAAGATAACTCCCACCCCCATCCATCAACTGCCCCTCCCCAACCCACCCAGCCTCCACCGCAAACCTCACCACCTCTCCCGCGCCCCCAAAGCTCATCACCTCCCTCGGCTGTCCCGGATCAAGATGAACCCTCAACTCCCTCGTCTCCTCCTCCCACTCCTGTAATACCTTTTTGTCTCCCTGAAAATTCTCCACCATCCACCCATAGATATAATCCAGCCACAGCACATTAGTATACGGGTAATACCCCCCCCAGTCAATCCTCCTCCTGCTCTTCTTCTTCGTCGCCGTCGGCGGCAGCGAGTACGGCGTGGTGTGATACTTGGGCGGGAGGTTACACCTATCACCCTTGAGAAGATAGCTTCTCATGCATCGATACACCTCACACTGCGGTGCATGGGTAGAGGTGAAGATTGAGAGGTCTTTTTCCAAGTCATAAAACATAACTTGGTCCTCTTGGTCGGGATCGGAGGCGCGGGAGAGGCCATAGTCGAGGATCGTGACTTCTAGGCCGGAGTTGTTGAATTTATATGGCGAGGTGGTGGAAGACGAGGAGGGCGGGCGAGCTTGCCGGATGCACAGGTTGCCTTCGTGGAGGTCGCGGTGTTCAAACTCGATGAGATCCTCCGCCCGGGCGAGGGCGATGGCGGTGTGCAGGAATATGTCCCATAACTGCTCTGAGGTGGTGATGGGGAAGTCTTCCAGGGCGGTGCCGGCGTCGCCTAGCTCGACGACGAGGAATCGGGTGTCGTCGAGGTAGCGGCTGGGGGAGGGGTACCACTGGAGCCGATCGGGGTCTTTTCTCTTCTCCCGGCGGTGGAAGGCTTGGTGGGTTTCCAGCAGGGCTTTGGGGGCTTTTCCCTGGGCGATGTACCGCTCTTTGTAGATCACGAAGCCCGGGATGTCGGCGAGCCATTCGGATATTTGGAGCTCGCCGAGCATGTCGTCGTCGGTGTGGGGTTCTTCATCTACCAGACCAGAACGTTCCTGGGCTTTGGTTTGGGGCTTGATGGGGGAGTCGAGGCGGACGACCTTGATGATGGAGGTTCCCAAGGTGTTGGTTATCCGGTAGACTTCTGCGTAGGAGGCCTCAGCGATCTTCTCGATGGTGTTTTCGGGGGGGCAGATTTCGGACCAGGTGAGGGTGCGGAGGTCTGAGGTGTAGTCGTCGGAGTAGGCGGTTGATTCTTCCTCGTAGACTTGTTCCACTTCTTGTTTGAGAAGGCCTGGTACTGGTTCATCCTTTGATACTGGGGTTGGTGCTATTCTTCTTTTCAGGGGAGGAGATTTTTGTTTGGGTGTTGATGGCCTCTGTTCTGGCGACGGTGGTGATGATGGTGGGGTAGGGGTCGTTGAGGGAATCTCTTCCTGCTCTTCAACTACCACCTTCTCCTCAAGCGTAACCGACACCAACTGTTTCGTGATCCGAGTGACTTCATTTGAATCGGCCTCTACCTGAGCCTTTCTGGTTTTGGGCGGACTTGTGGGCAATTCCTCAAACAACTGCTCAGCTCTGGTCTTCCTGTCGGATTTTCCATATTTTCGAAGTGTAGTAGTGCGTGACATCTTCCCTCTTTGATATTGGAGCCGTGCTATAGACTGGTGAAGTTATACCACCGCTGCAATTGCGAAGCACCTTGATGGTTCGTGGTTAAAAGTCGGGTTTCAGCCTTCTCATTCGTCAATGTGCTGTGGAGGGTTGCTAGGGGCAACCAATATGGGAGACCCTTGCCCCACCAGATTTACTGATGCTTGTCTCACTCTGGGCAGAATGAGGGGCATTTTTCGAGTGGTTTATCTTGCTCTGCCATCCCCTAGACTTCTCAGACCCCCAAAGAGACGTTGAGATATGTCAAAAGACATTCATCTATGATCAAGTATCCAATATAATGCCCAGAGATTGATAAAGCGATAAGCATAGTAGCTGGATAGCGCCATCCAGCGTTGAATTGACGTCCGTGCTTCCTGCAGGGTGCCCCACATTCAATCCCCAATTGCACACGTCAGGGGATTTCTCGGGCCTTGGGTGCGACACGAACTTCTTGCTTCGACGCAACCTCACCAAATCGCCGACCACTGCACGCGACAAGCCATGGCGAACGTTATCAACAACCTCTTCGGAGGCCAGAAGCCCCTCAACCCCGATCCCGTCAAGGGCGCCGACTCTGGTATGTACATCGATATCCATTGCGCGCACACCTGAATGCTTGGAGATGGAAACCGTGGCCGCATGTGGGCTTCAGGTTCTATGTGAAGCTTCGAGCTTCGGTTTCCCGAGCCCAAAAAGCCGTTGCCCCTATTTCAGTGTCCCATCTAGACCAGCAGCTAACGGCCCCGGAAAGACTTCGCAGACTTCAAGGAGGGCGCAGAGCCATCTCCAATTCCTTATACTCCCGTCTCCAACACTCTGACCGGAGCCCAACCCGCGCAGACATTGCGCCCCTACACAAAATGGTACCGTCTCGACGAGCGCCATTCCCTCTCTGAATTCAAGGGCGAGGGCATCGTTCTGTCCATCATCGGCCTGTTTCTCATCTTCCACCTCTTCGGCGCTGGTCGCAATCGCACCAAGGCCAAGAAGTGGATTCAAGCCAACAACGCTCCTCTTACCGCCGAGTTCGCTTCCGTGGGCTTCGACGGTATTCCCTCCTCTGAGGGCAAGCCCGCTGAAATCCGCGAGAAGAGTCTCTTCGAGTTTGCTACCTATGCCACCGGCCGTGCCAACGTCGCCTTCGTCGATGTGAAGCTCACCCTTGTCAAGCGCTTCAACCCGCTCACCTCTATCTTTGAGGCTGCTCTTGGATTCTTTTGGGACAGCTTCCCCGCTCCCAAGGATGTTTGCGATGCTACTATCTACCCCTTTGATGGAAGAGAGACCCAGATTGTGCCCTCTATCCCCGGCGCTAGCGAGCTCCAGAACAAGGATAGGAGCGCTTATGACAACTTTGTTTGGGCTCTTGTCCACAAGGACCAGATGAAGCAAGTTCGCGATGATCGCTATGACGTGTCTCTTACTGTTACCAAGGACCATCCCAAGCTTCCCCAGTGGTTGACCGTCATGAGCGAGAGCGCCGAGATTACCGACCTTCTCTTGACCCCTGAGCTTATCAAGGCTGCTGAGAGCGCCGGTGATTCTTTCGAGTATCTGATCATCTCTGACCAACCTGTTGAGCAGCCCAAGACGTGAGTTTTTCTGGCTATGACCTTTGCGATTGGATCTCCAGCTAACATGAAACCCAAACAGTCTTGATGAGACCGTCCCTCGCAAGCGCATCTTCCTCCGCTACTCCCTGCCCTCTAACAATGACTACACCAACCTCGTCCCCATCTTCCAGTACTTCCTCCGCATCTCTGACCAGCTCGCCAAGTCGGCCCACTTCCGCCCCGAGGTCGTCAAGAAGGTCAAGGCTATTCGTGAGGCGACCATCAAGAAGATCCAGAAGGCCGAGGAGGAGGAGAAGGCTGAGGAGCGCGCCATTGAGAAGGAGAAGGCGCGCAAGGCCAAGCGTGATGCCGAGCTCAATGCGCTGGACGCCAAGGGACAGAAGAAGTACCTGGAGAAGGAGCGCGAGAGGGAGCTGAAGAAGGGGACCAAGAAGATGACTACTCGTGCTTGAAGTGGTTAAAATGGTACTTTTGGGTAGCTGGCTGGGACGGTGGCTTTTTGGGTTCGTTGGGGAGGTATGTCTGTATGTATAAAATGGGCACTGGACGGACGGCTGGAAAAGGGGGGTGGTGGCGGGCTGGGGGTGGATATACGAATTGTTACTGTATAAAGTAATGTGTAAATTGATGCGATGTTACCTTTGACATTTTGACGTATACAATGTGTATGGCTTGTGTCTCTAGTGCTAGGCTCAGCATCAAGTCGCCGACTGGGTAAGGTAGTTTCTACGAAACTTGTACACCTTACAATCAACGCGGGCACTATCAACATGGTGCTACTCACTATCCTAAAGTGATGCCCGACAGCCTGTTGGTGGTCCCCGGCCGGAGATATCTAGAAAACGGACCCACTCACACCGAGGGCAAAGGTCGGCGAGGTGGAGGGACGGGATAAGTGGGGCCGGCCATTCCCCTAGAAAGCGGGATATGGCAAGTCGGCGATTGATTATTGATGAGGACTGTCGGGCTTCATATTCCAGCTGAGATTTAAGCTTGATATAAATTTAACCATTTCATCCCATCTTTTTTAGTTGCAGAAAAGGCGTTCTTTGTCAACCCCTCAACCCAGTCAGTCTTCACTTCTCAACGACCAAAACCAAAACTCTCTTCTTAGCAACAACCAACCACAACGCAAGAAAGACAAGATGTGCTTCGGATCTTCCTGCCCCAACTGCTGTAGGTTTTCCCCCCCGCCACTTTGGCCGGTTTGATATAGGAGTATTACTGACATGAGGGAACAGCTAAGCAATCCTGGCGAGGCTGCGGCTCCCACGTCCCCTCCGTTTTAGGGTCCGTTCCCGAGGACAAGTGGTGCACTTGGTATGTCTTTTTCATATGCTCCAACTATCTATTATCCTTCTACTCGCAAATCACCCCGACCTTTTATCACAGTTACAACATCTCACCCCCCAAGCAACCCTGTCCTCAATCTACACCTCATATATACCCCCGCCCCCCCCATCACATACCCCAACACAACATTTTCAACAACATATTCACCAAGATTCAAAAGCTAACACCCATTTTCCAACCCCCCCCCCAAAAAGCGAGCCCAAGTTCACCGTCGCCGGCAAAGACTACCCACCCCAAGCCGGCCAGGGCAAGCCCGCCGCCGCCGCCAGCGGCTCTTCCTCTTGCTCTTCCGCTACCGCTCAGCAAGAAGAAACCCCATCAGGTTCGGCCGCCCTGTCCTGGTTCACCAGTTTTCTCAGCGGGGGCAACAAAAAGTAACACTCCTCGAAATAAACAGAACTCAAGTAATCGACCATCTTCCATAGAACTTTTCAATCATGGCGTGAGCCTTTGTCTTGAATCCAAATTGTCTGGCTTGCTGCTGCTAGTGGTACTACTACTCATTGAAACCATACAAATCTCTGAAATGCTGCTTTGAAAGAAAGAAAAAAACCAAATATGCTGTTTGTGTCTGCTCTTGTGCTTGTGTGTGTTTGTGTGACATACATTACATAACCTTTCTCTCTCTCTCTCCCCATTCCTCTGCTCTATCCCAAATTTTTTGTGTCGTTGTTTGTTTGTTGTTCTTGTTGTATATAAAAAGTCTTTATCTTCATTAAACACACCCCCATGTTGATCATGATACACTCGGGGGGGGGGGGGGGGGGGGGGGGGGGGGGGGGGGGGGGGGGGGGGGGGGGGGGGGGGGGGGGGGGGGGGGGGGGGGGGGGGGGGGGGGCGGGGG
>JAULSY010000158.1:0-65881 GCA_030512305.1 Cercophora samala
ATAAAAATATTAATCGGCTTATAAATTAATAAAAAAGTTAATAAAGCGGCAGAATTTTAAATATAAAAAATAATAAGTAAATAATTATACGTTTAAATTAATTAATACGTTATTATAATACGTTAAATAATAAATAGTAATTTTAATTATAATTAATAAATTTTTTATTATTTTTTAACAATTTAACTATATTTAATAAATTTAAACCCTAGTTTAATTAATAAATTAAATTAATAAATAGGTTAATTAAATTAAACTAATAAATAATATAACCTAAATATCGCTTTTAATTAAACTAAATTAATAAACTATAAAGTAAAGTCGTAATTAACCGGCTAATAAATTAAAAAATCAAAGATCTTCGATTTTTAATTTCCTAAATAGGAAAAAGTAAGGCTAAAAGGTCACTCGTAAACAACCGCGCTTAATAATAAAGTCACAATTACTACTTATTACCGATTTATAAAGTTTAAATATTATAAATAATAAAGGTATAGTAAAAGGTAATTAATTTAGTATAAAAGTAATAGGTAAGGCTAGAAGCCTTAGCCTAGGTTAAGAAGAACCTATCCACGTGACTCACCAGGGCTTATCTAATCGCTACAGCTTATCTAATCTTAAAAAGTAGGCCGAAGGCCTACGAAAAAGGATGCCTCAGGAATTCCGGCACTATAAAGGTTATAGCGAAAATACTTTATTTTTTTAATAGGCAGGAGTATTAAAATAAAGTTATTTTTAATAATAAAATTATTAAAAGTAATTATAATTTGCTTATCCTTTTAATCTTTAGCTTCGGTTATTTATTAATTAACTAACCTTTAAACCCTTTAAATAGTTAATACCGTTACTTTTATTTAAATAGTAACTTTTTTATTTTACTTTTTAATTATATAAAGTTTAATATTTTTATTAATGTAAAATATATAAAGTAATAGTTTAGTATTTAAATAGATTTTAATAATAGTGTTTTTTATTACGATATTAAAGTTAATTATAGTTATAATAAAGAAAAAAGCACTGGCTTTTTATTAAATTATATTATATTACTTTATTAATTAATCGAAATCCTTTTATTATTTATTATTAATAAAGTTAAATATTAGTAAAATAACTTTACGGTAATTATTAAATATAATAATTTAAAAAAGGGCAAGGTTTTTATTATTAATTTAATATATATTATTATATAACTATACTTAATAATTAAAAGGTTATTATTTTATATCGAATTTATAAGATTAAAATAAACTTTACGGTTTAATTTACTTTTTATTTTTTTAAAGTATTTTAAACGGTACTTTATATTTAATAAGCTTTTTATATATAGTTTAAAATAAATTATATTTATTATAGACTTTTTTATAAAGTAAATTATAAAGGTTATAGATTTAATTCTTTTAGAAATAAATACCGATAAAGGTATTGTATATAGTTTTATTTATTTAGAAGGTAGTATTATTAAAGAGTTTAATAAATTCTTTTATTTAGGCTTTATATTTATTAGTAAATTTAAAGTCGGTTATTTTATAATTTTTAATAAATTAATAATTATAATTATAGTATTTAATTTTAAAGGTTTAATATTATAAGTTTTTAACTATAGTAGTAATTATTGTAAATTATTTATAATTATACTTTATAATAATTATCTTTTTATTAGTATAGTTTTTAATAAGGCGTATTAAGTCTTTAATATAATAAAATTTAATTTTAATAGGTTTAAAATTAAAACGTAACTTTTTTAATTTTAAATAACGAATAGTAAAATTAACGTTATAGGCTTAAGTAGAGAGTTTGCTTTAGAGTTTATCGATAGAGGTATATTTATAAATAAGAAGCTAGTAGTTTTTAAAGGGGGTTATTAAGAAGCGATTAACGTTATTTTTTAGTTAAATTTCGGAAGGAGTATTGGGTATTTGTGATTTGGCTATAAGTAATCGGTTATTTTTATTATTAGAATCTATAGTTTTTATTATTATTTTAATATAGAAAATCGATAAGGAATAAAATAAGGCCTTATTATTTAATTGATTAACGATATTGCAATTAAATTTTAATAGTTATATAAGGTTAGCGATAGAAAAAAATATAGTAGCGGTAAGTAGTAGGTAAAGGTAGGTTGGCTATAGTGGGAAAGGTGTTTAATTATAATAAAGGTTATTGTAAAAACGGTGTGTTGGATATAATGTAGTGAAATTAAAATAATGGGAATTAAAAGAGCAATTGAAAATTAGCCGGGGTTAGGGATTTGTATGGGTATAGGGGGTCCTAACTAGATTAAGGGGGGTCCCAAACAGACTTCCCTAAATTATGTTGGATCTTTGTGTAACCACGCTTCTACTACGCCTCTGTTTAACCACGTATCTTTCACTTTAAGTATTTAAGCTAATACTTCTTTAATTGAGAGAACGAAATGATATTTGGATTCTTTACTCCGTTACTTACAGTTTGGTATATATTATATACAAGTTAGACTACTTTTAAATATATGTTTTCTATCTGCGAGAGTAAAAGTAGATATTTAATGTGAAAAAAAAGCACGGGTCACCGAAAGTCCCGCTTGCAAGGCACCGCTTTTATTGTTACATACCTGGCCCTGCCGCTCATTTCAACTAGTATACACATAGCACCACACCCCCTCAAAGCGGTCCTGCTCCTGCCGGTTGCCACACCATCACGATGCTCTCCAGTGTCTCCTCTCCGCCCTCTACTTGAATAAACTATATTGGAGGTAAATAGATACCTAGTCAAAGTTAGACTATTACATGTAAATGGACAGTAAGAAAGCTCGGAGCGTTGAGAAAAGTCGACTGGAGGAGTTGAGATGGGTGGAGGATTAAAAGGGTGACACACTTGTATCATTCCAGAATATGTTGCTCAAAGTGTGTAGATGCTTGCTTACACTTGTTATGCCATGGCGTTGTATTACAATGCATTGTCGTTTGTTGTGTAGATAGGTAGCTACAATAGATATGGCTCACTACATGTGGGTGGGCAAACCGGTGCCAAAATCAAACCAAGTGAGCGTGAGTAAACCCCCACTTCCCTCCTCGCAGCTCGTATATGGCTCCCTGAATCCGTCTTTATATCATTCCAAAAGTCACCCTCACAACCCTCTGTTTCGTGTCCCACGTTGGACCAAGAACACGACCTGGATCTCATGGCCAACCAGCGAGTTGTTCAGTTATCTGAATCAGGGTTGAAGCCGGGCACCTGGTCACCAGCCGCCGATCTCAAAGCAGCAGCAAAGTCGGCATCCCCGAGCTTCGGCTTGGCACCCTGATGGAACTCGACCAGCTTTGTCCGCAGCTCAACAGTCGGGTAGTGGTTCCATCCGACCAGCTCGCCGAGGAACCACTCGCCGGTGTAGTTCTCAATATCATCGTCGTCCTCGTTCGCCATCCGGACGCAGTGAGTCCTGCCACCATCCTTGTGGTAGACAATCTTGGCCCGCGTGCCATCGTGCAGGCGCGGCTCGTTGGTGGCTGTCGGATACTCATTGTGGCATGAGGGAGCGACGCGCTTGACCTGGTCGTCCTGGACGAACACAATGACGTGCTCCCAGTCGTGGGCGTGACCGTTGCCCCAGGCGGGACCGCAGATGAGCTGGTCCTTTTCAAAGTAGTACTCGTACATGATGGCACACCAACCCTAATGACATTGCCGTGTTAGCAGGTGATTCTCTTCAAGGAAAGGATCGGGAAAGGGCGAAGCTCACATTATTGCACCGCATACGGCTGTAGACGTTGTTGCTTTGCAGGCGGTCCTCCGCGCGGCAGTTCTGGGCCAGGCAGCCAGGGGGCACGCCGTCACCAGGGTTGTGGATTCCCGGGTTGAGGTTGCCCTGATCGTCCATGGCCGAAGTGTAGTAACAGCCGTCGCCGTCAAAGTCCAAGACAGGTTGGAACCGGTGCTCCATGTCGTCAGCACCGTTGGGCAGTCTGCCCATAACATCGCGCTTGGTGATGTCGACCTCTTGGTTAAGACCGATGCTTGTCAAGAAGGAAGGCGTGGATACGGCAGCGTTGGCGCTGGCGACGGGTGAAGCACGCACGCCGGAGAGAAGGGCGGCTCCAACCATGAATGCGGTGGTAAGGGATGACATGTTGAGGGTGTTGCTTTTTTTGGTTTCTCAAGTGTATGATTGCTTTGGGGTTGCTGGGGTTTGTGAGGCTGGATGAGGATGAGGATGAGAAACGGAAAACATGAATCCATCTCGACGGAAACTGAGCATTATATACCTAAACTGGGCATTGCTTGCTTGGCTGAACCTCCAGCCCATCTCTGCCCTTCCGCCTTTACAATTCACAAGGCATTTGATCCCCATAGCTGGTTTGGCCTTCTGATCTCAAGGTCCGACAACATCCTTCAGCTTACTGCCGATCTTTGTCATTGCAAAGGCGAACCGCCGGGAAGGATCAATCATCTGACTGAGAAGAAGTTGACAAGATCAACATGATCCTTGGTTAATACTGTTTGAGGCATGTCAAAACCACTCACTGGCTTGTGAACCAAGGCCCGCCGCTCACATATTGACAAGGTAGCACGCTGAAAGGGTACAGCCTTGATTTCGGCAGTCCTGTTTTCAGAGTAGCCTTAGGCAGCTGCCTTGTACTATGATGTGGTAGGAAGAAGATATGACGCAGTAAAGATGGGTTCAGCGGCGCATATACAGTGATTTTCTTTCGTGCCACCTTGGCGACGGTCTGAAAGTCCGACGGAATGGTACTGCGTGTTTATGTACTTTTCCTCACCTCGTATCAGACCCATAAGTCTGAAAGAATAGTAAGCAGCCAGTTTCACGCGGTGGCTACTAACCCCTTCTATGTACACGATATTCGAGTAATCAATGCCTGGAACTTGATGATCTGAGTGAGGACCAGGCATCTTCTCACAGATCGGAAAACTCAAAAGAAATCCCCCAATTGCCACTTACACCCAATCATAGATAGCAGCAACTTGCTGCTAGCAAGATTCCTGATTATTGTCAGCAAGCCAATTCACAATTATCGGCCTAGACGTACTCGCGTCTAAACGAATATATAATGCCCATGGGGCACATCAAGGCATTAACCCTGAGTTGTGGCACCGAAATAGGACAAATATCGGTAGCGAGTGGCATGGCCCCTCGGACTTCAGCTTTTTTTTCGCCCAGCAGGCAAGCCCCTTTCTCAGTGCTGCGCAGCCGCTCCTGGCAAATCCGCCGTGTTTGGAAGTCAGCGCTGTAGTCGGACTATCTAACTGCTTCAACTGATGATCGCCGGTATTACCTCATTCTCTGATTCCTTTTTCGAAAGATATATACCCATGTAGGCAGAATGTGCACCCAAAAGCTTGGCCATCTCTTGCAAATGCGTCTGGCACACCCCCTGATTCACAGCCCACAAGCACATACCTAGGCATTGGGTGAGTTTTCATGTCTGCCTGGAATTCCAAAATTGATCACTCCAAGAAGATCATCGTAACCTTTCTTCCGCAGGGTTAATTAACTGTTTGGTGCGCCTCCCGAATAGTCTCGAGGGTGATAAAGGGGGGAGACCTATTAGAGTCTGAAAAGAAAGTTTGCTTGACGCGGCTTTGCAAGGAGGGAAAGGATGCATCATTCTCTCATTTCAAAGAGACAGATTCATTTTTGGTTACCCTCTCAAACGCTCTTCTGTTTTATGTCACCCGTATAAACCAGTCGGGCCAGCTACCGGCTAAATTTGCAGTATACCTATCTTCCCAGCCTCAAGTGTCCCTAGATAACCCCCCTTTCCCCTTCCTTATTTTCCCAGTACCAGTGCGACCTTGTCTCCACTTGCCGACAGCTCGGAACCAATCCGCACAAGACGTTTTCCCTGTGCCTGAGTATGTCCGTTTGTCCTGACCGAGAAGATGTCTTCAATGGCCGGGAAAGCCCGGCCTCTAGAGCAAGTAAATACCTAGATCCCTTGTCTTTGCATGACCTACGCTACATCAGGGACCCGGTGGATAAACCGGATGCTGCCAAGCCTGGTATGCGATCCATGTCTGGTAACAGCTGACCGTCAGGGACGCCATACCAAGCATGACGGCAAAGGCAACGCCCCACAGGGTAGCCTTCATCATGTACCTCGCCCCGCTCTTCCGCTCCAGTTGTTTGTTCAGCCACCCCCTCGGCCGGGGTGTTTGGAGCTCGTTGTGTAGCTCGGCCAGCCTGTCGGCGAGAAAGACGTATTGGATGCTCTCCTCGCCTGTCTTGCGTATGGCGCTGACCTCTAGGTGCTGGATATCAGGATCGAAAGAGAATTCTTTTGTCAGAGAGCGGAGAAGCCTTTTTGATTTGGGCTCGCTAAGCGGAAATAGAATTGTTTGGAGGGAGTCTAAAGTCTCGAGAACCAGTTGGCGGGGCAGAGCTCCTCTGTTGTGTTTTTGAATTTGTGTGTTAGATGGCTGCTGTCTCTGTTGGTTTGGGCGCAAGGGAACGGGTATGCTTACACCCTGAGAGAATCTGATGGAATGGAAAAGACCCCATCCCCCTTCGTCAACCGAAGCTGTTCTTTGAGGAACGCGGTATGGTGATAAATCTCAAGAGTATTCAGCTCTCTGTCCAGCTTCAAGTGGTTTTGAATATCGTGGGTGTCCCGAAACTGCATTCGTAACCGCTTTTTAAGTTTGATGCCGCGAAGCTCTGACTTCATCTCGGTAGAGGAAAGGTTATCGTTGAAGCTGAGAATCGGATGGCTCGTCGTGGGGAAGAGGTCCTGTATGTATTTGCTGAATGGAACTTCATCCTTCCAATGCAGCCTGTATGCCCCCGTCTCCAGACGATCCGGTGACTGGTACAGGGCGGAGCAATCTATCATGGTGAGGACGTTGACCACAAGAGCGGTGGCATCGAGGAGGCTACTCTGTGTTGATTCTGGGCGGCCGCTTTGATTGGCTATGACGCGAGAGAACTGTGCTCGGGTGATATCTGGGTTTGCCTTTAACTCGCAAATGGCCTGATGAAGATCCTGGTGCGTCTTGAATAGCCTGTTCGCAGGGGAGTAGCTGTCGGCATAGTTCAAGGTAAGAGCTTTGTAAAACTGGAAAAAGCGCTGAAGTTGGCCGATTCGTCGATGAGGACAGGGGCCTTTTGCCTTGCACTCTTTCGCAGAAACGAGAGTATCGCAAAGTTCCCAGCCCCAGAGGACTTTTCCAAGTCTTGGGAGGAGTGAATCTTCGGCAACATCAAGGGGTAACGTATACATCGTGGTTCGTAGGTCCAAGACGATCTAGAGAGAATACTATCAAGCCTTGGTGGCAAGTCTGCAGCTATTTGGTATATTGGAACACACTCCACGACAGTCTTCAGGCTTCGGTCGACTATAAGAGCCGCCCATTTCAGATTCGGGGAAAGCTTGCAGGAGGCAAGAGTCCAATGACAGAGCTTGGTTCGATCCTTGATGCATTTCGGGCGGCGGCGCAGCTGCTCAGCCCCTGGGCTGCATTCATCGGGCACCTACACAGCAATGATTGAAGTGCGGGGATGGAGGCCTCGTTCTCCGGCAACCGTGTCTGAGCGGACTATCTCGTAGGTCAAGCAGGCTTTTCATCCATGGATGTCTGCGCGAAACATCCTATTGCGGCAATCACGATCGCCTTGTCTCTTACCAACGACAACTATCTGAGCACTACCTATCATCAAATAACTGTCACCATGGCAACTCTACTTGCTGCGGTCAACATTCAGAACCATAGTTCCGATACTACCGCACTTCAACCGGTCCGAGTCCACCCTCCGAATGCTGAGCCAGATGCCGCGCAGCTGAAAGAGAAGCTTGCCAATCTTGATCTAGAGGACGATCTCTCCGCGGCGCAACCGAGCGCGGAGCTCGAGAAGCCCCCCAGGCGGAACGATGAGGGTTCAGTTTATGTGCTTGCGAGCGGAGCCGACTCAGGCTACGGATCGATTGCACCCAGTCCCCAAGGCATCAAAGATAGTATCTTAGATCGTACCTCGGTCCCCGTTACTGTTCCCCAGATCTTCCCCAGATCTTCGACAAGCCGATTTCCGACGATCAACGGGATCGTTTCTTCGACTTCAAGTACCAATACAACAGCTCGCTCTGGAAAGCAATGTCCAAGGGGAACAAAAAGGCACACCCGGGGGATATTTCAATGAAGTTGAAGTACATGGGTTCCGACGAAGGTTCGGCCAAGCTTTTTATCGTTGTCCAGTGTGAGAAACGCGTTGCGAAAAGGGTGAGGAGCTTCTTTGGCCAGGAACACATCCAAAGAGATCTGAAGCCTGATTTTGAAGTCCATATCATAGGCACGGGGGTGATTCGCCTCAAAGCAGAACACACGGTCGAGGTCTTTGCGGAGCCTGCCGGGAGGGCTACGTTCTGTGGTATGCGTATCCATGTGATGGTCGAGGCAGCACAAGCATTTGCAACATTTGGCGGCTTGGTAACAGTCACCAGCGGGAATGTCAGTGAAGTTTTTGGGCTCACAGCAAGCCATCCACTGGAAGACATCACTGTCAGGAGTCAATCAGACAACGAAGATTCCGACTCGGAGGAGTTTACAGACACAAATTCGATGTCTGAAATTTACGAGAGCGACACATACCCGCAACCGAGCCACTCTCCGCAGTTAAATGCGATGACTTCCATTGGGGATATTGCCCATGATTCCCTTCACTCCTCCTCGATAGGGTCGGCGAACCATGACTGGGCTCTGATCAGATTGGATACTCCCGTTACTCTCCCTAACTTCGTCCCCGGTAGTCACCTGTCATCGGGTCGTATAACAAGTCTGATAGCCTCCCAAGCCCGCAGCGGCTGCAACCACAGCAGAAGATAGAAGTGGTCGTTATGACCAGCCACGGTCTCCAGAGGGGATCTTTGACGTCCAATGGTTCATCTATCATGATTTTCCCGGGCAGGACCTTTATGCAGACTTTAGACCTCATCCCGCGCTCCGACTCAGGTATGATATTGAACCCTCGCACATCTCACTCCGACATATTGCTGATCTTCTTGTAGAGCTCCTGCCAGGGGATTCTGGATCATGGGTGGTGAATGAAACCACACATGAAGTATACGGCCATGTCATATCCGTAGATGCGCTTGGTGAAGCTCATGTGATCCCTTTAGAGAGCACATTATCTGATATTCGAGCACGGCTTGGTGCAGACGAAGTTGCCCTCACATCAGCGGCCTATCTTTCAAGCCCCACTTCCCCTTTTCTGCCTTGGGACAAAGGTCTGAGGACCAAAGGAAAATCCGCTATGGCCATGGGTGACTATGAAGGCGAAAACGAAGATTTGGCAAAGACTCAATACACAACAGCCTGTCAAGGCTTCACACCAATTCTCACCCAAGATCAAGATCGACCAGGTAGCTCGATACGAGGGATTCCAACCCCCTCAGGCCACGACTTGTCAACTGCACAGCCCAATGTGAACGCCCAACCCCTTCCCAGCTCCTTTGGCTTTCTCAAGGAGCCACCCATGCAACTACATGCCGGAAAGCAACAGGTCCAAAAAGTCCAAAGTCTTTCCATCAAGCCATTATTCAGCCGCGTGGCAGCCCATGAGGTCCCATCCTCACCCAATCTACCATCTCTACAACCCGAGAATCCAAGGACAGAAGCCTCGGTACAGAGTTTGAGGAGAAATGCAAGGCAACGATGGAGCGGCTTTTATCACCGACTGAAGGGGAAGCTGACGAGAGAGAACAAGAAGCTATCGAAAAAGAACAAGAAGCCGGAGAATCCAGATGTGACGGCTCAGGCCGCCACTTCAAATAAGCTTTCGTCGTATCATCAGGCCCAGACAGATACACCAGCCTTTGAGCAGGATATGTATGGAATTTTACGCAAAACTCCCCGTTGGAGGTGACTCGGCCCGAGTCACCTCCGACTCGGGCTATTGCTCCATGAACAGCTCGGCGGCGACCACCCCCTCAGCTTACTTTTCGGGTAGGTACTACACAGCGGATCCGCAAGAGGAGTAGATTTACAGAGTAGGATAGAATGGTTGCGCCCGGGCAAGGTGGAAGCGGAGTTCTGGTAGGCCTGGCGGGTAGCATTTCCTGTACAAGTACCTTACCTACATCTGTATCTCTAGACGGTTGTTTCGAGCTTTCCTTTATCAGACAATATCACAACTTCAATCTCGTGCATCAATTTCACTGCCTGGGTTTCCGAACTCAACAAGATAGAGTGCTTGGCAGTAAACAAGATCGAATCAAGTTGAAAAATCTGTCTTGACCTGGCTTGATGAGGTTCGAGTTTGACTTACATAGCGATATTCCCAAATTGACTCAACAAGCTAAAGCTGGCTGGTTAAGTGACATTCTGGACTGTCTTTTCAGTCTAACTATTTCCAAACTGGATAAGCCGGAGTGTCAATTCCGATACCTCCGAGATGGGTTCAGGGGGAATTCTGGCGATAACCTCGATACTCCGTTCTGGGTTTTACCACCGTTAGTGGGGATCTAAAAGTGATAGGCTTTGTTGAGTTCTGATGGTGAATTGATGGAAATATTTTCTCGAATTTATTACCCATTTTAACAGCCATCGTTAGCGTGACGATGAGTGGTGCTGCCAGAGCAGTGAAAGGCAGCATCGCGTCACATATGCCGAAATCCAGCACTGAACTTCCGCAGGATCAACTACATGTTATAGGTGTGACTTGTTTCCAATTTACGCTATGAACAAGAAATGAAACCCAGGTATATGTCATGATATCCACCACCACCCCATTCTCGTCCTAAACCAATCAATCCCGTCACAAACTGTCAATTTCTCCTCACTCCTTCTCCTTCTCTGGCTTCTGAGCATACACAATCCTGATAGGGAACAGAGGATGGCAGTTCTTGTTTCTCATCTGTTTGCGGAAGTGAGCCAGGAAAGCATGAATCTCGATGACGGACCAGCCCATGACTTCTCCAAAGATATACAACACCATGCCTACCGATTTGTCAGCATCTTTTAATCACATCATCAGACACGGTGTGCACCAAACGAACCTTCCAAATCCTGCTCAATAGCCAAATGGCTATACTGCCCAATCTCCTTCAACTTTGGGTCCTTCGGGAATCCCGTCATCGGCACCTATTCCCCTCAAACATCAGCTCAACTCCCACTGATCACCCCCAAAATCACTCACCTTGATATCCTTGACAGTCACATTCACAAACCCAGCCTTCTCAATCCCCCTCCTCTGCACATCCTCCTCAATCGGGAAAAACGTCCTCCCAAACTTCTTCTTCGCCTCCTTGAACACCTTTGTCCACGTCCCCATCGGCGAGTCCTCCGTCACGGTCCCATCTTCCGAGTACAGGTTCGCGTCCGCCTCAAAGCTCTCAATCCAACCCCCCGGCTTCGTCGCCGCATAAGCCTGCTCAAAGATCGCATCCCAGTCCGGGATCGACCCGAAAAGGTACCGCATGTGCACAAAGTCAAAAGAGTTCTCCCTAAACGTCCACGGCAGCGTCGCGTCCTCAATCTCGAACCGGACATTCGGCGGCACCCAGGAGGGCTGCACGGGGGAGATGTCCGTTCCCGTGACCTCAAGGTTGGGGTGCAAATCCGCAAAGTCGCTATCGTCATCATCATCATCATCATCAGCATCATCATTCTCTCTTCCAAAACCACAAAAAAAGGGAGAAAACAAACATGGCCCACAACCCCCCTCCCGTCCCCACATCCAAAACCTTGCTGATCTTCCCCGTGTCAATCGGCGCAAGATACAACTTCCCCTCCAACACCAGCGTCAAGCAATGGTGGATGATATCCTGACTCTGCAGCTGCTTGTCGTCGTTTGGACCCCAGTACTCAGCATTCGTCTTGTCGCTGTGGAACGTCCGGCCGTTGATGTTGCGGTACTCAAAGATACTCGACGACAGACTCGCCGTGGAGCTCAGAATGCTGTCCAGCACCGAGTCGCTGTCGTCGTCGACGGGCTATTTACTCGTCCATCAGCGGCGCGCACTTTGTCAAATCAACGCGCAGAGAGGAAATAAAAGAAATAGAATTACCTGCTGCATCCAATGCCCCCCCGACAACGGATCATCATGCGCATCATCCGCATTCCTCGGCGACGCACCCCCCGCCGTCGACTTGGGCGAGCTCTTGCCCGATAGCTTTCCCCCCTCGGGCGCCGGAGACGGGGAAGCAGCAGCAGCAGCCGGTGGTGGTGGTGGTGGTGGTGGTGGTGGTGAGGATGATGATGATGGCGCCAACGTCGTTGCTTCTGCCGCCGTCACGGCGGGAGGTGGAGCGTCTGTGGAGGCCATCGTGTGTGTGTGTGTCGTGTCAAACCGTTCGTTCGTTATGCGCAGCGGGAGCCAAAATGGTGCTGTCGATCAAATTCCCCCCCCCCGTGATAGGTAGTGCGTCTTGGCTTTTGGTCTAGACGTGCACTAGATGGGTAGGTTGTATGTTTGAGAACAAAGAAAAGAACTGCGCGATGTGGGGAGGATGGGGATTAGCTGCTACACTATGTGTGGGAGAAAAAGGGTTGGAGCGGGAAGAGAGAAACAAGAGGATTAATTGACAAGAGTGAAAGGGGAAAAACGCGGGGGTAGAAAGAAAGTAACATACGGCGTTTGGAAAGCTGAGAAGGAGGGGGGTGAGTGGGTGGAAGGTTCCGTCCGTCGGGGTTTGCTGCTTGGTGGGAGAGGTCGGTCGGTCGTGCGGGCGAACCAACAGCACAAGACCGCTGTCCGGGGTTCGACAGAAACTATTTCATTGTGCTGCAGCAGTGAGAGAAAAAAGACGCATGGGTGTCTGGACCAGGCCTGGTTTGGATGGATGGGGGTTAGCGCGGCCCAAGCAGCTGGGAAAGGAAGGGTGTGGTGGGTGGGTGGGCAATGTGTTTCGTGCCGTGTGCTACCCCATGATCTTTTCTTTGTTCCCCCGGCCGATGATCCGTACAACTGGGAATATGGGAGCGGAAATCCCCCCATGGCGAAAGGGAGATGATAAAAAAGATCAATGTCTACATGGACAATCATTAACCATCCCTATTCAACACCCCCCCGGGCCAGCAGACTGTCTCGGGTGCACTGACAAACCGCTGAAGAAGTCACAGTCGCATCCTCTGCAGGAAATCCCAGGGTCTGAACCCGATTGGTGCTCCCCGGAGAACTATCTGCAGTAGGAATGGCGCCACGATGCAGCGACAGCAAGTCAATGAACCACCACCGTGTCTTGGTCCGCTAAAAAGAGAATCCTTGATGTAAAAGAGAAAGGTCACCCACACGCTGCCGACTCGGACCAGCCCCCAAAGCAGGACGCGCCACCCCCCTCTTCTCTCCCGACAAGGCACCGAGGCCACGGAGAGAGAACGAGAATCTAGGTGGACTGTTGGCTGCATCACCCCCACACCGACACACCGCACCGAACCGCTCCGTCCATCCATCCATCCCCTCCTCTTGTCTTGCTTCTCCTTTGACCCCCATTGCGGACGGTTTGATCCAAAACTTCATGCAGTGCTACATAGCACCTTTCTAGAGCCCGTCCAGCAAATCCCGAGAGAACGAATACTACATCACCGCCCTGGAAGAACATTACCATCGTCTGTGCCTCGGTCTTTCCCAGATTTCCATAGCCGGCCATCGAACACCGGGTTATATCGAAACAGGGTGCACGTACCTGGCTGGACCTATCAGATATTTGCGGAACATACATTCGCGAGGAGGATAAGAACTTGAATAGAATCCACAAATGAATTGGTATAATATATGCAATGTATAAACCAACATAACCTCAACAATCGAATCGCACACCCAAACTCAAGAAATGACACATGAAAGAAACAGCCATGATTAAGGCACCCGGGGTATCCCAATTCCGTCCAATGCACCAAACCCATCAAACCCAACAAACCCTTTCACCCACACCAACAAAAGGAAAACGGTAGCACTTTTCTTTACCCAACCACTGGTGACATCCCCGTCTTGCCCCAAAGTTTACTCCTTTCTTTTGTTTCCCTCGCCGCCGCTGTCGAATCTATCTGTCCGCTAGCTGCCGTCCCAACCGACCCAGCAGAGAAATACCGGGTGCTCCCCGCTTTGGGGCTTGCAGTGGCCGGGGCCGTAAGCGGGCTGACCACATCCTCAGCTTCACCAGCACTGGTTTCTTCCGTGATCATAGGCGTATTCGTCCCAGTGCGGATTGGGAGGTTGGTTGCCACAATCGTGTCCTCCTCCGTATCGTGCTCGTCGATCCTAGCCATCAGACCCAACCCCTCACCGCTGTGATGGCTGCTGGCCGAACTTCCCGTCGTCATGCTGTCGGCCGAACTTCCCGGTAGCAATGGACTCGCCTTCCTCCACGTGGCTGGCTTGAGCGTGCTCTCGCTAGCAGTTTCTGACTCTTCGGCGATCGACTCAAACAGGGGCAGATTTGGCAGCTGTGGTGCAGAGTTTGGCACTCCAGGTGCGCTGCCGCTGCCATTGCGCATTGTGGGTGTGCTTGCCATGCTAGGAGACAAGCTCCCGACCAGCTTGGGCGCAAGTGGTGACATATCCGCCACCATGGCAGACGCCAGTCCGATAGCAACCGGCGTTGTTGGCGTAACTGGTGGGGGGGAGGTTGCTGTCTGTGGTCTGGCGACAGGCGGCGAGTTGGTACGACCCACGGTGCTCGCCAGACGACGGATGCGCGATCCAAGAGAATTCGAGCTCGGCGGGACAGCCAGATTGTTCATGCTTGGCTTTCGCTTCTGTTGTAGGCCAGAGAGTTTGGGGCTATCGGTGCCCACCCGGAAAGCCTCCTTTGACTTCTCCTTCTTGGATGCATCCTTGCTTCCTAAGGGCTTTACCTTGGACGCGATCAGCTCAAACTGTTTGAGCATGGTGGCGTTCTCAATAATCTCTTCCATCGTGACCCTGAGGTTGGCATCCGCACCCGGGATGTTGGCCTTGGGAAGCTCCCGATTCAGCTGCTGCATCATCTGAGACGCGGGGATCAAACTGCCCCAGAGATCGTAGAATGATGCATTGTGCACCTGGTCCTCTGGTACTCCGAGCGCAAGAGGGTTCAAGATGGTTGACCATGTATTCGAAACCGCCGTCCTAATAAGCGTAATCTGTTCATGGCTGAGAGAGTTGATCAGGTTCAGGCTGTCGGCTTCCGAACTTTGGCTGGAAGCCGCCTCACTCGGCGTCAGAGGAATCCGCCTCATCATATTTCGGTACTGATACCCTTGGGGTATCTGCTCTTGGGTAAGGTTGGCGTTGGTGAGCATGGTGATATTGGTGGCCAACATGCGGAGAGCGTGATCCGCAAACGCTTCTGGAATCCGGTCTGAGCAGTACGAAATCGATATGTCGACACGGCCAGGGGGCCGGACCACGGATCTCACAAAGAGATCCGGGATGTCCTGGGCTTTGGATTCGTTGATGGTGAACTTGCACGAGGCTGCGCCAAGGTGAAATGACTTGGGCTCCGAGGGCAAGATGGCGGTATCTTCATACTGGTGACGAACAACCGTGCTGAAACGTGTCCAGTAAGGCCAGGGTGTGCACTTTTCGATGAGAAACAAGGTCCCCAAATTCTCAAACGGAACACCGGCATTGTGCTGTGCTTGAACATATTGCAGCAAGTTCATGGGTGTCAGTGACGCGTCCGGAAACTGGATACGAATGGGGATCGTGTTGACGGTGGGGCCCATCACACCAGCAACCGATACATTGCCAGGAAGCCGCACATGTCGGCCATCGATCAGCTCTCCAAAGACAACGTCGGACGTGGCTGATAGCTTTGCAAGGGTCATGCCCCAAGCTGCCTTGAGAACTGTTTCAAATGAGATACCGAGGCTTGAAAGCGGCCCCAGAGATAGCATGGGGTTTCGGATCGTCTTGACGCTGGTGGACATCTGGTAGGGCTGTGAGTGAGCAACAACCTGTGTCATCACGGCCCCTTCGAGCAGCGCGCGCCAGTACTCCTCGGCCCCTGGGCCTTGGGCATTGGCAAGCTGGGCAGTGCGCAAGAAGTCGCAGTAGCTTGGCCTTTTGGGTGCCGGTTGAGATCCGTCATAAAGACGTTTTAGGTCCTTCACCAACAGGGCCACAGACAGGTCGTCGTACTGGGCTTTGGAGAGCCTCAGAATCAGCACCGACTGCTTGCTCCCGTCCAAAAACATGAATTTGGTCATTGGTGTTTCGAACTTGGTGCCAGAGGACTGGTCCTTTTTGACAATCTTCTCCAGCATGGTAGCGAGCCTCCAGGTTGGGCAGTAATGACGGCGGAACTCAATGTCGGGATTCTTGAGGACAGCCTGGTACACTCGACGATTGTATGGAACGAATACAGTGCGTAGAATCGGATGGATGCCGACCAAGGTTTTGCATGCCGTCTCCAGCTTCTTGGAGTCCACAGCGCCGATGAAGTTGAATGTGAGATAGTTGATGTTGGATCGTCCACGCAGCATACCCGTCTCAATGTACCTGATCTGAACTGACGAGGCTTCGGCTGCATCGGCAATCGAGCTTGGATCTACTCCAACCTTGGGCGCAATTACCTTCTCAATGAATACTTCCTTGATAGCGTTTGGTGTTTGGGCGCCTGCGGGTGGGCGGGGAACCGGAGTCTGGCTAGGGGTTGGCGGCGGTGCAGGCGAGCTAGATGCTGTGGGAAGCGGTGGTGGCGGAGAGATGGGTGCTTGTGGAACAGGGAGGCTCTGAGGACTTGCAGTCTCAGCGACAGACCTGCTGAGTTCAGTCAAGGTAGCGTTTTGCAGCACTCTCGCGATCGGAACCGAGATGCCCTCGCGGCGGCATGCGGCCACCAACTGCCCAGCCATAATCACATCACCTCCGAGCCCAAAAAAGGTATCTAGGGACGTGATCTTGGAGTCTTCCACGCCCAACACTCTTGCCCACAATGACCTCATAGTCTCCTCACTTTCCGTCAGCGGTAGTGGCTTCAACATGGCCAGTCTTGCTTCGTGCGAAAAAGCGCAAATGCTGAACAGCTCCTCCTTGGTCAGCCCGGTGATCATCTTTTGTAGACGCCGCCGGTTGACCTTGAGAGACGGCGTGACCGGAAGGTGCTTGACGGGGATGAAGACTGAGGGCAGCATGCAGGGAGGCGGTCGGTCTTCCAGCCCAGCTTGCACCAGCTGCTTCACCATGGCCAACTGCTCCTGGGTAGCAGGGCTGAGCGAACCAAGGCTTTCCTCGAGATCAATACGATCACCAAACTCCACAAATGCAGCCAGAATGGTATCGGCCTTCGGTCCTCGGAATGCCACAATATCCACGATAACATCCATGTGGCGGCCCAAGCAACGTCGAAGATACTGCTCGATCTCGGTAACGTTGACCTTCTTGCCGTCAAGGTCAATATCCTCCCGCTGGCTGGAGATAAACTCCATCAGACCACCCTCGGTGTACCTGGCGCGATGACCGGTCTTGAAATAGCGGGACTTGCCTCCGGTGGTTCCAAGAGGTGACATTGGGCTCACGGTGGATTCTCTGTTTGGATAGGAGAAGCCAAGCGTTGGCCCCTCAACAACAAGCTCCCCGATGGCGCCGACCGGGACACGCTTTTTATGATCTTCGGGATTCACAATGAGCAGATTTCCGCTAAAAGGCCGCCCGATGCTGCGTAAGTGGTGTGTTCCCATGGCTTCGAGGAAGGCGATTCCGAGAGGACAGCAATCCTGTGGCCCATAGGCCAGCACCACATTGACCTTGCCATGCCAAATGTTGTATGTGTCATCATCGAGGCTTCGCGTCCGGAAACACACAACCTTGAGAGAGGGCAATTGAGACGGGTCCAGTTTCCTCGACAGTAGCGGTGTCATGTAACTCCAGTTGACCTGCATGCGATTGACAGCGGCGCCAAAGTCCTGTAGCTTCTCAGCGGCCGAGGGGATGCAAACACAGGCTCCATAGACCAATGTTGTGAAAATCTCGGTAATGCAAATGTCGACATTGAAGGAGGACAGCTGCATGACGCGGCTGAGCGGTGTAATTCGAGCAGCAGGGCCTTGGCCAACCAAGGCGGTGGCCAGGGCTGAGTGGCTGAAGGTGACCCCTCGAGCTTCATTGGTCGATGTGGGAACGAAAAGAACGCAGGCAGCATCTGTCGGGGCCGCCATCGAGGTTAATGATCCTAGATTATCTGGAAGTGCCCCCATGAGCTCAGAGGTGACAACAACTACTTGGTCGAAAAGGTTGCTGAGAACAGGGGCAGCAAGTTCGGACGAAAGCGCAACCCTCGAATTAGTGAGCCGCTCGAAAATGGGCTGGATGATGCCAAGTTCCAGCGAGTCCACTGGAACGAATGCGGCGCCGGCCCTGAGAGCGTTAGAAAGAAGAAGGACAGTGTATTAGGGTGCATAAAACTCACTTTAGGACTGCCAACATAGCCACAGGAGCGAGCTTGCATTTGTCCATCACCACAGGAACCACGGAATGAGGTCCAACTCCTGCATCCACCAGATGATGGGCGAGCTTGGTCGCCTCTTCCTCCAGTTGCAGATACGTGTATGATCCATCCCAGGAGCATATCGCCTGCGACGAGGGCTGCATCTCCGCCTGCCCCGAGATCAGTTCATGCACAACAGTGTCAGTGAGTGTCTCGGTCAGCTGGGGGGATTCGGCATCCCACGCCAGGATCTGAGCGAGGTCTCGGTCGCTGAAAAGGTCAATGAGACCAATGGAGGTGTTGGGTGTCGCCAAAATAGCCCGGATGGCCTTGCCAAAGGTACTGGCAACGTTGATCGATTGCTCGGGTGACATTATTCGCTGTCCAATGTCCACAAACAGCTTTCCTCCCGTGAATCGGGTATTGACGACGACATCGGTGTCGAATGTCTGCTGCAGTGTGATGGGCTTCAGCTCAAAGCTGGTTCTTGTCGTGAACTTGCTGTTCAACCCAGCCGGTTCTTCTGTGAAGGTCAAGCAAGAGTTGTACAAACGCTCACCACCCTTGGCGCCCATGGCATGTTGCAGCTCAGCCATGGTAAAATGTTGATGAGGCAGGGTGGCCTGCAGCTCCTCCTCGACCTTTTGAAGAGCGTGAATCACCGGGCCATATGTCAAAAGTTCAAAGGTGCAGGCAACGGTGTTGGCAAAAGATCCTACTGCGTGTCTCATCCCAACATTTGACTCATCTCGCCCAGCCGTTTGGAAGCCAAAGCAAACCTGGTTGGAGCCTGTAAAGCACCGAAGGAGGAGTCCCCAAGCAAGGCGGAGTACCGCAGCGGCCGAGATCTTGTGACTCCGCGTGAAGTTGGCCAATTCGTACGAAGTGATATCAAGCTCGAGGCCAGCGTTGACGAATTTCTGCTCTTCGGGAACGACGGTGAGCCGAGGAAACATGCACGGGGTGACCCCAGTAAGCTTCTCACGCCAGTACGTGAGACTGCTTTCTTGCCGGACATTTTTGAGGAAAAAGAGGTACTGGGGGTACTGAAACTGTTCTGGTTCCATGATCGCCCTCTCGGTGGCGTACACTCGTCGCAGGTCATGAAGGAGGAGATGGATGCTGATGGACTGTTCACAGAGTCAGTCAGCATACCCTGATGGGCACTTGAATGGATGTCAAACAAACTTACATCGCAAAGCGCAGTGCTGATATCCAGCTTCACCAAAGTCCTTGTCGGCGCTTTGCAAACGGTCAGCCTGTGGAGAGGCTTGCTATCCGAAGGCCGGAGGTTGGGGAGGTTGCTCAGCTCGTATACTGGATCTTCGGCAGGTGCTGTGTCGATGAATAGCATTTCGGGGGACGCTCGGCGCAGTATCACCTTGTCCCAGAGGCCTGTTTCACTGACGCTCTCGGTGAACACGGTCCTCAGTGCTGCATGCCTCATGGTGACCTGTTGCCAGGCTGTGCAAATCCTCGAAATGTCGATAGGGTCGCCATTGGGGGACGCAAACTCGTAAATGGCATGCACATAGCACGTATCGGGGCGCAAAGCCTGGCTAATCAGGATGCTCTGTTGGACAGCGGTGACTGGGTAAATAGTCTCAACATCGCGGACGCTGGGGAGGTTGAGGGTTAACAGGCGCTCCTTGTTGAAGGTCTGCAAGCCCTCATATGTAACATCTAGGTGTGGGACGTCGGTCAAGGTCAGTTCCTGTGGGTGGTACCTGAGTCGCCCGATGGCCTCCAACAACAAATGCTCGTAGTTGTGAATCCACTGTGATACCCGAGTCTGGTCTGTGGAGTGTTTGCTGTAAAGAAATTTCACCCTGGCCATCCCTTGATCGACCACAGCATCAACCTCAAACATTGCAATGCGGCCCACGTCGGCTCCAATGTCAGAGACCGGTGAGCCCAGGGACCGGCCAGGAACAGGAAGTTGCTCTAGGACTCCATCGTCCCTCTCCAAATGCTGCATAGAGCCAGCATACCGAAATACAATCTCAAATGGCCAATCATTTGCGGCAATATCGGCCTTGTTGTAATGGTAGAAGCGGGACCCAAAGTACTGTGTTCCTCGTCCTGGAATATTTCGCCTCATGTCTTTGAGGTGACGAAGCACCGTGATGAAGTCGTCCCCGCTCTCAACCTTCTGGCCAATGGGGCAAAGAGAACTCACCCATCCCACCGTCTCAGAGATATCGACGTCGGGGTCTAGAGGGTCTCTCCCATGCTCTTGGTTCCAGATGATTGGCACAGACCGGTCGTGGAAGGTTTGGACGAAAGACAGCATGAGGGCAGCAAGATAAATGTCGACGGAATCTGTCTGGAAGACTTGGTTGCATGATGTTTGCAGTATCGAGGTAAGTTCGTGGCTGAGTGAGAAGCTGACCTCCAACGCATCACCATATGTGTTGGCGGCATCTTGCAGGCCCCAGTAGGCATAGTCCCCGGGCTGAACAGAGAACGGCAGCAGTTCCCTTGGGTCCGAGCCGCTGGCGTCGGCTTTCTGGATGTCGACCCACTTGTGGAACGGCATTGACCTTTGCGACAGCAGGCTACCGTTCACCAGGAGCTCGTCCAAGTCATGGATAATGGTGCGCCAGGATGGGAGATCAACGGCAAGATGGTGGGCGACCAGGTAGATCCACTGCTGCTCATCTTGGGTCGTGAAGCAATCGACTGCGAATACAGGGCCTGTTTCAATGTTGATGGAAATTTGCGTCCTGGCAATGATGTCCTCTGCTTCCTTCTCGGATCGGATGGCGTGTTGAGATATGGTATATGAGCCCGGCACCTCGGGCAGCACCCTCTGCACCCATCCATTCAAACCCCGACCGAAGCGCACACGCAACATGGGATGGTGGCCAACAATTGCCTCCACCGCGGCCGAGATATCGACAAAGCTGAAGGGTTTCTTGAACCGCAAGAGGAAGCTCTGGTTGTAGCGGTAGCTCCCGTCAATGCCAACTCTCCGCTTCAAGTCACCGCCCATCGAGGTCTGGAAATACAAGTGTTGCATTGGCGATAGATCGAAGACGTCCGATGTCTCCTCGTCCCATTTGTGAGCCAGTCCGCCACGGGTTGCTGCAATTGCCGCCAACTCAGACAGTGTTGTCGACCCAAGAGCTTCAGAAGCGTGGATGTAAATGGACTCGTGTTTGCATCGAGCAGCAAGTTCCATGGCTGTCATCTCATCTCCACCCAATTGGGAAAAGGAAAAGTTGACACCAATTTGGCTTTGTGGGACATCCAGTATCTTGCTGACCAGCCTCTGCAGTGTCTTTTCCATGCCGGATTCTGGGGCTTGTAGTGTTTCTTGGAGCTCCAGGCTGAGAGCCTGGTGGTGAACATCCTCATTGATGTTCTGGGCCCATGTTCGCAATCGCCTCACGTCGACGTCACCGGACTCTGTCATGGGCATTCCATCCAACACAATCCATAAATCTGGAACAGCGTCGGGTTCCAAAGTTGACTCGGCTGCTTGCCGCAAGTTCGCAACCTGTGTGCCGGCAAAGAGGGCGTGTGACTGTGGAATGAGGTCGATGGGCGAGGAATCTGTCTTTTCTTTCTGCATAGAAGCAAGAGTGAGCAGAGCCACCAGCTTGCCCTCCAGCAACCCGGCCTTTGGCCGCACTGTGGCCATCCTCCCGATCTCTGGCTGTATCCCAAGCGCTTGTTCAAGCTCGGTTCTCTGCTTCCCTACTGTCACCGAACTCGCCTGGCTTGCTTGGCTCGGCTTGCGCGAATGAGCCCCGCCATCGTCCTGGCCCATATTGCCGTTGTTGTGGGCGTCGGGAAAGGCAAAAAACGGAGGTTCGTCGGTTTCATTATCGTTATTTCGCGCTGGCGTGGTGCAGGGCGTTATGCATGTCTGCAACTCGGCGAGGGTCAAACATTGAAGAATATCGTCCACTGTAATATCCATCCCAGCATCCAGGCAAGCCTGTCTTAGCGCAGAGGCGCTCTGTTCGTCACCTCCCAACTCTCTGAAGGACGCCTGTGTCCGCACGGTCGCAGGCTCGATTCCCAAAACCTGAGCCACCACGCTGAGCAAGCGCGATTCGAGGGGTTCGTCTTCGAGCATTAACCATGAAGTCGAGGCATCGATGCGCGGGGCGGCGAACGTCTGGGGGGAGGCCATGCTGACAAGCAGCGCCTGGCTCGATATATACACGGACGGAGAAAGCGGTAAACGGATATCTCAGACAAAGGAGAAGAGTTGGAGGGCCGTCAGGCGCTGGGCCGCATGGGGCACAGCAGGAGGTTGGCTTGTCGCTCTCGAAGTGGTTTGGTTGCACATCAGCAACACCTCTTTCGGGTATCGGTATGGCAGCCTGGGGTCGGAGAGAGCAGTGGGAAGGCGGGGGGAGAAAAGGCGCGCAAGCAACAAGCAAGCAAACACGCACAGGGCGAGAGAAGGAGGTGTGAGCGTGGTCGAGATGTTGAGGCAGCGTTGGCCGCAGAGTCGCATGTGTGAAATGGCTTTTTTTCCTGCTGAAAGCTTGCGTATGTGTGGGCTGTGGTCTGGAGTGCACGACACTACCGCGCCGCTTGTTGCAACCTTGGCACAGCGACGATGGATGCCGCAGGGGACGAAACTGAGCACCACGGTGGGTGTGCCAGGGAGCCTTGCGAGCTCCCCCGTCATCAGGACCACCAGCCCAATCACGATGGGAGCATGCTCAGCTCAGCCTCTAGGCTGCATGACCCCCCTTGGACGATCGCCAGATCCGGGCTGGAAGCCGGCACACCATGAGAGTGCATCCACGTTGCGAGCTTGATTCGCGAAGCTCTCTACAGTGTGGCCCGCTACCATTGAGATGACGGGGACGGTCATGTTGAAGATGTCTGAAGAGAAATATGGGACCAATGTCTCGCTAGCCGGGGCCGGAAAGGGTGGGTGCACAAGAGATATTCCGTAACACGCCGGCGTTGGTGTTCAATCTCGCTGGGCCACCCCCGAAGCGCCCCCAAACGGCAACATCCTGTGACGGACCTTCATAATGGAATCAGCTGGAGAGAAACACCAGAGCTTCCTGTTGAGAGCTGGGCTGAAGGGGTGGGCTTCCGCGTGAGCCGATCTGGCCTGTGCAAGACATCAGCGATGTCGGCAGTCAAGCAGTTGCATCGCGGGGTAGGTAGTGAATGCACCCATCTCAACCGTGGCTGAGTCGGTTGATGAGGCCCTGAAGATGGATGGATGAATTAGCGCGATCCGAACTGCCAAGATGGCTTGAAAGGGGTTAGTTAATAGTTATGGATAGCTCGCTGGACAGGGTCGCTTTAGCGCCCGCGGCTGGCGGTAGTTTGGACTTTGGAGCCTCGAGATGGTGTTTCCATGATGGTGGGATTCACCATGTTTGTCCCACCCGACATCCGACCCCATTGACATCAACATCTTGGTTTTATGTATGCGGTGAGATTCCTGTGGCAGTGTATGTGCCCAACAGTCGGACTTGGAGGGAAGGATCTGTCGATCCAGCCGTCCGATGACATTTAGGGCTGAAGCAGCCGGGACGAGACTGGAAAGTGGAAGCAGGCCGAGTGAGCTGTAACCTGGAAGCTGGTGGTGATACAATGTTTGTGTGTCTGTTCGTATCGTTGCGGGCGAAAGGTCGGCGCCAGAGTGAAAGAGGAAGCTGCCAATGGTGCTTTCTTGTGATATGGTGCAGGCAGCAAAGTTTCGGGGACTTGCACAGGTGACAATGGAGGGGTTCTGCGGCACAACAACCCCACCAAATCCGACAACACCGCACAGGTAATTTCCTTCAACTGTCATCAAAATGTTGCTATCAGTGGATGCTCTCATGATGTTGGTTCATCTCATGAACTGTTATTAGCTCATACATTGCATTGACACAGCAATCTTCAGTTTCAGGGTTAGGTACACTAAGCCCAGAATCCCCGCCCAATCTTCTGCCACTACGCAAAACCCATCGCTTCAACTCGAGTGGGATCCCAAAACAACAGAATAGGACTTTGTCTTCATCAGCAAGCTCAACAGCTTACACTTACCACCTACATCGCTATTCTCCCAATCCTCTATCCTTTTCTTGTTTGTGAACTGGGATGCACACTTGCTGTAATGATGTTACATCCCCGCAGGGAGCATCTCTGGCGTGAAGCCAATAGCTTACTTCTATTCATGACGCCCACCAAGAAGAACCCAGACACCCACTGCTTTTTCTCCTATCTCAACGCAACCTGGAGGACTCCCGGGGAGATTAGCAGCGCAATTACACAATACAAAGCATTGTTGAATGAGCGTCAACTGGGGTTGCGCCTGGATCAAACGGGCGAGTGAAGGGGTTTCTGTTTGATAAGGGCAGTGCTTATTACTGTGGCTTTTGGGAGGATGATGTCCGAGACTCAAAACACGGTTTGTAAAAGCAAGGAGATAGTGGGGCAGATGAAGCCGGTCAAGATACCAATCGATGCCTTGGAGGAGGGTGCAGAACTTTGGTGGCAGCGGGTTCGAGATATGATTTTCATGGAGGTAAATCCTATAAGGTCGGTGAAGTATAGCTGGTTCATAATGGAAGCGATGTTTACAGCGATAAATGGGAACGTCAACCTTCCGCCTGATCTCATCCATCCACAGCCGTCGGTGAATCACCATCGTAGTTTCCTGTACCCTCCCGTTGACTCCTTCCGCTCTTTCCAACTACAGCCTTCTTTGTCGCTAAGAGTTAGAAAGTACACCATCTCCCCTGCCCGCCTTCCCAAGCTGTACTTAGCCTCCAACTCCTTCCACCTCAGCATCAAACAACCCACCGGCGCGATTAGTTCAGTGGTTAGAATACTCGCTTCCCATCTTCTCTTGGGCAAGTAGCGAGGGACCCGAGTTCGAATCTCGGATCGCGCAGTTCATTCTTTCTTTTGGTCAATTTTTGCCTTGATATGTGTTGTAAGAGGTCAGAGAGGAAAGTAAACTGTTTTTGGAAAAACATCGTTGCGACGAAGATGGGCAACTTTTAGCCCCCCCCCCATATTTAAAACTAAAAAACAGAAGATTACCAACTTCACTCTCAAGCTGAGATCAAGATAGGATGAAGTTGGGGTATAAGACCACGAAATCTAGGATAGAAGATTAAGAAAGCTGAGAAAAAAGACGTAAGGAGCTAAGACTAAATAAAGGTTTCTGGCGCTGGGATAAAGCCGAAGGTTACTTAGATAATAAAATCCCATAAAGAAAGAGAAGGAAAGCGGGTGTAGTATCTCTAACCCACAGCTTATTCTAGACATATAGCATAAACATATAATATATATTCGTTACAGACACTAATAGTATTCAGGTTCAGCCCAAGGCGCACGGCTTTATGCTTTTACATTACGGGCACAAATATGTGCTGTGCCACTTTATGCATGAGCCAACCACACCAAACATTACCCCGCCCATTCTCACGAGACATCTGAGGTATTACCCACAAACGGAGACATATCTGCGATCTACCTAGGCAACGATGGATCCAAGTGTTGGGGCCAGAACTCTCTGCGCAGAATGTATTGGGATCACCTTTGACGATGTGGCCGGCGATGCGATTGGAACGTTGGACCCGATGTCCCCTTGGGAGCGAAGCGACACTCTCCCGGACCTACCTCATTTCACCTTGTCAGCAAAGAATGGCTGCACCTTTTGCGCGTTTCTTTGCTACCTTCTCCGCGAACAGCTTCCCACTAAGCAATATGCCGTCGTGACCTCCACAACAGCGGCGTCCCGACAGGTCGTCACAGTCAAGATGGACACGCCGGCATACGCAATGCGCTCAGATCTGATGACGATCACCAATGACCTTGCAGGAGATAATGATGCCGAGGAAGAGGATGGCCTTCATTCTCTTTGTTTGACATTTGCGTCCGAGGGATGGCCTCGAGATTGGCGGGTATGGGCAAGGGTGTATCAACATGAAGGTTCCAGTACGTATGTTGCTGCCCATGCGCGAGTTGGCCGTCACTGAATTCAAGGCTGAGATTTAATGCAGCGGCCGTGTCTGAGAAGCTGGGAATAACTCTGAGGGTACCATCGAGCGACGTACTCAGCCAGGGTAGTATGCGCACTATCAAGGCCTGGCTGAGAGGCTGCGATGATGAGCACCCAAGCTGTCAACAAGTGGGCTCGAGCTGGCTTCCAACGAGGCTCATATACATAGGAACCGATGACCATGTAACCCCCCGTTTAGTTCAGGTCTCTGCGGCCAGACTTCCCTTGTCAACCCGGTACATTGCTCTAAGCTATTGCTGGGGTCCTCCGTCTCGAACCCGACCACAGTTGACCACCACCATTGCAGCGCTTCCTGAGCGGCTTGAAGGTATCCCCGAGCACATCATGCCAGGGACGCACCGGGACTTGGTCCTCCTCGCCCGCCGCCTCGGCATACAATATATCTGGATAGATGCTCTCTGTATCATCCAGGACGACGTCAAAGACTGGGAGACAGAAGCAGCATCCATGTTCCGGGTGTACCGCCACGCCTATCTCACCGTCGTTGCGGCAGCCGGAGATACGTGTCATTCTGGGTTCCTGTCTCGACCGGGAATTGGCCCACTTGCTGTTGTTCCCTTCCAGTCGCGGTCAGCCACCGATTCGGGAAGTGTGTCAGGCTCATACCTCCTCTCCTGGCATCTGGAGTACAGCGCATGGGACGCGAACAACCCCAGCCACATGTCTGGCTGCTCGTGGGCGACGCGAGGGTGGACTCTGCAGGAAGATGTCCTGTCCAGTAGAGTTGTATACTTCCGGGACACGACGGCGTTCTTTCGCTGCCAGACACACCGCTGCCTCGAGCATAGCGCCACCATCTACCGAAATGTTCATCGGTGGCAAGAAAGACTTTCTGCCGCCGCCGTGGCCGCTCCATCTGGCGGCACCAAAAGCAACAATGCGACAGAGGAAACAGACAAGACAGGCCTGTACAACTTGTGGCGAGCCATGGTCACGGAGTACTCACTGAGAAACCTGACCGTCGAAGAAGATAAGCTGCCTGCGATATCAGGTCTCGCGCGGAGTTTCAATGTTGGACTTGAAGACGAATACTGCGCGGGACTGTGGAGAGGTGACTTTGTCAGGGGGCTGCTCTGGTCCACCCGCCACGACGCGGAAGAACCAACGAGGTTCTGTGCGCCGTCGTGGAGCTGGGCTTCGTGGAAAGGGGAAATTGGATGGTCGAGGTCTATTTCCCTTCCAATCGTGACCAAGTGCAAGATCCAGCAGATTCATGTCACGCCCTTGGGGTCAGATCCATTCGGCAAGGTGAAGGGTGGCCACGTCGACCTGGCCGGGTCGTTGTGTCCAGTTTCGCTGCGCCCAGCTGACACTAGTTATCTGGCTGACAATGACCCGTACAGAGTAGAGCTGTTTCGAGAGGGCGATGTGGAGGTATGGGCGTACGGCGCATTAGACTGCTTCGCGTCGTCGGGCTTGAGGAACGATGGGAATTACAAGGAGCCGGATGTCGGCAAGTTGGATCATCTTACAGATGTTCAAGCATTAGTCCTTGCCCTTGGTCCTGTTCCTGTGGGGGCAGATCCTGACACAGACGAGCCGATTTACTCACCGTCAGAGCACCCTGTTGGCCTGCTGGTGCTGGCAGAGAGGCATGATGGTACAGTGGCTATCCCTACGTATAAGCGAGTCGGCGTGTTTCGGTCGCAGATGGCAGTTGGTGGACTGCAGGCTGAGGATTCTCAAGTTCATATTAGGCTTATCTAGGCTATAACATACCTAGTTCAAGCTCGGAAGGGTGGGTCAAAGTCAACGCCATTAACAAAGCTAAGACGAGACAAAATTGATTCCTAAATCCAAGCCCCGAATCTATAATCAATGTTTGGACTATGCATGACATGGATATGAAAAGCTTCTGTTATAGAGGGAAGTGAACAGGAAAGACTTAGACTGCTAGAAAATATAGGTACTCAGGTGAGGTTTGTATTGTCGTAATATGTCCCGGTGAGAAAGCTATGGATCTTGCAAAGTCATAGCCAAGACGATCGAGATTATAGTAGCAACATCAAGACTTGACAAGATCATAAAAGCACGCTCAGCTATCTTAAAAGCTACTTCAATCTTATTCAATGCTCATTAATTCTCTTTCAGAGCCTCTTAACTCTTATTCAAACCCTTTAACTACCTGTATGTTCAAAGACCCCTTCACCATTCCAAAAAGCCTCTTAACAATCTTTCAAGGCCTGTCGACTATCTTCCGAGGCCCTTACACTGATTGACAGTCCCTATTCCTTCACGACGTGCTCAGGTATAGATACCCCACAATACCCCCTGGCCATTGCTACTGCCCGAGCACTCCATCTCCCCTCTGGCAGCCACTCGCCCGTCCCTACCGAACTTTTGCACCGAGTCGTTGATGATATCGATCACGTCCTGTCCGCCCACCCGAAAATTGATGTTGCTGCCTATGTGCGTGGCCTCGATTCCAAACCGGCAGGTCCCGAACTGGAGGATCTCACGGTGCGGCTTGCCGGCAACCAGGTGGGTCCAGTCGGTACTGCCGTCACCTTCGATATTGCGGATGATCTGAAGGCAGTCGGATACCAAGGGGGAGCCGCCGTGGGTTCGGTCCTCAAAGGTGGACATGCCGCAGTGGCTCCGTCCCGGGGGCAGGTCACACGGCCAGTTCGGTGTGGACCCGTGTCGGCCCCCGCTGGTATCCCAGGTTAGCCTGGCGCGCTCGGGCGAGCAAACGGGGAGCTTCATGAAGCCGGGTATCCTGATGTTGAGGTCGAACAGGTCTTTCTTCACGTCTGAGTCGAAGACGTCGGGCCTGCCCTCCACTGGATCACCGTTCCTGCGGCCATTCTGGACCCAGGTGTTGACGGAGCCCACGACGAGGTCATCCTTGGTGACACCGCCGAAGCTGCTCAGCGAGTCAAAACCTGGAGGCAGTATAAACTTGGCCGTCTCACAGGAACCGTCCTCGAAACACTCATAGACCTTGTCTTTGCTGCTGTCCGGCATGACCAGGTAGTATCTTCGGCCGTTTACGCAGACATCTGCCTTATCCATCGTGTCATCCGAGAGGTACTCTGAGACTGGTCTGTGGGCATTGCAGTCGGCACCAGAGTCGAGAATGAAGGCATGAGACCCCGAAAAGCGCCAAAGGTGTGGGATTCCAAAGCCAAAGATGGTCTTCGTGATCTTGTCTCGGAATACGTTGGTCGACATGTTGCCTGGCCTCTGGAAGCCTTCAGGTATTTTGCCTTCGTTCAGCTTGCCATCTTTGATCAATTCCCATAGACGATCAATAGATTCGTCATCGCCATTGAAGAGGGAAGCGACCGAGGCCTCTGCTCCGCGCGCCCAGCCTTTGATCACTTCGCCCAAGTAGTCCGAAAACTTGTTCTGACCTGAAGGATTCCAGCGCCCTAGTACTGTTCTCATCTTAGTCTTGTGAGGGTTTACATGATGTGTTGAAGTTGTTGCATATTAGGAAAGCTCATGTCTAGGTTCTTGATCCTTTCAAGCTAGTTTGTAATTATTGCCAGTGGACTTTGCAGACAGAGCCTTGGGGATTTCCAAAGATATTCTGATTATGTAAGCCAATGGAGATAATTTGACCCCCTGAAAGCCGCGGAGTCCGATCTGGCGCCAATGGTCAAGTACGAGTCAAGCACAGATGACGTCGTTGGAGATCAAAATAAGGCTTTTGATTGGTTCGATCTACATGACCAGTGGGGCTCCCAGTTGTCGATGTATCGTTCATGCCCCAACATTTCATAGCATTGTGGTTCTCTGTGTTGTCTCTCTTTGTCTATGTATGTACATGTAGCTATCGAGTTTCCTGGGGGGGAAAACAAGCCAGAAGCCGGATATTTCGGTTGTCATCTTGTCCCGGAAGAATCCTTAACCATCATCCTTGGGCTGCTTTGGAGATATCTGCCTTCTCCAATCCACGACATTTCATTTCAGTCTCCGAGATGACCAAGCATCCCTAGAAATCGGCGCTTGGGACGATTACTAATGACTGACCATAGCCTGTTGAACATCCGACTTGATGCGTGTGGGCACCCCTCATCATATAAATAGGTATACCATGACTTGCTCGAGTTTTGAAAGTTGAATTTCAAAAAGCATGTACCATCTTTTCTCCCAGTTGAGCTTCATCCGAAATGACTCTTCCCGAGACATACAAAGCCTTCAGGCGCACCACCGGTGACCTACCCCGGACCATCACCCCCTCAACTGAACAGCTCCCGCGAGAGCTTGCACCGCACGATGTGCTCCTCAAAATCCACGCCGTTTCCCTCAACTTTCGTGACGTCGCCATGTTGAACGGACGTTATCCCGTGGATGTCATTGAGCGCGGCATTCCCTGTTCTGATGCCGCAGCCGAGGTTGCCGCCGTTGGAAGCGCGGTGGAAGACTTCACCATCGGAGACCACGTGTCGGTTAATTTCGACCTCGGCCATCTTGTTGCTGGTGATGACGAGGTGGGCAGAGCGCTTGGCGGTGATGTTGATGGTGTTCTGCGTGAGTATGCTGTTTTCGAGGACAAGTATCTTGTGCAATTGCCCAAGCACTTGTCATGGGAAGAGGTGAGTCTATTGTTGTATCCCAGAGGCCGGTTAGCAGCAAAAATCATTTTGCTTACAGATATTTAATCCTAGGCATCTACTATCGCGTGTGCCGGTGTCACAGCTTGGACCGCTCTCGACAGCTTGAAAGCGACAAGCCCTAGAAGTGCCCTCTTGCAAGGTGCGTACCTCGCCTGTTCCGTCTGGACAATGATGGCAGACAGTGACTGACCCCATGAACCAGGCACGGGAGGCGTCAGTCTATTCGCCCTGCTGATATGTCTTGCTGCGGGCATCAAACCAATCATCACGTCTTCATCCGACAAAAAGCTCCAAGACATCCGAAAGCTCAGCCCCGATGTCCAGACGATCAATTACAAGACCGTTTCTGACCAAGCATCGGAAGTGAAGCGCCTGACAGGTGGCAAGGGCGTCGACTTTGTGATCAACAACACTGGCCCGGCGTCGCTTCCGGAGGATATCAGCTTTTTGCGTCAACGGGGCGGCATCGTGTCTCTTGTTGGCTTTTTAGCCGGCGTTGGTGGTGACTGGCATCCAAGTGCTATCATGGCATTGATGGCAAAGTTTGCAAAGTTGAAGTAAGTCATTTGTACCATCAAACCTTAGGATTATGTTTCCGAAGCCATGATACTGACGGTGGATGATATAGGGGCATCTCCGTGGGCTCCAAGGAGGACTTTGTGGAGCTGAACCAGTTTTTGGCTGAGAAGAAGGTATCGCTTGCCCCGCTCGTCGACAAAGTCTTCACGTTTGACGAGTCGCCGGCTGCATTTGACTATTTGTACTCGGGCAGCCATGTCGGCAAGGTCATTATCAAAGTGCAGGATTAGACTGAACATGACTGAGAAAACAACGCAGATGGCATGTAGATCTGGTCCGGACTGGGACCTGGGTACCTTTACAATTAATGTTGGAACATCTCGCATCGTTCTCCTAGGTCACACGTAGATCTTGGTAACTTTAGCCGTTTCTGTTTGGTTTGTGATGAGTTATGCTTTGTTGCCAGATAGAGATGATAGTGCGGTTGGACCAGGTCTTGACCTACCTGGTAGAGAATTCAAATTCAAGTGCCGCAGAGCTAAAGTTGGGCAAGGATGGGTAGGTCGGTACGATCATATCAAGGCACAATATCGGGAATGAAATGCACCGAATCCTTTGAAGTTGTGCAGGTGGATAATGCGGGAAATGCAAGGTTGATGAAGCTTTTACTTCCATATGACTTATCTTACAAAGACGGGTGTGCTAGTCAACACCCGGAAACTGGCCGTGAAGAGGCATTATGAAGTAAGATAAATCTCCATGTCCACCGTTCCAAGAGGAATTCCCTTCACAAAATATCAATGGCATCCTTCAGATCTTGAACCTTCTTGGTCAGCCTGGCGCGCCTGTCAGTGATCTGCTGGTTCTCCCCCGCAATGCTGGCCAGTTTCTTATCATCCAAGCCGAGCACCCATTGCTCCGAAAAGAGCAACAAAGGGCTGTCAGGTCCACTCAGCAGGCAGTGGTCCACGGCAAGGAAGTAGACGTAGTCCACGAAGCGCTTGGCGGCCACCGTATAGTATGCCTTAAGAATGTCGTGAATCTCCTCTCTCGCATATTGTGCGTTACTCTTGTTCTCAGCCACGGAGGGGATCTTGTCCAAGCGAACAAACTGCGTGACCTCATTGTTCGCCGTCATCTCGATTCGCTGAGCATGAGGCGTGAGCTGGTCCATCATCTTGGACCCACGCAGCTTCTGCATGTTGTCATTGAAATAATGATTGATGGTATATGGCTTCCTCTGTGTCTCGATCTCGACCAGCAACATCGCTTGCTTCATGGCACTTGTGTAAGCAGTAAGCAATTGGGTGACAATAGTGGCGCCAACGCGTTGGCGCACAATGGGGCATTTGCAGACAGTCACGAGACCTTTGTCGATAAACCGGTGTACGGCGACGATAACCAGGCTCATGTACTGTTTGGTGATGATCTCCCATTTGACTGACTGCCCCCGGAACGCACTCGAAAGCATGGATGGAGTGACAGTGCCCAGCGTAATACCCCGGAAGTTGCGGCTGATGTCGTCGATCCAGTCCATGATGCCATTCATTGGGGGGTTCGTGGTCAAGTCTTCGACGACGAGTTGCTTCAGTTCGGTGTACTCTGGAGCATTCAGCGTGGTGAAGTCGGAGCCCTTTGGTGGTTCTGACTCCATGTCCACATCCTCGTCAACTCCCTTCTGCTTGACAAACGAGTAGGTCTGAGACGAGTTTCTGAAAGTATACTCGAACCACTCCGTGAAGTTGACAATCCTCGTAACAAGTCGCAGGTCACCATCATCAAAGGCCTTGTCCCTGGAGTAGTCTGCATCCAAGGCTGCTCGCATCAGGTGTTGGAATTTGGCCGCAATTCCAGCCATGTATTGGCGCTGCTCTTGAGGAGTCTTTCGAGACGCACCGAGGGCATCAAGATCGGCTTGAGACTTCATCAGCATGTCCCTCAACTCCGTTCGGATGATGGGAAAGGCCTGGTCGGTGATTTCACCGAGCAACTCTTGAAGACGCGAACGGAGGGCACGGACCCCAACACGTTCATCAGGCAGGTCACACCACGGACGCTGGCGGAACAGGCTCTCTCGCGTGGAAAGCTCCGAGTCATCCTCATCGTCATCACCACCTCGGTTGCGGACGATGTAGTACCCAAGATTCAGAGGTTTGCGGTTGCCGAGCACCAACCCGCAGACCGACCTCTTCGCGCTCCGCTCTTTGAGCAAATCAGGCTTGGTCAGAACGCCAAGGGTGCGCTCACCCGCCTTGTCGTACTCTTCCGCAAGAGCCAGGATCTCTTGAGTGGCGACATCGACATTCGCAGGGAGGACGGCGAGGATTATTGTGCGTGGGTCTTTGATGTACTCGATCACCATGTTGCGGACCATGACCTTGTCATTCTCCGAGGTGACGCCCTCGGTCGTGGTGCGGAAGATGCCAGGGACATCAATGACGGTGAGGTAGTCTTCATAGGGCCCGCACTTCTCGATCTTAAGCACATCCTCGCTGAATGTGTACTGTCCTGTGGGGTTGCGGGGGGTGCGGATACCCATGCAAGTGTTGACCTAGGTAATCCACGTGTGAGAAGAGAGGGAAGATGAAGAGAAGCGGGGACCATGACATACTTCATCCAGAATAGCTGGGAACTGGGCCTGGAGCTGGGATGAGTCGCTCACTTGTCGAAAATAGCTTTCGACGGCCTCCTTGTGCTTGGCAGAGGCGCGTGGTCCTGGGATAATACTGACGGAGATGAACGAATCGTGGTCTCTGCGGTGTGTGATTTGAGTCGCATATCGTGTGCAGAGCTCCTGGCCGCGGGGGAATGGGATTCCCGTGACGGTCTCCAGAAGAGACGACTTTCCAGAACTTTGGTCGCCGACGGCCCTGCGTAGAGGCCGTTAGGATTGATTTGAGGACGGATGAAGAGGCAATTCATCACTTACACAAGCTGGGGGAGGGGAAGATATTTCCCGATGTTTTTCTCTCGCAGTTGATCGATCTTGTAGAGCCGATCGTGACTGATGAGAATATTCTCATCAGTCAGATTCGACTCTTGCGACCTCGAGTGGGAAGCCATGAGGCTCACAGATTGTGATCCAGAAAGCCTATGTTGATGGGATTTGAGTAGAAATGGGCGATACAGGTCGGAAGTCGAAAGTGGATAAAAGAAGGAAGTTTGTGACCTGGTGGGAGTGGTGAGGTTTGAAGAAAGGAAGTCGCAAAAAGGAGAGGTCGCAAGGCGGAAAGCTTTAAGAGGGAATTGCCTTTGAGCTTTCTCAGCCTTGCAGTCGCTGGGTAGTGGGCAGGGCCTTTGCGGTAAACAAGTAGAGCTTTGAAAGTTTCCCCTCCCGCAGCAGCCCGGTGTAGAGGAACAATACCTAGGCAGCAACAGTCGGAAAAAGTCTTCGTAGTACCACAGATGTCGGAAATGACAATTATGAAGCATTAATTAATACACTGCAAAGAGAAGCCTTTCAAAATTTCGAACAAGCGTCAGGGCTACTGCCTGGAGTAGGTATCTACATGACCCTTCAAGTCTGCCCCTTGATATTGATTATTTTTTCCCTTTTTAAATGATAAAAGAAATTCGATGCGATATAATCACAACATCAGAATCCCCTTTTTCACGTGCACTGCTGCTGTGCTGCGGTGCAATAACCCAAGGTAGCCAGGCAGTTCCTCTCATCCCTGTAATGCTAAACCTGCATCACATTTGTTTTTCTTTTGCATAATTGGAGCTGATTATCTAAGGTATCTACGCTGAAAGACTCGTAATTATAAGAAGCGAAGATTCAACTGAGAACAGAACGGCACAGGTTTGAGGGACTTCGCTCATAGTATTGAAGAAATATGATCGGGAGCGAGCCGGCGATACGATTATCCAGCACAAAAGACGGGCTGGGCTTGCCCATGACGGCCGTCAAATAGAATCGATGCGGTCATGAAGGCGACAATGGTCTAACCTGTCATGGTGTGTTTGAGTTGGACGGCAAGGAACATTGAAGGTGAGAAGTTCAAGTCGCTAGCTGCTGATCAAGTTCCAATATTCCGTTCGCATAAAAGAGTGACATCGGGATAGTAGAGATCAGCGCTATCCTCGATGGTCCTTGACGGAGTTATGGTTGCCAAGGCCGCATTGCATTTTGACGCTGTCTCGTCCTATCTTTTTACCCGTCTCGCTCAGACACTTGAGTATGATCTACACCCAGGCGAGATCCAAATCGCCGTTTCAAAATGCAGGCAGTTGTAAGCGCTATCCCGATTCCCTTTTAAAATGTCGAGGATGCCCTGCAGATTCCTGACCTCTGCTCTTGTGACAGCCATCAATCAGCAACCAGCCGTTCATCCGTTCTTTCAGAGTTGATCTCGCACTCCCAGTTCTGTGAACTGTTCCATTCTTTGCACATACCTATTCTTACATTCAACCGCCAGCCGGTCTTTACCAATCCATCGCCCACCCTCGTTCAAGATGTACGCCAAGACCATCCTCGTTGCTCTTTTCGCGGCCTCGACCGCATACGCTGCCGCTGTCGGCACTCGCCAGAACCAGAATGGCAACAACGGCGCGAATGCGGCCCCTGACTTTGGGCTGTGCAATCCCAGCATCGACTTCGTCCTCGGGCGCCCTGGCCGTCAGGCGGACGAGGGCACCTTCCTGCCCGTCGACCCCCTCGTGGCTCAAGGGCAACAGGAAGCATTGAACCCCAACATCATCACCAACAGGGTCTGCGATCAGCTCACCAACGTGTGCGAGGCAAACGATGCGGCCAAGGCCTTGTGTGAACAGGCGAAAGCCCAGGTTCAGGCTTTGGGAACGAAGGATGCAACGACGGCGGATGCATTCAACTCTGCTCTGGGCTTCTAAGAATTGGTGTTTGTAAATAGCGGGCAAGAGCCTGGGTAGGACACAGGCTGCCAAAGCGTTGGAGAGTTGCTCTCTTCAGTACCTTGTTTGAACCTGGAAATTGAAGACTTCCCAATCTCCGGATTATTTCGTGCTGTTTTTCGATGATGCAAAAGTGGTCCAAAAATCTGTCAGGTCGAGGATCGTTGCTGCCTCCTACACCTCAATTCCAGTTCCAGGCAAGACAGGACCACTTGAGCATGAGAGGAAGGAGCAGTTTGGGCACCGCCGGCGAGATCCCCACTTCCCATTTCAAGACCCGAGGATGCAACGAGCGCATCACGGGCATTGCCCCTCAACCTTTTAGGCAAGCATGTCTGTCGCCAGTCTCATACAAAGCATACGATCATTCCTTCCCAATATGCTGTTTTGCGTCAGCCAGCTGAGTCGATCAGCCACCATGACGTGTCAGGTACGGAAATGAGGTGAACGCATCGGAGCAAATCCACCTCATCGAGATGTTCATTCCTTCCCCATCTCAGGTACCAACCTTACCCTCAAAGGGAACCCCACTGTCGGATGACACATGCTTGGCTTTTTATTGAGGGAAGACTCTGATTTGAGCTTCTTGCAACTCCATCACCATTTTTGAACCTTGAAACTTGAACCTCACCTTGCTCGTTGCTATTTTTCCTACTGATCTACAACACATTCCTTGTCTTGTTCAACACACCGACACATCAAGTGCCAGACATGCGATCCTACGCCTTCGTTGCAGCCGCTGCTGCTCTGCTCTCCAGCGTTGAGGGCTTGAACATCCTTATCACGGTACTGTATCAACATTCTATTGTTGATTCTTGAGCTGTGCTGACAGGGCCTGGTACACAGAACAATGACGGATTTGGAACCGCCAGTGTTCGCGAACTCTACCGACAAATGACTTCCCTGGGCCACAATTGTTACGTCGTTGCCTCTGTCACCGCTCAAACAGGCGCAGGTCTCCGTGCCGAATTCACCACCAACCCCAGACTGGATGCCGATGGAGACTGGGGTAACTTCGTCCAAATTCTGCTTCCCTTTCACCACAAGTCGCTGACCATTGTGGTGATATGTAGGACTTGTGAAGGCCGGTGCCCCGTCGCTCGGTACTGATGCGAACGACAACCACATCTGGTACTACAATGGCACAGCAACAGCACAAGTGCTGGTCGCGCTGGATTACATCTTTCCTACTGTTTGTGGGCTCGAAGGCCCCGACCTCATCATCTCGGGTCCCAACTCTGGGTCAAACTCGGATGCTTTCCTCCAAACACTCACCGGGGCCATGGGGGCAACTTATGTTGCTATCGAGCGGGGCATCCCAGCCATGGCCTTTTGGACTGGTAACGACGCCATTGTCTATTCGTCACTCAACTCCAGCACCAAAGCTGGCCTTCAGGATCCTGCCACCATCAGTGCTCGTCTTGCATCCAACCTTGCACAAGCCTTCATCAACAAGGCAAACGGAGATCGCATACTTCCCGAGGGATATGGAGTTACTGTCGACTTGCCGTACATCACATCCGAGACGAGCGACGAGTGCACGAACCCCCCTTTTGTCTTGACTCGGGCAACCCAGGACGTGGGCCTGAAGGTCGCGTATAATCACAAGAGCGGCGTCTTCAATCGAATGCAGACCGATGCTGGCTACAAGCAGCTTGAGAATACCAATATCGTTGGCACTGTGGCCCCCAAATGCCTCAGTGCTGTCACTGTCTTTGCCCTTGACAATGACGCCGGTCACCGGAGGCAGTGTTTCAACGTGGCAGACGTGACAGCCATCATTCCCGTGTTGGTACACACGAATGGTACAGACCCATTCACAGGCGGTCTGGGAGCAAATGCTTCCATCGCAGGAAATACCAGTTCGCAAACCCCAACTCCCGTGGGCACCCCGCCGCCATCGGTTCAGACCGCTGTCACTAGCATCGCAACTCTGGCGCAATGGTCTGCCATCTCGCTGGCACTCGGTCTTGTGGTCGGACTCGCTATATCGTAAGGGGGAACACTGAAAGATGACGAATGAGATTTGGACAGTTTTGGTTGGCGATGTGAAGCTCTTACACATTTGTCGCCGTTTTACCTGTAGAACTTAGACAGGGGATACTTGTTGAAAGATGAGGGTAATGTGGTGTCGAAGTTGTGGAAGAAGTACACTGAAAGAAATTCTGATGAAGTTGTGTTTAATTTGACGCTCATTTCCAACTGGCTCGCTTTCATTGTGACTTGCAATTGTCTATGTGTTTTGATCAGCATGTGTCACACTGGTAACTGCGTTGCTTCAAGGCATTACGTATGCATTTGTTACTACTTTTCCCACATCCTGTATGCTCATCAGATCAGGTGCCAATTGGTACAGGGGGATGGGGACATGTTTCAAGCAGCAGAATGTATTCTGTTCTATTGTACTGATGCTGTTCAAGCAACCAAAACGCCATTCCATGCAGACTGAAGCCATTTGCTCTCGATGGCAAGCGACCCAGCGCCCTCCTCTCTCCCGTTATGTCTTTGCTTTGGCACTCCATGTCCAACAGCATTATCGTACACGTATCACCCCCCAATTCACCAATAACAACATCTCACAGATCCCGGTGGGGTCCAACATTCTTGGGCATCTTGGCGGGCTCGCTCCCGTCACCGAGATCGAGCGACTTGGAGGGCGACCGCTTCGCGTGGGCGGAGGGGTTGTGGCTCTGGATGCGCGTGTTCCTGGAGTCTGCCTCGGGGGCGATGTCGGACTGCTTGCGGGTGTGCTTACCGCCCGTGCCGGCAAAGGACTCGAGGGACTCGGAGACGTTGAGGTTGGTGGCTGCCGCGTCGTGGCGGGCGCGGGGGCGGGGCTGGTTGGAGCCGCCGGCTGTCGAGTAGAGGAGGCCGCCGAAGAGGCCGGAGGCGATCATGGCGGGGAGGATGCGGTTGCGGGCCATGTTGGACATTTTGAGGGTGGTTTGGGGGGGTGGGGGGTTGCTTTCTCTGGGGGAAGATGCGGTTGGTAGGTAGGTGGTTGCTTTTGTTGGAGAGTGTTTACGAGGGTGGAAGTGTTGGTGGTGGTGGTGGGAATTGAGGGGTAATTGGTGGTGCAATTGGGGATGTTTGGGAAGGGTGAAAGTGAAAACAGTTCGTTATATCAGAAGGGAGAGTTGAGCTGCGGTGTGAGCCGGTCATGATGACATCAGGAGGCCGGGTTGTTGTTTGCCAGTGTGTCGGCGTTGTGGAGTGCAGCTCCGGCGCGTGACATTGGGGCTTTCTGCTCCCCCCCGCTAAATTTGAGATCGCGCATGCGAATCTGGTGCTGGCTTAGTGTACCGTAGTGTACAATGGTGAGTTGGAAACGATCTGGCTGTTTGGGGGTTGAGATCTGTCTGGGTTGTTGCTTGACGTCACCATTTAGAGTTGTGGGGCTAATGTGAGCAAAGGGGTCCGGCGGCGGGGTTTTCGGTTGAAAGAATTACCGACTCGTCGAAATGGATAGGTGGTTGTTTTACGAGGTGTGGTTGGCATGTGAAAGGGTTGGGACTTGACCTGGAACAACTGCTGTTGCTGTTGATGATCCCGGCGGTGATGTTGGGGTTGTGAATACGTCCAGGGTTAGGGTACGTGATGGCGTCATCACCCATGTCAGGGGCTGCTGGGTCGACGACTTGGCAAGGGGAAGTAAACAATTTCAGGGGTAATGTGGAGACTGTTAAGATCAAAGCCAGAGTTCAGCGGACATTTTGGTGATGCTTTGTGAAGGGGTGCCTTTGCTCGTTGGGATGAGATGTGAGCTTCAGGTTGTCGACAATAGCGTCGCGTCTCGGGGGGATCTGAGAGACATGGAGGCAAGAACTCCATCATCGTTTATTATCGATGGACAACTGTAAACCAATTTCAGAGCAGGAGTCATTTTTTTCTGAGATGATGGTTGGGTAATTATAATAGCGAGGTATCGCCAAGTATAATGCAATACTGCTCACAAAACAGCAAGGTGGGTTCATCAGAAGTGTAAAAGGGATGGAAACACTAAGATTCCTTGGACTTTGCTTTCTTATTTATACCAAGGGGCTCTCTTCTGCCGACCCTTTCGAGGTTCAGTAACTCAAAGAGCTATTAGAGCTCACTCCTCACAGGTAGTATGCATGGGAAATCCCTCCTATTGCGCTGACAAACGCTTATGTGAGTCCAATCCTGCATGCCCAGTAAATGGGCTGGGACTGCCCTCCGCTATCGCACCTAGACACGGTAGAAGCTAGCGCTCTTCGCAACGTGAATGTTCGCTGTGTTTGCTTACCTTAGCAAGCGAAGTCAATTTCGGAATACAGAAACCTTTCGTAGGATTGAGCCCATACCTTTGGCCGCACAAAGGCATTGTCTATACCACCGGTCAGCTATCACTCATGGTTGTACAAAATTGGTGAACCAAGATCTGAGACCGACGGCAGGACCCGTGGTAGGTGGCGCAAATAATGGGCTGGAACGACATATATCGGCCGGGGACATAGTACCCGTCACCGAAGACGGAGATATCGGTCCTCTGTATGACGTGCACGCAACGAGCCGCAGATCCTGTCAATTTGAAACGACGATCAGCAATGCACTCCGCGAAACCCGGCAGTGTGGAAAGGCTTACTATGGGTTCAAATTGAGGCTGTCGGCGTGTGAAAAGGTCACTGATTGGGTTCCAATGATTGCATGTCAAAGTGCCGGCTGTGACGTGGTGATGCACTGATACTACTGTTGCGTGGTCCCGGACTTTCTGATGATTGGTAAAGGAAGCCGACCCAAGGAACGAATGTCCGTGGATGAGAGGGGCATATATGTGCAATATATACGTCGCAGCGAAACTTTCTCAGGCCTCTGATTTTCTTCTCTTATTAATGTTCGTCTGTTCCTCCTATTCAGCCCATTGCGTTCAAAGCATCGTCATCTTCAAGGTTGTCGAACAAATCCAACCAGGTCAAATCACCTACCATGATGGTCTTTCGTCGTTTCAGACTGTGTCAACCACAGTGGTTCTAACTTCGCAATGCAGTCACGCCGAACCAGGTTTGAACGCGCCAGAGCAGAGTGGGGCGGGGGAAGGAGAGAAGAAACCTGGAAAGAAGGAAGGAGCAACACAGCATTTCGGTGAACAGCAGTAAACATGGCAGCAGCGAGCACCTTTCACCTTTTCACATCGACCAGACCGACGACCAGACCGACCCTGTAGCGCCATCATCCAGCATGGCTTTCCAATTATTGACAGCCACAACTCGACAAAGCGGATACACGGACCGTTGAGTCCGCCTGCCTACCTGCCTTACCTGCTTCCCTGATTGACAACTGGTTCACACCATTCACCGACCGCTCACCGAAGCTTTGGTGGACGTTGCTCGGGTTCGTTCAGAGGAGCCGCGGTGACCCATCACCGTCGCAGCCAAGTGTGGCATTGCCGACAGACATCGCTTCCACTTCCAATCGCGGATGCCCCTCAGCTGCCCCACATCCATCCTCGACCTTCATTGATGACACATCGCCAACGCGTCTTGTGCCGTCGTCGGCGGAATCCTTGCTGGCTTTGACCGTGGGTTCAGCGGCTGGAGCACTGTCATTTGACCAAGCAACCTCCCTCGACACTTATTGGTATCACGATGTTAGGCAATGGGTTTCCACACACCACCGCGCGGGACAATAATACATCGGCATTTGGCCACGGCAGGTCCAATTCAACTGCAACTTCAGGTGAACCCAAGAAAATACCCGTGGTGGAGGGGGAGCTTGTCCGAAGATCATGGCCAAAATCAGTTGAGGCTTTCAGCTTAAGCGATAGATGCCCAAGTGGTGTGTCCCGCATCCGCCCACATGAAAAGGGAGCATGGTCGTCCTACCGCACTCCACTAGTATCAGCATGTCGCGACTAGGGCGACAAAATCGGCCTGAGATCTAAATACGACAACCTAACATCAAGCGGGTTAGCCCCTTACTGGGGTCTCTAGTGTATGTATGCTACAAATCCCATGTCAGCACATGAGGGGTACAGATGGTGCGGGAGGGCAAAATCCCAAGACAGACATTGACATACACAGCGGAATGGGATGAACATGAGGCCCCGTGTTCTTGGAAGCGCATCTTATTCCCCTTCTCAGGCATCGCTGCAGTCTCACGCGCATCTGCAGGATCTCGGCTCCAAGAACAGGGACCGCGGAGACGTCCGTCTGCGGCGGGATGAATATTAGGCCGAGTCACTCCTTGTCCAATCTTGCCAGATGTCTTTTCGCAGCACAGATTCGAAACATCCCCAGCAGCGGAGAACACCATCGCCAAGATGGCCGTGAGCTACAGACACTACCTATCCTCCCAGAGTTCATCTTCGTGGAGCCCCTGAACACAGCTGATGGCCCTGGATTGTGGTGGATGGCACCCTCATGGCTAGCGCCGCCGAGCCTCCAGCCGCTGTTCCCGTCCCGAGCGCAGATGGCTGCCGATCATTCCCGTTCGAAGAGGGACCCCCCTACCCCAAATCAATACACACGTGGGGAGAGCGACAAGCACCGGCATTCGGAGACAATAACGTAGCATTGGAAGAGGATTCACTCTTCACCCAACTCACTCGGACATTTCTGGAAGCAATCTTGTCTAAGCATTGGCATTCATATCTTGATGCCCAGCAGTTCGTGATCTTTAAGCAATCTGAGACCACTTGCACACCCCAAGTTGTCCGTGAAGAACATTACGCAAAATGAGGGGTCGGGCTCACATATCCCCGCATCACAACGGCCGCCAACACAGACACAGATAAGCCACAAGGCCAGAGCTAACAATAGCGGAGGGGTCTGATGAAAGATGATCGGATGGTGGAATTACGTACAGCCCAAACAGGATGAGGCTGCCCTTAAAGTTACACTCACGATAACCGTCGGCTAGAACTACCATCTTCTCCAATACCTCGTACGGTAACAGGATCTGCGCATGGGCAGTGTCATAATCACTCGACTATTGTGGCGCTATCGCTGTCAACGTCCTTGGCTGATGTCTTGGGAGTGCGCCCTACGACACCCCCCACCATGCTATCCTATCCCCTGGCTTACCCCACCATCTTTGACAGCCACAGGTTGGGCGGGCGGGGTGTCACTCAGGTTCAAGCGCACCAAACAGCGAGGGCGTTGATGTGAAACGAAACACAGGACAACAACAATGACAGATCAAACCCCACGAGAATAGGGAAATTCAGGTGACTCCCGTCCTCGAATACATCCTATTTTGCTGGTAACACTGTCCAGTTGATAGAAGTCAAACCAGCAACTGCCGAAAATCCGACCTGGACCAACAGGGTAGCTTTGGATGCAAAGTTCCCGCCTGGCGACTCTGACACGACACCTCGTTCTCACGCAAAAGCAACCCCTCTGCCTTCAACCGCTTTGGAGCTCAATGATCACGTCTGAGAAGCCTGACCTGACCGGCATCGGGAAATGCAAAGTCCCAAGGCTCGGTCGTGGCGACCTGGCGTGCCCCGAGCTGCGCACTGCACACCACTTACCTACCTACCTATCTACGGCGCTAATCAGCATCATCACCTCACTTTGCAAGCTGGGCTTCGAGTGTGGTTCGTTACGTTTGCTCATCCCAGATTCCCCACCGATCCGCACAGGGGTGTTGTGGTTTGGATGGGATCACCCTGGCATCAACGTCTCCGCTTTCAACGACCATTCATCGAATCATCTCTCCAACTCACAATCCTTTGATCCTGCAACAAAAACCAGACTAACACCCAGCACAGGTCGTCTAGGTACCTCGACGTAGAATCTTTGCCTGCCGTGCTGAGCGCCACACGGCGGACAAGGAACAACTCAAAATGCGCCTCAATCGCGATTGGATAAAAATGTGGGCACAAGGGGTCAGGGTTCTAATAGATTGGCTTTATTTAGAAGCGAACACGGCTCGGGACCGACTTTGATTCGAGTTTGGTTAGCCCGCCCAGAGTACAGAGCTTTCACCTGCAGCTCCTTCCCGCACCCAAGTGGCTTGATTGGGCCCATCAGCCTCCAGACGATACGATCTCTTCTTACATTGATTTCGCTTTGGTCAATGAGAGGCCAGGTTTTGGCGCGGTATTGTTCAACACTGCGGCGTAAAGACGGTAAAACTGGTAAGATTGGAGGACCATGGCACGGCCTGTCTTTTTCTTTCTACCCCCAAGCCCACGCATGATACGAGTCTTACCTACATAGTACCGCGCTGCTGGAGCATTGCAGGGTTGCAACCGTTTGAACCACAGAAACGAATCAAGTCAACACAAGCGACTACTCCAGGGGACATCCCGAGATTTCACAAAGTCATAGTCTCTTCTTGCATCGAACTCGCCATGTGCAGGCTGGCATACTCGACCCTCGCCCCGAGACTTAGCATCCGCAGTTTGACATTCTTTTTACGCCGCCCTTCTCGGTGTGGCGTCTGTTCAAAAGTGCCAGACGGACGGTTGCATTCTCAGCTTACGATGAAAGTTACACGACGTATCACGGCTCGCATGGCCTGGGCATCCCAGCACCTCATCCTTGGAGCCTCCTCGGCAGCAGCCATATTGCACACTAGCCTGGTTGCCGGTCATCATTCACATCCGCCCCGGGTCCGATTCTGCCGCCAAGTTACTCCCAGCTCTTGAGGGCCTTTCCTTTTCACGTTCACAACTCGGACTCTCGGGCAAGAGGTCTGTTCCATTTTGTCGCCAGTAGCTTCACACTTTCGTTTCTTCTTTCCTATTCCTGTTTCTTAAAGCCTTGGCTCAAGGCGTCTTTCATGTCCAGGTAGTGCCTGTCATCAAAAGTTCCCTGTCGGAAATATGCCATATTCTATACCCGCAGCCGATAGCTCCAGAGTCCACTCTGGCATTGCAAAGCGCAAGTCCTCCAGACTTATCACCGAGAACCGCTGTTATCCCCGCCAAGATAAGCAACAACCAATAAGCAATGGTTCCATCGTTGAGGAGGCGAGCGGGATGTCAAATTAATCATCATACCGGTAGGGCAGAAGCGAGGCCCTCATCGGGAGCTACTCGGAGGGAATGGAACGCAGAGCGTGACATCCCTCAAGCAGACGTCGTCGTTGCCGGATATGGCGCTATCCACCCATATTGCGACCCTGGACGGTATCCTGCTCACAACACCCTGCCCCAAGTGATCCTTTAGGCGTTCTTTTGAGGTTTCTGCGTGCATGTGGTTGGCACACTCTATCCCAGCTTGATGCCAGTCGCCAACAACACACAGTCTCACGCCGCTGCTTCTCACTGCTTACTGGTTTTCAAACCGAGGAGACCCCGAACTACCCTGGTATTCTCAGGTATAAAGTTTGATTTCCTTGAACTTGGCGATTAATTCTAGAAGGCCTGCGTTACAGCCAGGGTCCTGGACGCCGCGTGGTCACGATTTTAATTTATGGTAATGTGAGAAGCCCGAGTACCCCTTTGTACCCTCCGCCTACGCTGCAGTACACATCAGGACATGCTCACCTCGCATGGCTGGCCTTTCTCTGCTCTTCCCCTGCCAAGATAATCCCTATATCACGTGGTTGGTGCCGTTTGCCGTCGTACACATGCACAGCCGCCGAAGACGCGGGCAAAGGTTGAAATATGCATGTCTTGGGCCTCTTACTTCTGCCGCCCTGTTCATCCTTCCACACACAGGTTCATTCAGGGGTACGAAATGTGGCACAAGGTAGGCAGCAGGTACGTTTCTCACGTTCCTGAGAGTATTCCCAGGTTGGGCCAAGCCAATACTTTGATGCACGGTGGTGATTCGAGTAGTTCCCGTTGACATGTCTCCTCTCGAAGGTTGCTCCGCAAAAAGCCATCACGACGCAGAAGAACAGTTGCAGCACCCCTGGTCTTTGACCTCGCTGCCATCGGTCACTCTCGGGAAGTGGAAACTTGATGGGACTATCGAATTCTGTTACTTACAGCCGCCCGCAACATGTTGAAGCGAGCCTCTTTGCAGGCGCCTCTATAACGCCCCCGAACTTATTTTACGTCTCAGCTTCAACCTTGCTATCCTCTCCCACTGGCATAGTCACACCTGTAGTGATAGGATGGGGGTTGAGTGGGCCCAGCCCGATAACCCTGCTGTCGAGCTATCCCCGTTCCTATGATCATGACACCCTCGTAGCGTCGCTTTCTCACACCCTCACGACAGTTTCAATACTCTCGGCATGCCGCCCAGCTAGTTGAATCCGGGTCATGGGAACTTCGATAGATTACAGTCTAGCAGATATCGACATCCATATGCCGACCCGAACAGGTCTGATCTCACACCTCCTCCCACGCACACCTGTCCCCGCGGCTTCCGGCGAGGAAGGCTAGAGATGCCGTGACTCAGGCCATGGCTAGGTAGGCGGAGGGTGAGGCATTAGAGGATAGGAGGACCAAGACTTTATCCCAGTTCATCACATATTGAAGCTTCGACAAAGCCTCCGACCTCCTGTGGACCTTTCTATAAGAGTCGCCATCGTCGCCAGTTTCAAGTCTAGGTTTCTCTTCATCCTTCACATCAACCATCCCTTCTATCCCCCCTTCACCTGGTTCTTCCCTCGGTCTGCTTTCCTCAGTCCTTGTTCAAGATGAAGTCCTTCTTCAGCGCCGCGGCGCTTCTGCTTGGTCTCGCCGCTCCTACTGCTGTTCTTGCTGCACCTCCGCTCCCGGGCGTACCTCGTGAGGTCACTCGTGATCTCCTTCGTCCTGTTGAAGTGAGACAGTCTTCTTGTCACAGCGCCAGCAATCGTGCCTGCTGGGCACCTGGCTTTGATATCAACACGGACTACGAAGTCAGCACTCCTAACACAGGAGTCACACGCACCGTAAGACTTTACCCTCCCGGAAAGGGTATTCTCCGTTACGCATATTAACAGAGCTTCAGTATACCCTCACCTTGACTGAGGTCGACAATTGGCTTGGTCCTGATGGCGTGGTCAAACAGAAGGTCATGCTTGTCAACGGTGACATTTTTGGTATGTTATCTGTTTGTACCATTGTTTGAGCTTATGCTAACAGACAAATCAGGGCCCACAATCACAGCCAACTGGGGTGACTGGATTCAAGTCAATGTCATCAACAATCTGAGGACTAACGGGTATGTCGGCCAACTGGATCTCGACGCAGGCTGAACATGGAACGTACACTGACTTTCTCTACTGGTAGCACCTCTATCCATTGGCATGGCATGCATCAGAAGGGCACAAACATGCACGATGGTGCCAATGGTGTCACAGAATGCCCTATCCCGCCTAATGGGGCAAGCCGTATCTACAAGTTCCGCGCCCAGCAATATGGCACCAGCTGGTACCACTCGCATTTCTCGGCTCAGTACGGCAATGGTGTTGTTGGAACCATCGTCGTCAATGGTCCTGCCTCCTTGCCCTACGATATCGATCTTGGTGTCTTCCCCATTACGGACTACTACCACAAGCCGGCCGATGTCTTGGTTGAGGAAACCATGAATGGTGCCCCTCCTCCTAGTGACACCGTCCTCTTCAAGGGACACGGAAAGAACGCTCAAACAGGCGGTGGTAAGTTTGCCAACGTCACCCTCACTCCTGGCAAGCGTCATCGCCTCCGCATCATCAATACTTCGACCCATGATCACTTCCAGCTGAAGCTGCAGAACCACACCATGACCATCATTGCCGCCGACATGGTTCCTGTTCAAGCTCAGACTGTTGACAGTCTCTTCCTTGCTGTCGGCCAGCGCTACGATGTCACCATTGATGCCAACAAGAGTGTCGGGAACTACTGGTTCAACGCCACCTTTGGAGGCGGTCTTGCTTGCGGTGCCTCGCTCAACCCTCACCCGGCCGCCGTTTTCCGCTACCAGGGCGCCCCCAACACTCTTCCCACCAACCAAGGTACTCCGGCTGCTGATGCCAACTGCATGGATCTGAACAACCTGACGCCTGTTGTAACCCGCAATGTTCCCACCAGTGGCTTCACCCCCCGCCCCAACAACACTCTCCCCGTCTCTCTGACGCTCGGCGGCACCCCTCTCTTCGTCTGGAAGGTCAACGGCAGCTCCATCAACGTCGACTGGGACAAACCGATTGTTGACTACGTCATCGCCCAGAACACCAGCTATCCTCCTCAAGCCAATGTCATTACCGTCAACAGCGTCAACCAGTGGACGTACTGGCTCATCGAGAACGACCCCACCGGCCCCTTCAGCATCCCTCACCCAATGCATCTCCACGGTCACGACTTCCTCGTCGTTGGCCGCTCTCCCGATCAGCCGGCCGGCGTCCCTCAGACACGGTACCGCTTCAACCCCGCGACTGACATGAGCCTGCTCAAGAGCTCGAACCCGGTCCGCCGCGACGTCGCCATGCTCCCGGCCAACGGCTGGCTGCTCATTGCCTTCAAGTCTGACAACCCGGGCGCTTGGCTCTTCCACTGCCACATTGCCTGGCACGTGTCTGGCGGTTTGTCGGTGCAGTACCTGGAGCGTCCCAATGACTTGAGGAACGGCTTCACCCAGGCGGACAAGAACCAGCACAATAACAACTGCAACGCCTGGAGGGCCTACTGGCCTACTAACCCGTTCCCCAAGGGTGATTCTGGATTGAAGGTTAAGAAGTGGGTTGGGGAGCATCCTGAGTGGTATATCAAGAACTAAGTGGTGAAAAGGATCGAGGACACATATGCATACATGGGGGAATTGGGAGGAGCATATCACGGGAACTGGGACAGGTGACTAAGGGGGGGGATGGGTGTTTCTTTCCAATGTTTTCTTTTCTTCATTGGAATGACTGTTGGCAAGGTCGATTGTGGAGGACCTGTACAACAACTCACGACTCACTCTAACAATGAGTTCTTTTCTGTTTTTTCTTTTATACCTGTTTTTTCTTTTCTTTTTCTCTCTTACTCTGGCCAGGGTACATTTCTTTCACGCAGGGATCAGTCAGGCTTGGGAATTGGATAAGTCAGTCTCTGTGCTGACACAGTGGATGGAAGGGAGGAAGGCTATGTCATTGGTAGATCACCTAGCATAGCTTCTTGACGTGGTGGTTCACGGGTATCAATCCCTTCCACTGTCGACAATATACCAAGCTGCTTGATTCTTGCTACTTGTCCACGTTCACGATTGCGATCTACCTGAATTTGGGGACTTGCATGTCATGGGGGAAAAAAGCATTGTGATTTTATCATTACCTACTCCGGACTTACCATTCCATTACGACCTTAGATACTCCCCCTCAAAGATTATTATTAGGCACGCCGCACGCGCAGGAACTTATACCCCCTCCCCACCTCATTCACCAACCTGGCGCTCTCGTCCACGAACCCCCTCATCCAACCGCCCCTACTCGCCAGCGCGCTCCTGTTGACCTCGCCAAACTTGAGCGCCAGCATCTCGGCGTACGCCCCCGCCTCGTTCTCGGACAGCGCCTCGTCCCCGAAATCCCAGCCCGCAAGCTGGCTCCCCGCCATCACGCCGGCCAGGCTCTCCAGCCTCGCAAACCAAGGCCCTATCTCGGTCTGGAGCGAGATCTCAACGTTCCTCAGCCCTTCGCCAACCTGCTCCAGCCGTGCCGGGCAGAGGAGCGACGGCGGCAGGGCGTCGGGGGAGCTCTCCAGCGCGAGGACGAGCGAGCCCCAAGAGTGGACCGCGACGCCGAGGTTCTGGGCCAGGGTGGAGGAGGCAAAAGACTGGGCGTCGGAGAGGGTGGCGCGGACCCTTTGGGAGGCCTGGAGGAGGGAGGCGTAGAAGTCTTCGGGGGAGCGGAGGTCGGGGCGGTGGTGGGCTCCGCCGGGGGGCACGGGGAAGCGGTAGTCGGCTAGGGTGACTGGGGTGTAAGGGAGAGTGGTGGGTGGGAAGTCGGCCCCCCCGCGGGATCGGGCGATGTGGACTAGGATTCCGGTGAGGAAGGATAGGGAGCCGGAGAAGGCGTGGATGCTCTCGGTGGCGAGGGTGAGGAAGGGGGAGAGGTCTGGGATGGTCTCGCGGAGGGTGTGGAGGGTGTAGGCGAGGGTGATGAGGTTCATGAGGGCGGTTAGCTCGGCTGGGGAGATGGTTCCGTCGGGGGTGGCGGACCAGGAGAAACTTGGGGGAAAGATGGAGGCTACCCAGTTGTGGACCGCGAGATCTAATGCGTAGATGACGCTGCCTAGCTTTGAGAGAGGGCCGCTATTATGGGGGAGTATGGTAGTTATGTTTTTGTTTGGGCAGCCGGTGGTGGGTGGGCACTTTGGACAGGGGAAGGATTCGGAAGTGACGCCGGTGGGAACGGAGCGGCGACCCCTGCTTACATGTGGGTGGCATTTTCGGCCCCTGTTTGAGCTATAGTAGAAGTCATGACGGTTGAGTTCCCTGACTTCTGGGTACATGGCGAATCTGACGCCGCGGGTGGGCTTACCTGGGTTGTGATCTTTGGTGGGGACGGGGTCGCTAAGACCGTTGGAGATGCTGTTGAGGTAGGTGTTAAGAGTGAGGGCCATTTCCTCTCTGTTAACATTCTTCACATTATCGGGGATCCCGGCTTCGGTGTAGCGGGCGATGATGAAAGAGAAGAGCTGATCGAAGTAGGTGGGAGTGGCTGCCATGTTGATGCCTTACTGTGAGTCTTATCTGAAGTGAATATGTTGAGTCTTATCTGAAGTGAATGTGTTGATGTGAATCTGAAGTGAATGTGTTGACGTGAGTCTGATCTGAAGTGAATATGTTAATGTGAGTCTGATCTGAAGTGAATAGAATTACCGGTGACCGAAAGAATTGCTCTGCAACTGGTCAGATGAAGTGTAGTGAAGTGATCGTTCTGAGTCACGTTGTTGGGAAAGGATGGGAGCTACTTATGTATTGTCGTGGAGCCGAGTCCCACGTGAAGTTCAAAGGATTGTTCGAGTATCAAAGTCCATTGTCTTCGATAAAAATAGACCAGGACAATGCGTGAATAAAGCCCCACAGTAAAACACAGTGCCGGGGCCACTGGGCGATGACATAAATCGCCGTCTCTGCTGCCGTCGCTCAAATCTTTCCTCCAGGTTCTTTGTCTGCACAACAGGATTGTTTTCTGACTCGGACACAAACGACTTGTTACCACACCTCACAACCATCCAGCTTCGTACTGCTTCATCACTCTCACCTAATCGTCACTGAAATCAATCACTTCATACCGCCAAGATGTGCACCTTCACTCTCTGCCACTACGCCTGCAAGGACTGCGGCGCTGCCATCGACTCCCAGGAGATCGACCTCAAGCCCTGCAACAAACAGCGCAAGAACTGGGACGAGTGCCGTGGCCCCAAGAAAAGAGGCACCGCCTACCACTATCTCAAGCCTTCCGAGTGCTTCTACTGCGGCGACACAACATTCACCGAAGAGGATCTGATGGAGGAGGCCGTGCTGAACATTGATCTCCGCCACCAGCCGGCCGACAAGCTGCCCTCACCAGAGTCCTACAAGGCCAAGGTCACTGTCCACTTCACCAACGATCCTTCCTTTGATCCGTGGGACCATTACGCCACCGACAGAGAGGTCGTGCGTTTCGCGCCGGTAGTGGACACCGACAAGCAGCAAGGCGGCGACAGGGTTGAGAGCAGGCCCAAGACCGATGTCGACTGCGCGGATGGATCCAGCACTGTCACTACTTACGACCCGTGGGGGCAGTACGCCGTGACCGTGGCCACTGTCAAGAGCAAGAAGGAGAACTAGAGATACCAAAGACACCGAAACGAATCATCAGTGGCAATGGTAGGTTTATCATTTCGCCATCCGGATCACGTCACACTTCTTGAGCTAACAACTTGAACGATAGGCCACTACATGTGTGCGCCATCACAGCTACTGCTTGGATTTCGACTCGGTTTGCGAATAGCCGCAGTTTTCCTCATCATGCCAACGAAGTCGTAATCCCCGTGCGTGGTTACCTTTACCCATTGTGAGGAGAATATCGCTAACTCCAGTCGCCGTAGTGTGGAGTCGACGTCCGTCGCTGCTCCAGTGGTTAAGCTCTGGCTAATTTCTCAACACTTTGGAAGCATATATGGGCTGGTACTGGTGCTTTGTTGGAGGAATAGAAGAAAAGGCATCCACTCTGAGCAAGGATAGGACACAAGAATGGTACTACATTTTATTTCTTGGTGACCCTGTCAAACGCCCCATCTTACGTGGAAATATTCGCCAGCTCCCAAAACAGCAGGTGATGATCGACGGACGCTTCACTCATCAACAGATGTTGCTCATCGTCCGTCAACTTGCCCAATGATGCAAAGTGTCCTACATGTTTCATGTAGTCCTCCGCAAAGTCAGGGTGTTTTTGCAGCATGGGAACAATCTGAGCCCTGTTGTCCTCAACCTTCAAATACCGCATCAGAAGATGACACAGCTTTCTGTGAAGAAGGCCCTTTCTTCTCGTAACAGGCGGCAAAGTTGAATAAAGTGGATCGATGAACGAAACAAGTATCCTTCCCACCCATTTGACAAACGCCAACGAATACTGCATCCTTTTGTTCCTTTCATTCGCACAAGTCGGTTCAGAGAAGAGGCTGCCAAACTCGTGAAACCGGGCTGCGGCAAACATGCAAAGCCTTTCCAGCCCACACAGGTCCCCGAGAAGATACATCTGCAAAGAGATCCAAAGGCCCTCTCTGATACGGTCTGGGATAAGTACGCGGTCGGGGTGTCCCCAGCTTGTGATACGCTCACTGATGTCCGGGCTGTCGAAGGCGGCGGGTAGATTGGTCTGGTCAAGGCCGTGAAGCAATTGGTCCCTCGTGAGGATGGGGGAACAGTATTTCTTATCGGCATCCAGATCACCGTCAGCCTTGGTCGTGTGTGCGTAGGTGGAATACTTTCCAGTGTAGATGAAATCCAGCAGCCGGTCGACCATCCAGGGTGCGTGGTTCGGAAGGTCAACAGTCTTGTCTTGTGCTTCCTGGAATGGGGGATCTTCATGTTAGTAACTAGGTGTACTGACCAACCTCGTTCTCATGGGTTGGACAACTTGCTTTCCAGTCACCACCCAGCGCGGCGGCAAAGAACGGGGAAAAGGTGCAGACGATTGCTCGGTGAACGTTCCATCTCTGGGTGCCGCAGGTGATGGCCATATCGGAGTACTTTTCTGACGTCAAAAGCACCTTCAACGCCGATCGGAACCAGTCATCGTGACCTGTGGGCCGTTCAACCGAGCTGTCGAGATTACATAAGCTCCAGCAGTAGAGCCCATCTTTGCAGCTCCGGGCTACATTTCTTACGTGTGACCGACATAGCTCACGATGGAAAGGATAGTCCTCTTCGCCTTCGTCGAAGTAGCTCATCTTGTTGATTTGAACGAGGTGTTGGCTGTCTAGGTAGGTAGGTAGCCACCTCGCGTTCTGTTGTCTATACCTGCTTTACTTATTCATATTTGATCACTTGAGTTTGCAAAGGCAGTGGCACTACATAGACGGCTTGGCCAAACATGGCCGCACTTCCTTGGTTTTTTTGGAACAACAAATGCATTGCAGATGACACACGCAATCTTGATGTCAAATACCAACTGATGTGACGCATCTAGCCACCAAAGCGGGAGCGTACGGAATCCAAGTGCCACATCAGGGCCCTGATGTGGAACCAGTCAATACTACCTATAACATCTTCGAATGTGTGTCATTAGGTGCCCTCACTTGGCCAGTAAAGCACTGGCCTGTGATTGGCCGGTGAGGCTTGGGAAAATATCAAAAGGTGGTCTTTCCACTGGGCTACCTGTGGAAGTAGCTGAGTGAGAAGTAGGTAATTGGGACATCGTGGTGTTGGTTTTTTGGGATTCGAACCCAGGCGCTCGCACGCGAAATTGAAGTTTAAAAGTATACTGGCGATCTTCCAATTAAGTTATATACTATACATTAACGATAATACCTATCTTTCTATCTTTTGGTTAATATGTAGGTAGTGGAAAGTATGGCTCGTAACCTTATTTAAGTGGTGGTTAAGTGCCATATACTTCAAGACCCTAATACCGTTGTAAACAAATCTACAACTTCTTCGTTTTATAAACTTCTACTATAGTACTTTAAAAAACTTTCTATTAAGAAACTCTCTCTTAAGAAACTTTTTATTAAGAAGCTTCTTATTAAGACTTTTCATTAAGAAACTTTCTATTAAGAAACTTTCTATTATAAAAAATTCTATTAAGAAGCTTTCTCGCACTAATAGTGCAACTTAATAGACAGACCTAGCGTTTCTTATATAGAACTATTCTATTTAGTATATTTAGTTAGATATATTCTCTTATATATATTCACCTTTTAGAGGCCATTGTTGAATGTCAGTTAAATATAGGTAGCTTACCTAGGTAAGTACCCAAGTTTCTTAATTATCAAGTAGAGTGGATGGCAGCCTCATGAGAAATGGAAACTTGACCGTTTTCTGTGGTATCAAGTGTTTCTGGTTACCATAGCGGGAGCCTACAAAACGAAGATATTGTAGTTTTATTTGCGACGGTATCAGGGCCCTGATGTGGCACTTGACCACCACTTAAATAAGGTTACAAGCCATACTTTCCACGGCCCACATATCAACCAAAAGATGGAAAGAACAGTCATTATCGTCACTACCATAGTGAATGGCTTAATGGGAAGATCGCCAGTGTTCTTTTATCATTCCACTCCGCGTGCCCGGGTTCGAATCCCAGTTCACCAACACCACGATATCCCAATTACTTCCTACCGAGCCGCCTTTCCACATGTGGCCCGGTAGGAAGACCACCTTTTGATATTTTCCCTAGCCTCACCGGTCAATCACAGGCCAGTACCTATTTTACTGGCCAAGTGCGGGCACCTGATGCCACACTTTCGAAGATGTTATAGTTTTGACAGGTTCCACATCAGGACCCTGATGTGGCACTTGGATTCCGTACGCTCCCGCTTTGGTATTTGAAGCGCATGTCGCGAGCAAGGCCGAGGACTTTGAAATGGAAAGACACAGGAGGATATAAATTGAAAATTACGACTATAGGCTAACCCCAATGATAGCATGCACATGGAGGAAGGGTCGGTAGATTAATCAGTTGAAATGGTGTGGATCTAAGTGCCCAGGTACCTATCTAGTTTTATTGAGGTGGGGGGGAGAGGGTACTTGGCCCTCATGGCGTTGGCAAGGTGAACAGGAGACGGGAGCTATGAGATCTTCGCGCTGGTCGACGCCGAGGCTAGAAACTGGGTAGGTATGTAATTTCATGATAGCTATTTCTGTTTCGCAAGCCGCATCGCCAAACATGTTGCCTTGCCCTTTGAGTTTCCCTCAGCCCATCAGAGATCGAAAGAAGAATAGTTACGAGAGAAAAGACTGATATCCCGCAGCTATCATGGCGCGAGACGCTCATATGCCTCGAACTTGACATTATCGAGGCGGTGAATGTTCCACTTCTCAGGCAAGGTCTTGTCGTCAAACACCATATGGTTAGCAATCCGTAAAGGCTCAGGGAGGTGCCAAGCCAGTTTCTCATTTCGGAGCCATAAGCGGATGAGGTACCGGACCTGATCCCCATCATCTTCGAAGGCTTCTCGTCCATGAACGACAGCCCAGTTGTTGACAAACATTAGATCGCCCGGTTGCGACACAAGTTTCAGTTGGTACTGCGTTGCCACGTCTTGAAACAGGGCGAGCGCCTCGGTCTGTTGAGGTGTCAGCAGCGGCAGACCGGACGCACCTTGTGTGCCACCAGGAGGACCCAGCAGTGCGTCGGGAATGATGCTGCTAAGGATCCGTCCGTCGTCGGTGCGGAACACGAGCGCCCGCGTCTCAGTTGCGCACCAGCGCCGTTGTCTTTAGTACTCACAGGTTCAGTAAGCATGATATGACCCTGAATTGGCAAATAGTGAAGTGATGGGGGGATTTTATTTGGTTAACCTCAAGGAATACTGACATGTTTAACGGCCAGTTGGGTGTGAGCAGAGCCTCAGCGAGGTCAGGGCGCGTCCTCGAGATGTGATCGAAGATCTTGGCGATAGAAGCAAGCAAGTGGTCACCACCACGGGCGGCAAGACTTCGAGTCTGCATAGCAATAATGTCACAACCTATATCGTTGTGGAATTCCTGGTTGAACGAGATGGCATCAGCTTATATCCCATCATAAAGGGGAGGAAAGCATGAAGCCTACCGCAAAGCGCTTAGAGTACTTGAGAGGTCGAGCAAGCTGGGTGCTCGTCAGACCTAGCGGGCTGTGAAGATGACCTGTACGAAGGTGCTAGTATTATATAGCCTTCTAGACAATTTTCGCCGTTCGGCAAGGTGTTGGGTGTGACAAGAGGAGACAATCCCGGCACTCACTCAAGACACTCCCGTCGTCTGTCTGCTTGCCACGTAGGCCGCCAATGTAGCTGGATAGCCCAAGAAAGAGAACGAGGTTGTCTTCGTCTGAGAAATTTGCAGGATCGAGGCCGCGAACGACCCCAAAGCCTTTGCCGATATGGAGGGCTGCCCCTAACCTGCAGAGGACGGGTCCCAGAGTCGGCAAGCGAAAGTTGACGGGGCTCACTGCGCCACCGTCCAGTCCGAGCTCTGAGCAGTCGTTATTAGCATCTACGTGCCTGAAGCATGTACAAATGTGTACTAGTGAACTGCATTAACTTGGCGGGTACTAACCAAGGAAGTCTTTGAGTGCATGGCGGACCTCCGTCACCTCCGCCTCCGATAGGCAATAAATAAAAGAAGGTTCACTGTCGACAAAATCAACCCCCTCCCAAAGCAAGGGGTCTTGCTCGTGCTTCCTTTCACTGCTAGAAATCTCACGGACGAGGCTCACTGGGATGTCCTCGGTCTGGCCTAAGTATGGTGCCATTTGTCCACAAGTTTTAGGTGTTTGGGTGGGTACCTAGGTAAGGTAGGTGAAGATCAAGATGCCCGGCGGCAGATATGGGGCGTGATGGTGGAAAGAAGACTGGAAGGCAAACCTATTGTTATGGTGAGCGAAACCACCAAGAGATGTCTAAAAGAAAGAGGGGTAACAGGGAGGGGAATCTCACAGGTTAAGTATTCCGTCAGATACCGTACATTCATATCCATGACAAATGCATTCATCATACCAAATCTGGTTTCTTTCTTGCTCTCCCCATCTTCCAATCTCCTCATGCAAAGGCCACACGGATTGGACTCTGCCGAGCAGGACCCCCCTTAACCCACGGTTTCCTGTGATGATAGCCGCTTAGGAGATGTTACGATTGGCTAGACATGACACCGAGCCGCCATTGAGATATCATGGTGGTAGAAAGTTGATTAGGCATGGACCGGTGAAGAAACAAGATAAGTGCCTCTGCGTAGGTCGGTCAATAGAACTGGAAATCTCCATGCCATGCGGTCGATAAGGTCGGGTCAAGCAGCATCCGACCAGGTTGTGCCACCACACTCTGAGCTTCGTGAGCGAGTAGGTAGGAAAGGAACGACAAACCATGCCCAGTCAACACTCACAGGGTTCCAGTGCCGAAATAGTTGTGACAGGTGCGCGGGTCCTGTATGCGAGTTTTACCAAAGGTAGTTAGAGGAGACTGATAGACCAGTCTTGCATCATTGTGGTGTTTAAATCGACTGACCATATTGCACGCACAACAGATGGACAAAGCGGTGCCCAAGCCCACCTACCAGTGAGGGGAGTGGCAAGCAAGCATCAGATCTTATTGCACCTCGAAGGCAATGGAACTCAGTCCAGCACTTACGGATACGTTGTTATTTCCAACCGCGGCATACTTTCATTCGCCAGAGACAACTGAAGAAGATGTGCCATGGCCCGTTTCGGCCCTTAATCCGGCCACGAGGATTGAGAGCTTGGATTGCAACGACTCATCGCTCCTGTGGGAAATAGATGGCGCAGAGCCAGACGGACATCATTTTTGGGCTGTCCCAACCTTCGCGCGTGGGCAGCCTCCCAGATATATTGATGTACACTACCGGCCTGAAGATCTCGAAGTCCCAAGCCTGCGCGTGTTACAGCCCACGATCAATCTTTTATCGCTGGCCAGCAGCAACCGGGGGAAACTAGATCTTGGACGCCACATCCTCCGGGCGCTAGGACATTGGAGCTCCCAGATTGGCAACTTTGACAAGTTATATGAAGCACTTCCATTCGGCTCTCAAATTGCCATCAACATCATCAAAGCAGACGTTCGGTCCATGTCCATCACGCTTGTTCCTGACCATGACCTCGAAAGGCAGTGGTTGGCGGCCGAGGATTTGAAGAGGATGTGGAGTGGCTTCATGAACATCACCCTGCCCGAGGTAATCGAAATCGGCGAACTGCGTTTCAGGCACCGACTGGCTGGTTCCATCTGCCTGGTTGAACTTTCAGGACGGAGAGAGACGCCTATACCTCTCATCTTCAAGTGCCAGATGATGGATGCGAAGGCCACTTACTCTGAGATTCGTAACCTCTTGAGCCTCCCAGTGCACCCGAATCTGCCTCGTAGACCGCTTTACCTGGTCTCGAAGCGGGTTCGGTTTGGCGGGAAGCGCGGGATATGCGGGTTTTTGACAGAGTTCTTTCCAATGGGCACTATCGATGCCGCAATCAAAGAAGAGCAATACTTTTCGGACCCCCCATTTCTACTTTTCGGACCCCCCTCGCATAACACTTCTCTTTATTTCCTACCTTTTAAAATATCAGAAAAAACCGTCTTTAAAATAAGAAATAAGAATAAGTATTTCCCTTTTATATATATATATTTAATGTTAAAAGAAATTAGAATTATTAACGTAAATAGTAGTTAGAAATAAAGAGAGAGAATCGTGTAAATATAAGAAAGATATTTAAATTATTAAGGTTTTAACGTTTTTTAAAAAGGAGGCCAACTATATATTTCATATAAGGTAGACCTCGAGGAATATATAAATATATTTTAATTTCTTTTTTTATATTTTAAAAAGTAGTAAATAAAGAGAAGTGTTGTGCGAGGGGGGTCCGAAAAGTAGAAATGGGGGGTCCGAAAAGTATTGCTCTCAAAGAAAAGCAACGCGAGCCGGGTGAATTCTCCATGTCGACGAGGTTACGATGGGCTAAGGACCTGGCCTCCGGGCTCATCGCAATTCGCGACTCCCCGCTCAAATATTACACTGATCTCAAACTTGACAATGTTGTCTTGTTAGCAATGTCACGAGAGGACGGCCAGGCGACGGATCCCAATTTCAACTCATCAGCAGATAGGAATCTTGAGTCAGCACGTGCCGTCCTCATTGATTTTGAGCAAGGAACGCCATGGATTCATTGGGCACCCCCGGAGGTTTATTGGGTCAATTTGATCGAAAGGGTCGCTTCGGGGATGGGAATCAGCGCGCCTATCAGAGCTCGGTACACAGAATTTCTCCGCTCACTCCTCCCTGGCTGGACGCCTAGGTATCGTTGTGTTCGAGAACCCGAAGTTCCAGGAACATAGTCGAGTGTTGATACCTGTAACACTCAACTATCAGCTAGATGTCCTCTACATACAATATCTTGAGCAACACTTCAAGACTGTGGTGGCCGGGCTGAATACATTGGTGTTCCCACGCAATCGCGACCCACGAGAGACGTGGTATGAAGCCTTCCTCACCATGTTCGTGCTCCTCTCCACGCTCGAGAACGTATATTCAGGTCAGATTGCGTACGTTAGGAAGTATGCTGGAGCTGTAAGCAACACCGTCCATGTTTGTCACAAGACGTCGCTACCAAACTCCGTTCTAAAACCCTACCTCACATAAAAGGGCCAACGCTAACGAATATACAACAGGGCGGCAACATATTTGCAAGTGCCAATCATGTTAAACGGAGCATGATAGAGGACTGGCAGCGCTCTGCGAAGAATTTGATCTACCATTTCCGCGTTGTTAGTAGAGGCAATGTGCCGTTCTCCAAGACCTGGACGCCGGATCTGCAGGAGACTGCTGGCATCGATGATGAATCCCTCACATACATCCGGAAAGTCTCAACTTTAGTTATGAACCGCAGTATGTCTTTATTTCCCATACCCTTCCATGAGTACGACGCTGGCTGACTATATACTAGGAGATGAGATATCAAACCTCTGCACCTCGGAGTCTGCGGATGAAGCCCCACAGCCTTTAAGATGGATTGGCGGTCTGTTCTTGGATTCATTGGCGGGATTGGACTGAGCTGTTTTGAGGTTGCTTGTATGTCCTTTGTAAGATAGACTGGTTGTTTCGTATAGAATTTGATCATGCCCTTTTACGTTGGCACTTACTTCATATGCGTCATCAAGTTCTATTCATGCACCCCCTTTTACCTCACTATACATTAGGTACCAAAGTACCTGGGCATGTAACTGGAGACTACATGTGTGAACCATCATTTGGCACGGTCAACAAGTTATTTTGGCAATCCCCCAACATCGCGTCGTTTCTGCCTTCATCTTCCTGTATGTTCACGACCCACCCAGGTTCTCTTACCACAGTCCTGCAGTGCCAGGCTGTCCAAACACCAAGATCGCCAACATCATCCTGAACAAGCAGAAGCGAGCAGCTACAATGAGTTTCCAAGTTAAGGTTTTATCCTGTCTTGTTCAAACTGACAATGGGAGCATTATCCTACCAAAGCAATGCTCCGCGGCTGACTTCACTGTCGCTGGAGTACGCAATGTTGCTGCGTAAGAAGAATCCTGAAGACGAATGTGCACGAGCTGATCCCTTTGAGCGGGCAAAAGGCCAAAAATTAAATCTGACCACTAGTTGATTGGCCTCGCTAACAGTGGATCCCGGAGATACATTGAGTAAGCGCTATAATTACGGGGCACTAGCGCTGTAAATGTGCTGTAGTCGCTAGAATCCAAGAATTTACAGCGATTGCATGTATCTGCTGCCAAGACAAACTTTTGGCCTTTTGCCCGCTCAAAGGGATACCGGACAGAGCTGAACGTTCGCGGACTTTGGAAACGCTTGCCAAAAAACCTCCACCTTCGACGAATACCTTGAATATACTGGGCAAAAGCCGGCTGATGTAAGAGAATAGTACTCGTGCTTTTTGACGGTGATGTGGTTAACTGTTTCCTTGTTGGCAGGCCTCTGCTCCGTCCAAGAACACCGTGACTTCGGTTCACCTTCTGGTCAAGAATACCCCCATTTCAGTCGACGCTCTTCTCAAAGACATGTCCACGATGGTGACATTCCAGCTCATCGGCGAACCAGCAGCCGGTGCCGCAGCCGGAAGCGGAGGCACCAAAGAAGCAGCAGTGCGGAAACAAAGTGCCATTGGAATTGGAGAGCTCCGAAAAAGATGCGGTGGTGAGGAGAATCTGAAGTGGGAGAGTATCACCATGGATCTGATCAACCAGGAGATCATTCGACTTCAACTTGCCAAGGAGTTCGACATCTGGGACGGGTTGGAGTCCAAGCTTTTGGATTACAACCTGGCATTCGGGTCCTACTGTTCACGCGTGTGGAAACATGATGCGAGCTTCCACGGGAAGCTTGCCGTTTTGTACGGATTGAAGAAGGACCACGACAAGCAAACTGTCCAGCAGGTCTATCAGGCCGGGGACTTTTTGATCAAGTTCGTGCAAGTCAAGGATGAGAAGCCCATTCCTGTTGGATCAGTCTGGGTCAAGAAGCAGGTTGACCAAACTGAGAAGGACGTTTTGCTCTGGACAACTCTGCAGGATATGACATTGGCCACGTTCAGGGGCCGTATCAGGACTATGTAAGCACGATCCTCCAATATACACCTTTCCGGTGACTCTTTCCAAGCCTCTGCATATCTACCTAGCTGACCAAGCATTCCATGATCAGGTCTCAACTTGCGACTAAGCATGAGTTTTGTCTGCTTGATGGCTCACCACTGCCCGACACAACCACATTTGCAAGCTATGTCAACCTTCTGGTGAGTGTCGAGCCGATGCCTTTCCGGCATGGATTGCCGAGCTGATGAATGGATTTAAGACGAGGCAAGCCCCTTCGAGAACTCTGTTCCGTCAATTAGCCTCCGGTTTAAGGAAGTAGAGAGCCGTTGGACTGGTGGGGATAAGGCGAGAGCGGCTGTCAAGGATATCGTCAGCCCAAAACTGAAATCTGAGGATGTGAGCTTGATCCCAAATCAACTTCTTTGAAACTCACCCCTAATAACACATATGTCAGTTATTGGGGCCACTGATCACTCCGGGCACGGTGGACTATCTCGACAAGAGCAAGTTGAACCTCAACAATGTCACCCTTGAGGCTCTAACAAAGCAAGACTTGAGTTCTAAACCTCTGAGGTAAGTCTGTCTGCCTAACAGGGTGTGCGACAATGGAAGAAACATCCATGTCTAACAACATATTCATAGCGTGCCTTCCAAGCTTGATGAACACGAATGGAGTCTGATCATACAGAACTGTCATGTGATGAACGGATGGTACATTGACGAGCAGACCAACCAGATCAAAATTGCCGCAAGACCGGGTCCGTTGTATTCATTTTCGGCTTGGGGGACGAATTCTGACACATTCTTATCGTTTACTTTGCGCAAGAATCTCAACATAGCGGCGGCGAAGGCTAAACCTACAGTGGGCGGAAACCAATCCACAGCCGGTAATGACAAGCAAGAAGGCTCTGACAAGCCAAATGCCATTCCCTCGTATATGGTGAACGACGGAACCAAGATCGACATCGTCACGGTTGAGGATGAAACACGACACTCATTCATCCGTAACAACTTCGAAAAGTCCTCCACCGAGACAACGGTTTCTGGGGGTTATGGGGGACTTGGCGTCGGTGTATCTGGAGGCATGTCATCAGAGTCCCAGAGGGGTCACAGGGATGAGCAGAAGAAGTTTACGAGCAAGATGATTGGAAATTACATGGCGCGTTACGCGTTCAGACTCTGTTAATTTTCATCTGGGCAGCTTCTGACATTATGCCTAGATTCCACGAGTAACTTTGATGCTCAAACCCGAGGATCTCGAGCCGACGGCAGAGATGGCCACTGAACTGAAAAGGATCCAAACTAAGAAAGATGCGATGGATGTCCGCCGCTTTTACAGGCGATTCGGTGAGACCGTCATCCTTTTGAGATACCAATGTCCCGTCTAACACTGTGAGACTAGGCCAACTTTTCGCCCAAGAGGTCGCGCTGGGTGGCATGCTGGTTTCAACAAGGGTCATCGAAGCAAAGGAAACCACCGAAGAGGAAAAGACAAAGGAATCGTTCAAAACTGCGATTGGACTTTCCATAACTACAGTAAGGGTTGATGAGGCGCCTCCGTTCAAAAGTTGATTAAGTTGCTGACCTTTTACACCTTCTGAACAGCCAATCGACTTGGGGGTAGAAATCAAGCATGAGAACACGCGTGGCAAAGATCAAAGTGATCTACAAGGGAAGAAGGGTGTCAATGACCGAGTTGTGTTCGAGGCTATTGGCGGGAACACTATCTTGGCTGCCAAGTAAGACAGCGCATGATATGCCTGTTTATATCATGACGATGGCTAACCATTCTGAACCAGCCCTCAGCAGTGGTGCTCTAGTGTTGGCGACCACCTTAATTGGAGGGTTATTGAGGTAAAGAACCGCCAAGGAGTTGTTGTTATTGACACGACACTAACTTTACTAACAGAGATCTGATTTGCAACCGATGGTCGAAACAATTTCCTCCACACCCAGATTCGAGAACGCTTCCCAGTGGTTTTCCGTCACGGCCCCCAGTCTCTTGACCGAGTTCATCGAGATCCCTCGGTCGATGCAGATTCTTGCTCAGATCCGGTTCAAAGGGACCAATGCGCAAAACAAGCCAGAATATCTCGTTCATCAGGCCAACAAGCCAATCGCCATCGCCCTTGACAGTAATCCCGTGGATCCTCCCAAGTAAGAACCCCTTCTCCTGAACTTGGGTCTTTGCCAGCTGACAATTCTTTTCAGATTCCAGGGACCAAGGGTCAGCTCCTACGATAGAGCTACATGGGGTGCTCGAGATGGTGTCTAGGTTATCACGCCCAAGAACAATGGACTGGTGAGTGTGGTTCACGCGCCGATTGTCACATGTGACGCCCACAGTACTGACCAAACTTTGAAGCTCCGCGATGGATCTAAAGTCACTATCAGAACGAGCCACGACCTCAGCATCAAGCGCTAATTGACAGTCATTCGAACTTCAGCCAAGTTCTTCGTGCCCTGCATCTCAACATCGGGCCATGAGCCGATTTGGACCATCCGCAAGGCCCCGAAAGGGGAGAAGCCCCTGTCAGCATTCCCATCGACCGAGCCTCTCGGCGACAACGACACTTTCTGTCTGACGTTTGACTTTATCAACAACAACCGGGGATACCGAGACTTTGTGGACGATGAGCGTGGCTACCGACGGCGCGATTATCCAGAAGCAACCAACGACCGGCTCTTGCTTGCACAGCCTGTCGACGGGGCTGGCATGTTCGACATGTCTACTGTGAAGAAGTGGGGTTAAGGCTTGGCAGCTTTGGCCACTATGAGCTTACTAGAGTAGGGTGGCCTTCGGGCATTCGGGATAGCTTTATACGGAGGATTTAGTTTACGGAAGATTATTTAGATTCCGCGCGACTTTCTAACTATTATAAAGGCTTACTAAGCTTAATAAAGCTTATAGAAATACTTAAAAGGGTATAGAAAGCTTAAAAAGAAAGAAAGCTTTTTAATAGTATTTATAGTTTATATAAACTACCTTTTTTACGCTTTTTAAATTAAACTTTTATTTTTTAGACTTTAATTAATACTTTAATATAATTAAATTCTTTAAGTTTATAATTATAAGCCTAACGTTTTTATTAAGCTTAATTAATATTATTTAATTATTTTTTTATTTACTTTTTTAAACTTATTAATTACTATAATTACTATTAATATTAAAAAAATCGTACTTTAAACTATTAAAGATTAATACTTATAATTTACTATACTTTATTTTTATATTAAAACCTTCAGGGTTTAAAAACTTATTAATTTTAACATTTCCGATATACCTTTTAACCTAGTTTTTATAAACGTAAATAACCTATCTCCCTTTAATATTTATAATAAAAATTACGTCGAAGTTATTAAATAATTTTATATTTATATTAATTAAAATCTCTATATAATTTATATTACGGTTAATTATAAAAATACCTTAATTACTTCTTTACTTTTTTTAAATTTAATAATCCTTTTTTATAAGTTTTTTTAAACTAGCTTTATTAATATTCTTATAAAACCTATTAAAAAAGGTATTTTTAAAAAATAGTTATTAAAAAAAGAATTTAAAAAAATATAAAATCCCTTAATTACTTTTGCTTAAACTCCTTTTAAATAGGATCTTAGTAAAGCTAAAGCACCGGTATTTAAAGGCCTTATTTATTTAATTTTTTAAAAAAATATTTATTATTTAAAAAAATTCTTTACTTTAATATTAATTAATTATTATATTATATTTTATAAAAACTATAATACCTTACTTAAAAAAACTTATTAAAGTAATATTAATTTAAAGAAGTAATATTTTACTTAAGTAAATATTTTTAATAACGTAAAACGTTATTTTTTCTTTAAAGTATAAAGGACCTTAGCTTTAATAAATTTCTTTAACGTAATCGACGTTAAATCCGCTTTTAAATAAATTTAACATTAACGTTTAACTTTATAAAAGTAAGAAATATATAGTTTTTTTATTTAATTACTATATTAAATTAATAGATTTTTTTATAAATATATTTAAAAAAAGTT
>JAULSY010000159.1:0-11092 GCA_030512305.1 Cercophora samala
GTTTAAAGTTATAGTATATAAGTAAGGTTATTAATTAAAACTTTTAACCTATTAAATTTAATTTTAAATTAAAATTAAAGAAAATTTAAAAAGTTTTTTATTTAATAAAGTTAAAGCCGTTATTATTAAAGGTCTTTATAAAGTTTATTAATTATACTATAATAAAAATAAGTGTTATATTAATTATTATAATATAGTTATTAAAAAAAATAAAGAAAGTCGAAAAAAAAATTAAAAGAAATAAGTAATATTAAATTTATTATTACTGAGAAAAAGAAATAAATCGTAATAATAAATAAAGCGTTTATTTTATTACTTTTAACTTTATAATTAATTTAGGATTAAATTTTTAATAATTATTAAAAATAATAAATTTTTATTAAAAAAGTCGAAAAATTTAATAAACCGATAAAACCGAATTTAAAAGGGCCGGTAATTAAATTACGCTTCTGAAAGATATAAAAGTAGTCGATTAGCGCGGCGCTAAAAGTAAAGACGACCTAGTAAGTATTAAATATACCGAAATTGCTTATTTTTAAATAACGATTCGAAATATCGTTAAAGAGGTCGCTAATTAATTAAAAATAAAGTAAATAGGACGTATAACCTATAGGACGAGATCGCGTAAAACGAAGGTAAAAAAATACAATAAAAGTGGTGATGATAATCTAAAACAGAGAAAAAGCTATAAAACCTGTGGGTGGAAAATAAATACTAAGCCCTGGAAGCAACCAACAGGTGTAGGTCTGAACAAAGGTGGGTCTAAACCTCACCACACCGTCCCCGTACTGCTGGTTGCAGGCTTCTTGGACGTCTATGTTGCTGAGCCAGACTCGTTTCTCCAGGGGCGAGTTGGCTGCAGTAGCAGAGATGGCTTTTGTCGGTGCGGCAATAGCAAGGGTTGGGAGGAATATTGTGATCCCGAGGAGGGTTTTGAGAGCGATTGAGGGGACGAAGATCATTTTCAAAGCTGCTCTGGTGGGGGGCGGGGGGGAGTTAGTGGATGTGTGGAAAGAGAAATCACAGAAGGACAAACGAGAGTAGGAGAGATTGAGAGGGAGCTTACATGATGTTGAACAGCCTAACAGGGCAACGGGGTTTACTGCTTTGTCCCTTTGGTGACGGTGGAGCTGAGTGTTGTTGAGGCTTCTTGGATGGCGAGCGTGTGGGGGAGGTTCGGAATAGAGTTGTAACATCGACGCCTCTTTTATGGAGACTTCTATAGGGGCTCAGGAGTAATCTTGAGTGATCTGAGTCCCGGTTCCTTTGCAGAGTTCTTCTTACATGACGGAACAGCAAGGACCCCTAGTTTCCTCCGACTCCTGCTCGTCTGTGATCAAACTTCCTGATTTGGGTACAAGATTCAAGAGTATGAGGTGCTATGGAAGTAACTACAGCCACCTAGCTAAGGTATCTTACACTCATAGTCTATCCGACAGAAGTATTCTGCCGTTTATGTGTCTGGGCCACTGACATTGTTGGTAGCGGCAGGCCTGTTGGTCAGCCTTAACCACGAAATAAATACCTTGGGAGCTTCCTGGTTGGTCCTTGGCAACCGTGAGTTCGTGAGCACGGTATTACACGGCCCCTTTGACTATTTATCTCTCTATTGCTTTACCCAAGGATACTGAGTAGATGAAAGCGCCATGGATAGGTTGATACGTAACACGGAGACGGGTAGACAAAGGAGCAGGACCACAGTTTGAACGCCTGAGAACCTTGAAAGTGAAGGATACTAAATCAATACCACCATGGGCACAGCTCACACACAGTTAACAACGCTCGTCGCCAATAGCCCGTCAAATTACACCTAGTAAGATTTGCTTCAGTCGGTCCTTCAACGACTTGTTATTTTCCATTTGGTGGTTCCATGGTCTGGTGTCCACAATATGTGCCTGGCGGTATTAGTGATCATATCTATAGGCCCAGAGAAGTTGAAACAAAATTTACATCCTTACTTCTGTGTTTCTCCTTTAACATCATCGTCCAATTTCGTCAGCCACATTGCCACGTCATCTTCCTTGCCGATCTGCAGGAACTGGATTCCCATTGATGAGCAGGCGCCCCCAGCTCATCCAGCTTCTTTGCCGTCTCAACGATGACATTCTACCTCCTCCATATAATCCGTAGCCCCATCCGCTTTGACAATTAGGTTAGAGAACGGTCAGCAATGAATATGCCACCGCCGAGCTCATCGGGAACCACGTCGTCAGAGAGCAAGTCCAACACCCTCCGAGCGTCTCCGATCACGAGCTCATCTTTGGCTTCGTCAATAAAGAAGTGCACGTCAGTGCCATTCTTTTCGTAGCGGCAGATAATGTCAGCAATCCATTGGATACTCTCCATACGGCTGTCCCATTTGGACCAGGGTGTTTGGTTCGGTCTCTCCCATAGAGTCAGTATCATCAAAAAGGATCTTGTGCTCGCGCTTCCCTAGCTACCTAGAGGGCTAGTATGATTGTAGAAACAAAATACCTACACCAAACTATACAACCCTTGTCTTCTTTCCGGGCTCCAACCACAAAACCTCCTTGTCCATCCCCTCAGCCTTGAACGCCTGTTTCAATTCCTCCCGCTGTTCCTTGAAATGATTCCAGCTCTCGAAGTGCATAGGGACCAGCACGTCAGCTTCCAGCTCCCTGAACAGCTGCACTGCCTGGGCACCGTCCATGGTGATTTGAAGAGGACCGGTGGGAAGAGGGGCTGTTGCTTTGCCGAGATTGAGGAGGGCGACGGAGATATCTGGGAGGTTGTTAGTATTGGTTGGCCCCTTGCGAATAGAGAAGAGATGGCAAGAATGCAAGATAATGTGGTAATGTGGTAATGTGGTAATGTGGTAATGTGGTAATGTGGTAATGTGGTAATGTGGTATTGTGGTAATGTGGTAATGTGGTAATGTGCAAAGAGTTGAACAACAAAAGGGAAGACGAACGGTACTTCTCCTTCATCTTTGCCAATTCAGGGATGTAAATAGTATCCCCTGAGAAGAAAATCGCGTTGGGCTTGCCGTCGGTTTCACCAAATGATTCTGTTGTTAGAACAAAACCGGTGACTTCGCCCCCGGGAAGATGCACGCACGGGGTGCCTGTGATCTCGAAGGTTTGGCCTTGTAGTTTGATGGAAATCGTCTCCCTATGTATCAATATCAATGTCTGCAAGCCTTTCTTAGACAAAGACAAAAAACAAACCAAGGCTGCAACGCTCTGACGCCTGGCCGAGGGGCAAGGTTCTTTGCTCCGTCGGGGGTTGTCAGCACAATGCGACCGTCGAGAAGACGGCGGCCAGGTTCGTCAAGATTGTCAACATGATCCTCGTGGCTCAGGAGAACAGCATCGATAGGCGGAAGATTGGCAAGGCCTAGGGCGGGTTCAATGGATGCCTTGAGGACGAGGAGGCCCATATCAAATTCAAAGGGGGCATGAGAGAAGAATGGGTCTGTGATAAGGGTGATAGGATTGCTGTCATCCCCAAGGTGAATGAGAGCCGTGGCAGTGCCAATATGTGTAAGGCTTAGAGGAGCCAAAAGTTTGATCGAGGAGGCCATGATGAAGGTTGCAAGGTGTAAAAGTCAAATGACTTCAGGGGTTCAAGGGTAGGAGGTGCCTCGAGATTGTAGGGATGAGTGTTTGCTGAGACTTGAATTCTACGGAAACTCTATCAACTTATATACCTAAAATCGATTGCCATAACGGATAGATACATTCTCCATTCGAACCCCTCAGATCTCCGCGGTTCATCGTATGGACTTGATGTTGATGCACAGGATAAGCTTTACAGGGGTGCTCAACCCCCGCTTTGTAATCCATGCCACAGTGCTTGGCGGTTTATGTCTCCCGATTTGACTTAGCGTCGGAGAGATGATGACGACAAACATCAATGTGACAACGGAATGCCAGAGGGAGAGGATTCCAGACTGTGATCGTGTAGGGTACTAGCACTACACCTAGATCCGACCGACTGGAGCACATAAAGTATGGAACCCGCCCACCTCAACACCTATCCAATGTTGCTATTCCTTTCCTGGAAACATAACCCGCCAAGCCTTGAACGTCACTTGCTCTGTAAGCACAACGTACTCCAACATCTGAACTATTACATCCCCGAAAATCATGAAGATTCGACAAAGAACGACATGTCAGATCTGCCGACAGAAAAAGATCAGTGTACGAAACCCCACCGTGCCTACCTTTCAACTTGCTGACGAAGCGTATCTAAGTGTGACGGGAGGAAGCCTTCATGCGGCCAATGTCTCCTCCGCAACATCGGCTGCCCCGGATATCCACCAGATTGGATATTCATCTCTCACTACGCTCCACCTAGCAGTCAAACCAAACCAACAGTTGCTAGCCCAGCTGGTTACTCTGGCGTTACAAAGCACCCCTCCCACCCTGCAAGCATAGTCAACCAGAAAACACGCCACTCGAATGAGAGTTTCGAGTCACTTTACCAGGAAGACCCCCCGCTTGACAAGTTAATCACAATTATAATCCAGGGATACGTTCCAGGTACCGACGTTGCGGCGATTCAACGCGGCGCTAATGCGTCCACTCCTCGAATATGCGGTACGTATAGATTCCGGCTTCGGAAAAATCTGGTGCGCTGCTTCTCCGCCCATCAACTTTTTTTCTTTCCAGCCGCGATGGAAAGCAACTGGCTGACAACTTCGCGAAGGAGCGTGGGCGGAAGTCCTACCAGACCTTGTCGAGGCTGGTAACCACACGGCCTTGAACGCTGCCATCAAGGCTTTTGCCTTCTCCATACTTGTGTGCGAGAAGCAACGCAGAATCTCCGTCACGGCAGCATTCGAGGCATACAGCGTAGCGCTACGGTCCGTCAACGAGTCGCTCAAGGTCCCCGGCACATCTTCCTTGCTTCAGCAGATGGCTTCGGTAATGTGTCTGCTTTTCGCCGAGCTGGTGTTGCCAACAACTCTTGAAAGCTGGACTGCGCATCTGGAGGGCCTTGGGGAGTTGATGCAGACGCGCGGGCCACGATTCTATGCGTCAGGCATCGCTCACAGGTTATTTGTCGGGGCAAGACCAGCATTGGTATTCGTCAAAGACCCCTTGTCTTGTTGGATGAGTGGCTGACCAATGTCGATGTTGACAGATTGTGCTAAGAATTCAGGCGAAAAAAGCATCTTTTCTTGCCTCGGAAGAGTGGCAAACAGCTCCTTTCCAAGAGATTGCACCTTCACCAATGCAAGCATTGATGAGTGAAGCAACCGTTATTCCAGGCATCATAGAGAGAATGAGTCAAGATGCTGGCATCAACGCTGCTGGTGGGCTGTTGGTTGAGCTTGAGGCATTGCGTGACCGACTTGCGCTGTGGGAAACGAGTTTCCAGGCAACACCTGAGGCCCCTCGCTTCTGGCGTGATGGCGATTGCATCTTGTTTGACAGCCTCACAACAGCCAACTGTCTGACGCATTGTTGGGCGTTTAATGTGATTTGCTTGACGAGTGTCAGTAAGATCGTGGCCTCGTTTCCAGGCCTGCGTCCCTCGACTCGAATATCGCAAGGGATGGTCTCTCAAGAAACCAGGCGGATGTCGATGCTTATATGCCGGAGTGTCAAGTACTTGATGCAAGATAAGATGAAGCTCTTTGGTCCAACATCTATTGTTCTCCCGCTCCAGACGGCGTGCGAGGCCTTGAAGGTTGGAGGGGACGAAACGGAGAGGGATTTCGCTTGCTGCAAGAATATACTCGAAGCAGCCCTTGGGAAAAAACACTTTTTATCTCTTTTCTTCAAAACCAATGTGTAACAAAGTAGAGAGTAGAGGGTAAAAAGGATGACAAAGGTCAAACTAACGATTACGGAGTATTGTGGGACAACAATGTGAGTGAGTGTTGATGTTGATGACTTCATTAAATGGGTGAAAGCCCCATCAGAAATACCCCAAGCTTTTCATTGGCCCAATCCCCACACCAGCCCCTACCCCCCTGTCGCATCAGCCACAGCTCGCCCCGTGCAGCTAGCAACTTGGGCGGCAGCGGATCCACTCTGGCAAGGCAACAAGAGCTACGAATAAGCTCCTAGAGTGGCACACGCATCGCAACTGGAGCTGGAGAACCACTATCCAACCCCAGCCTGACAGCCACGATTACTTTCAACAACGCAACGCCTTTCCTCCACCGAAAAACATCTAAGCCCCCGAGGATTACTGCGACTTTAAACACCAGCCCACAAGAACCAACCCTCCATCATAATCGAAACAGTCGCCAATCCACGCCGCCATCATGCCGGACCAGGAGCGCGAGCATGCTCTCGCCAATTTCAAGAAGAAACTGATTGAGTCGCGGGAGTGGGAGACCAAGCTTAAGAACCTCCGGCTTGATATCAAGGGTCTCCAGAAGGAGTTTGACAACACAGAGGATCACATCAAGGCGTTACAGAGTGTCGGGCAAATCATTGGCGAGGTACTCAAGCAACTTGACGAAGAGAGATGTACGTGCTCCATCCGTCTGCCTACTAGTTGCGCTCATGGGTGTTTGACTTCTCGCGATTGCACCGCTGACATTTCAACCTACTGCAGTTATTGTCAAGGCCTCGTCAGGTCCCCGCTACGTTGTCGGATGCCGGTCCAAGGTCGACAAGGCGAAGCTCAAACAAGGAACCCGTGTGGCACTCGACATGACGACCCTCACCATCATGCGCATGCTTCCCCGCGAAGTCGATCCCCTCGTCTACAACATGTCCTTGGAAGATCCGGGCCAGATCAGCTTCGGCGGTATCGGTGGCCTCAACGACCAGATTCGCGAGCTCAGAGAAGTTATTGAACTCCCGCTCAAGAATCCAGAGTTGTTCCTGCGAGTAGGCATCAAGCCACCCAAAGGTGTGCTTCTTTACGGTCCACCAGGTACCGGCAAGACCTTACTTGCCAGAGCGGTTGCTAGCAGTTTGGAGACGAACTTTCTCAAGGGTAGGTACTACCATGCTTCACGCTGGCCGACAAATTCACTAACAAGCAATCACCTCCACAGTCGTCGCATCAGCCATTGTCGACAAGTACATTGGCGAGTCTGCCAGGTTGATCCGCGAAATGTTTGGATACGCAAAGGAGCACGAACCTTGCATCATCTTCATGGACGAAATCGATGCCATCGGCGGCCGTCGCTTCAGCGAAGGAACTAGTGCCGATCGTGAAATTCAGAGGACGCTGATGGAGCTACTTAACCAGCTTGACGGTTTCGATTATCTAGGGAAGACCAAGATCATCATGGCCACGAACCGACCCGACACACTCGACCCTGCCTTGCTACGTGCTGGGCGTCTAGATCGCAAGATCGAGATTCCTCTGCCCAATGAGGTTGGCCGTTTGGAAATCCTCAAGATCCACGCTGCGGGTGTGGCTAAGGATGGGGAGATTGACTTTGAGAGCGTCGTGAAGATGAGTGATGGGCTGAACGGTGCCGATTTGCGAAACGTGGTGACCGAGGCGTAAGTTTACCAACCAAAGAAGAGAAAAGAAGAAAAAAATCGTGAAGATGACCATGCTAACCCTTTCTTTCTAGCGGCCTCTTTGCCATCAAGGCCGACAGAGATGCGATTAATCAGGATGACTTCAACAAGGCAGTTCGCAAGGTGGCCGAGTCGAAGAAGCTGGAGGGCAAGCTTGAGTACCAGAAGTTGTAGAGAGAGGGCTTGGCTTGTTGATGAGCAAAGGGAAGGGGGACTAGATAATGACGAATCAAATTACAGGAAGACGCGAATAGAGTGCATGAATTCATGCTAAGCGTTGTGGGCACGCCGAAACTATTCTTCTGTAATAATAGGCACGGATAGCGGAGATATTATGATGTTGATGTATTTCGGAAGACAAATGATGTCCACTGGCCTGTATCATCCAATGGCGCCTTTAGTTTGACCCGCTGTTTGCTCATGTTGGTCGTTGGTATCAGGGAGCGACCACAGCTTGTGACCTAAAGGAAGCCTTGACAGGGACATGGCAGATATGTTGCTATAGGGCTTTGCATCATCATATTCCTACAGCTTATGAGCGATCCGACAAGAGGGATGCCAACGGGCCCAACATGAAAGGAGGTGCGGCGCATCGTTAGATGGTTGAGGTCCGATTCGTCAGAGTACCTACATGCCATACAAGGCTCATAAGGCTGAGGCATGACGCCGACCAGCTCGGTCTCAGAGGATAAACACTTGCTCGCATTGTTTTCTCGCAGGAACTAGGCACTTTGCTGACATGCATCATGTGGAAACGATCCAAGACAAAAGGTCTTGACAGGTTGTATTGGCGAATGGCCAATAGAAGGACACCCAAAGCAACGACAGACAGCAGTTAGTTAAAGAGGTTAATTGTGGGTAGCGAATAATGAGAGTGCGAAACTGCTGGAGGTGTTGGTTCAGACAGTTGGCAATTGATGGTGCTGTCCTTCATTTTCCGATGTTTTATTTCACCAACATTGTTTTCACCGCCCAACAAGTCTTTTTACACGCCCGGACGCGTTCGGTTGGCAATGAAACCGTTTGTTCGGAGTCTCCTACGGAAGGAATTCCGAGGTCCGTGTCCGAGCCGTAGCGACAAGAGGCAACCAACGACTTCATCGTTAACAGTGATCCCGTGGCTATCGGGCGCAAATCTCATGATGATATGCCATGAATAAACATGGAAAAAAGGGGGCCATTATTTCCTCGTATTGACCTTATTTTGCATGGTAGTACCCTTTGCCTTTGGTTTCTGGGTCCCTCCTTTTCCCCCTCCACCCCCACCTCGTCCTTTTGTCGTTGCCATATCGTTCACAGGGGACGAGATGATCGTGTCCGGCAGTTGAAGGGTTTAAGCCCCGCGCCAGGGCCCCAGCAAGATTAGCTATTGCTAAGAATAGAATTACAAAGCCCAGGGGGGGCCGCCTGCGAGCGAGGCCCCTCCCTTTGTTCCAACAAAACTGGGGTGTTCACAGCCTCAAAAAATGGGTTATGATTATTCAACTGACCTTTTTGCCCCCCTCTTCTTGGTGTGATTTCTGCTTGGTTTCGTTGATGATTGACTTCCATTCGCGGTAATCAGGCCGGACCTGGAAGGCGATCATCTTGGAAGCCGTGGAAGCTTCTTGGTTGGAAGGGTTGCATCAGAACTGTCTGGTTCTTCTAGGCGGTTCCTGGCCTAGCGTAGCGGGATGCCATGTCCATGGATGGGCAATTGGCGGAGAACCTGGGAGCGAGAGACGTCATATTCGCAGGAACGGCGATAGGGCAGTTGAACGAGGGGTTGGTATGACAACGCCCATCTACTGTGCACAGGGACGCAGCTAGAGAATTGGGGGACCGGCAAGGGCCACGAGAGATATGCTGTGTGTTTTTTCCCGCCTCGAAGCGTCAGAGGTTATCCACTCGTCCACGGGGAAACAGCTTGGCCCGTCGTGATACGAAGATGCTCCACTGCTGCCATCGAGGGACCCAGGAGCAAGTATGTACCGATCCGAGTGGCTGCTCCTCCCGGATTGTCGGCGCTGGGCACGGAGAATAGACGATACGTGTATTTGCTGGGCAGAGGGTCGGAATGTCTCCTGTCGGAACTATATTGACACATCGTTGCTCGATTTGAGGGGTCCGAAGCCGTTATGTCAGGATTCGGGTGGCGGTGAGACGACAAGCTCAAGCAGCAGTGTTCTTGGCGCCGAAAAGCGAGCGTAGAACGATGGCAGGTTGCCGGGAGACAACAGTTGAGCAGGTCGACTGCCGAGACAGGGCGAAGAGTCCACACAATCGACTCGCAAAAGGGCGGTAATCAACCGCGTCGATTTGACGGGAATCAACAGCAACAAGATGGCGCCATGTAGCGGCGAGCTGACTAGTGAGCGGTGCCGTAGTGGTCGGATTTGAAGATGAGCGACGAGCTGACAAGAGCATGCAGCCCGCTGGCGGCTTCTCGTCTTCTCCAATGAGAGGCCTGTTGATTTCCTACCTTACCAACTCTGAGACCGTCTCGGAGAACAATTGCATTGGAATGATGTTGCTTGTGGGGTGGGTAGCTCAACCTCCTCCTGTACCTAGGAAGCACCCTCCGTGAGACATCCGGAACTTGGCCCAAGTATTGTAGAAGATTGCGAAGGACGCAAACAGACGCCTGGCTTGTTTTTAAAATATACTGATATCAGACGGCGAGGAGCAGTTGGGGGGAGAGGAGGGGGGGGGGGGGGGGGTGCCACCGAGACGCCTCAGGTCCTGGGTGACGGGAGGTGGGAGCTCTTGGGTCCCCTGTTGGCAGCGGCGCTGTCAGCGAACAGGAAACCTGAAGTGCAACATATAATGCCTCTTTCTGCAGCGTGTCGATCGGGATTTCAGAGCGGGCGAATTGGATAAAGCGAGGGCTTTCGAAAGGGCCGGGTAACTGCGGTTCCAGGTGGTATTCCATTATTATTCCAAAGAAAGCAAATAGGTGAACACGACGGGCTAAGGTCGAACGAGGTGGGCGGGCAGTGACGACGGTGGTCAATGGGAGATGCTGCGCCCAACACAACCCCTGTTCCCAGTCGACTCCGGCTGCTAGCTGCCCCACTTCAACACCCTGCAGCATTCCTCGCGCCAGTTCGGTCCCAGAGAGCCAGCCATAAAGTCAAGCTCCCGTCCCCAGAGGCTGCAGATACAGGTCGCCTTCCTGACTCCATTCCCCTTCCCATCCATCACTCGACTCACCTGTTCTTGCTTTTAGCTTTTGGAGGCTTGTGAAAGCACCATCCCGTGATACCCACTCGCTCCCCCCGCGCATTCTCATCCTCGCAATTTCCGGTTTTTACTTTCAATCCCCTCGTTTTGCTGGCAGTCGGTGACAATGTGGTACGCAGCCCCCTCCACCCCCCGAGCCAGCCCCGCCCTTACCCTACTCTATCCAGGAAAGCTTCTTCTAACTTCGGACTCGCAGTGGCATTTTCGGTTACGTGAATTACTTGGTGGAAAAGGATAGGAAGTTTATCATCGACACACTCATCAACGGTATGTGTCTCTGGTCATAACTTCTTGAGCGTCTGTTGTTTGGTTGGGCGGGAATACGACGTCGGGGGGGGGGGGGGGGGGGGGGGGGGGGGGGGGGGGGGGGGGGGGGGGGGGGGGGGGCCGGCCGGCCGGGGGGCCGC
>JAULSY010000159.1:11102-65713 GCA_030512305.1 Cercophora samala
CGATCTCCTTCCCATCCATCACTCGACTCACCTGTTCTTGCTTTTAGCTTTTGGAGGCTTGTGAAAGCACCATCCCGTGATACCCACTCGCTCCCCCCACCTCGGCGTTTCACCCAGAAACAAGGACGAGGCACAACAAACATTCAACGGATGCATCAGAGAGTGGGCTGTGGCTGACCTAGGCTTGTTGCGCCAATGCAGGACTTTCCCGTCTCGAGTACAGAGGTTACGACTCCGCCGGTTTTGCGGTCGATGGCGACAAGAAGAAGGAAGTCCTTGCTTTCAAGGAAGTAGGCAAGGTTGCCAAGCTGAGGCAGCTTGTTGACGAGTCCAAGCCCGACTTCACCAAGGTCTTTGACTCCCACGTCGGCATCGCACACACTCGCTGGGCCACCCACGGCCCCCCCTCCCGGACCAACTGCCACCCTCACAGGTACGTCGATTGTGTAATTCCCCCACATTAACTTCTGGCCTGGCCTGACCCCATCTGTTTGCCTTCAGGTCGGACCCCACATGGGAGTTTTCCATCGTTCACAACGGTATCATCACCAACTACAAGGAGCTCAAGACTCTTCTCGAGGCCAAGGGTTTCAGGTTCGAGACCGAGACCGACACAGAATGCATTGCGAAGCTCGCAAAGTATCTCTACGACCAGAACAGGGGAATTGGATTCACCGATCTCGCCAAGGCCGTTATTAGCGAGCTGGAGGGCGCCTACGGTCTGCTCATCAAGAGCGTGCACTATCCCCATGAAGTGATTGCTGCTCGCAAGGGTTCTCCCTTGGTTGTTGGCGTCAAGTCACAGAAGCGCATGAAGGTCGACTTTGTCGATGTCGAGTATTCCGATGACAACACCCCCCTCTCCGCCGAAGCCGCCTCCCAGAATGTTGCGCTCAAGAAGTCGTCTGTCGCCGGTGGCCTCCTTTCACCTAACGGCCTGCTGGGAGCCCCCGACAAGTCGCTCCTCCACAGATCGCAATCCCGCGCCTTCATGACGGATGATGGCCTCCCAATGCCCACCGAGTTCTTCTTGTCGTCTGATCCATCGGCTATTGTTGAGCACACCAAGAAGGTGATGTACCTCGAGGACGATGACATCGCGCACATCCACGAGGGCTCTCTCCACATCCACCGCCTCAAGAAGGCCGATGGAAGCAGCAATGTCCGTACCATCCAGACCCTTGAGCTCGAGCTCCAGGAGATCATGAAGGGCAAGTTCGATCATTTCATGCAAAAGGAAATTTTCGAACAGCCCGAGTCCGTTGTCAACACCATGCGTGGTCGTCTTGACATCGGTAACCAGACGGTAACACTCGGTGGGCTCAGGAGCTACATCGCGACCATTCGCCGGTCCCGTCGCATCATCTTCATTGCCTGCGGTACTTCTTACCACAGCTGCATGGCTGTCAGGGGTGTCTTTGAGGAGCTTACCGAGATTCCCATCGCGGTTGAGCTTGCGTCCGACTTTTTGGATCGTCAGGCGCCAGTATTCAGAGATGACACATGCGTTTTTGTGTCCCAGTCTGGTGAAACAGCTGACTCGCTGATGGCTCTTCGGTACTGCCTGGACCGCGGTGCCCTGACTGTCGGTATCGTCAACGTTGTTGGTTCCAGCATTTCTCTTCTCACCCACTGCGGTGTGCACGTCAATGCCGGCCCCGAAATTGGTGTTGCGTCCACTAAGGCCTACACCTCTCAATTCATTGCCATGATCATGTTTGCCCTCTCATTGGGCGAGGACCGTGCGTCCAAGCAAAGGAGACGGGAGGAGATTATGGATGGTCTCTCTAAGATCAGTGACCAGATCAAGTCCGTCCTCTCTCAAGACCAAAAGATCAAGGCTCTCTGCGAGAGCACCTTCAGAAACCAAAAGAGTTTGCTCCTGTTGGGTCGTGGCAGCCAATACAGCACAGCGCTGGAGGGCGCCCTGAAGATTAAGGAAATCAGCTACTTGCACTGCGAGGCCGTCATGAGCGGTGAGCTCAAGCACGGTGTGCTCGCCCTTGTGGACGAGAACTTGCCCATTATCATGATTTTGACTCGTGATGATCTCTTCAAGAAGAGCTTGAACGCCTATCAGCAAGGTTTGTTATCCTCCGCTCGTAAGCTCTTCATGTTCCCTATGTGCTGACATGTTATCTCTAGTTACTGCTCGTGGCGGCAAACCTATTGTTATCTGCAACGAAGGCGATGAGGAGTTCAGCGAGAACCAGGCGGAAAAGATCGAGGTTCCCAAGACCGTCGATGTTCTCCAGGGTATCCTCAACGTCATCCCACTGCAGCTCATTGCCTACTGGCTTGCTGTTCTCGAGGGCCTCAACGTCGACTTCCCTCGTAACCTGGCCAAGTCGGTCACTGTCGAGTAGAATGTTGGCAGCAGCCGGTACCGGTGCTTGCGCTGTGCGTGTGTAATACTACGGATGATACTGTCTGTTAATTCCCAAAACCAAACTGGTGTTGGGCGGAAAGGGGACAAACGGATAGGAACCCAAAAAAGGATATCAGGTGTGGGGTGGTACACCGATGTGTAAAGACTTGGTGTCTCGACTTGTTTTGGCGTGCTAATGAAAGCGTATTTTTGTGTTATTTCCCCCCCCATGTCGATTTTTTTGTTCGGGATTACAAGATAAGGGCATACATATTTAGGGAAGCGAGTTGAAATAAACGGCCATAAACAACAAATTCAAGTGCTAGCAGAACGTTTATTGTAATAAATTTGTCAGTCGTCGGTTTCAGCGCTCGATTCATACTGGCCCAGGGTGGTGGTACTCAAAATCATTCATTCATTTGCACACGCTTGATCATAATACAAGGTGATGATTTTCCCGTCCACTTCTAAGAGCCCATGCACCTTCATGTCTACAACCCAACGTCACAAACCTAGACAGTTTGAGTGCCGTACCCCTTGATCCGCTCAGCAAACGCCCAACTCTGCTTCTCGAGCTGCTCGTCCTCCTTGAGCTCAATTCCGTCCTTGTTCACCACTGCAATGGAATACCGATCCAACGATCGGGCGTCGCGGTAAAAAAGCACCTTCATGCACTCCTTGACAACCTCCACCGCCTGCTCCCTCGTGAGCTTGGCAGCGTCCTCTTCTGTGGCGGCGTACTTGCGCATGATGGGCTGGGCCAGCGCAGAGCCGAACCCAGTCGCCAGGGAAGGAGACGTGAACGAGGTTCCCCTCAAATCAACAGACGCGAGGAAGGGCTTCGAGTCAGAGTCGAGCCCGGCAACGAGGATCTGGTTCCAGAGGGGGTCGAACGAGTTGCGGCGTTGGTACATGAGCTTTTGGAGGTATTTGAAGAGGTTGGCCGCGTTGAGGTGGCCGGCTTTGGGAGAGGAGGAATCTTCGTCGTCTTCGTCGAGGGTTGGTTCCGCCTCGTAGGACTCGTCAGTGGCTAGCTCTTTGAGGTGGCGGTCGAGGAACTGCATGTCGGAGACGTCGCCGCCGAACCCGATGACGGTGGTGTCGAGGAAGGTGCGGAGGCGCTTGACGTCGGTGAAGCGAGCTAGAGAGCCGTAGGAAGCTATATGGGAAGGTGTTAGTTGGAGTCGTTGGTGGGTGAGTGGGGGAGGGAGGACATACCCAGGTTGTCGGCTGCCATGACGACGCCGTCCTTGTACTTGATTGCGATGACTGAGGTGCCCGTTACGACGGGTGATTGTGTGACGGTTCTGGGACCGCTGTTGTTGAGATATGACCCATCGTAGGCGCCGTAGACATCATCTCTGGGCTGTGGGAGCGCGGAAGGTTAGTTGCTGCCATGGTGGGCTGTGTGCAGATGTGAGGGGACATACACGACCCCAAGCTTGCGGGCGGTGATCCATGGCTGTGGTGGGTTGTGGTGGGGAATAAACGCAGTTGTTTGGAGAGCGAGTGTGAGTTCAAATCTCGTTTCGTTTATCGGGAGCGATCGGTGTCTGGTTTCGTCGTCGGGGATTACCTACGTTGGGTGGTTGGATATGGGGAGCTGTTCGATGATGTTGGATTGGGGCTGGAGCTCCCTGTAGCTTCGCGTCCAAGTGCTGCCTTCCCAGTGCTGCTGGTCAGTGCGGGCCTGCGCTGCCAAGCCCTGCAGGAGTGAGTGGCTGACTGCCTGAGGTTGGGTTCAGCTCGACTTCATCCGCCAAGGCTGCACGTGATACCCTTCTTCTCCAACATGCAAGAAGACCAGAAAGTTGAGCCGCAATTTCATCAATCTTGACGCGACGACTCATCTCCTCTCAACATATTTAGGCGCATCATATTCCAAAATGGGCCTGGTAGCATACGAAAGCAGTGACGAGGAAGAGGAAGTCCAGACTGCTCCCGAGCCTCAGGTATGTTTTGGCCCTTCACCAGCATTTACATGATTTTACTAACACGCTCAGGTCACAAAGCCACAAGCGAAACCCACCACATCAGAGCCAAAAGATGCGGTACAACTATCAGCCTCAATACCACCCAAACAGCCATCGCTGTCGCCCCAACCTTCAAAACCATCACCACCTCTCGGCCCTGTATTAGGCCCCGCTCTCGGTCCTTCTCTCCCACCAGCCTCTCTTCAATCCAACACCCTCCCCGAACCAGACGATATCGAAATCACCACCCCCCTTGATCCCAGCCAAGCCCCAAGATCCCCCTACTCCGCCAACCGCGCCCTCCTCCAAGACTTAACTCTCCCTCCCCACCCAAACACCTCCATCCCTCCCTCCCCACCACTGTCCCCTACCCTACTCCCCAAAATCAACAACCTCACCGCCAAATTTGACAACTTCCTCAAGCTCAAACGCGAAAAAAACATACACTTCAACGAGCGCATCGCCCAGTCCCACGGCCTGCGCAACCCAGCCGTGATGGAGCAGTTGCTCACCTTTGCCGGGATTGGGACGAGTTTCGAGGTGGATGGCGACGGGGGGAAGGGGACAGAGCAGTACGCCACCACGTTGAGCAAGGAGGTGTGGGATCCATTGACGGGGTTTCCGGGGTGGGCGTACAAGGACGCGCTGTGGAAGAGTCAGATCAAGACGAAGAAGGACCGGGAGAGGGCGAAGGGGGAGAGGGTTGAGTTTGTGAGTGCCGGGGCTACGGTTTCTGATAATGGGGTATTGCCTGATCTGAGGACCGCGTTGCCGGGGCAGCAGCGAGTAGGGAGAGGGGAGGGGGAGGAAGGGGGTGGGGGGAAGAGGAAGAGGAGGTATTAGTGATGTGAGGGAAGATTGTAATTGTTGCCTCTCTCAACTGAAGAGGCGGTTTGGTTTTGTGAGATAGGTGTCTAGAGGTTGACCTCTAGGAGTTAATATAATACATGGGAAATAGATGAGGACAAAATCAATGGCTAGATGTTCCTGGAAAATGCCAATACAACTTGAACATTGTCTCAGCACAATGACAAGCTTCAAGACTCAGTAAAACTTCAAGTTGGAAACATGGAAGGTGTCTCAGCAACATCGTTCCATCTTCCTTGACACATCAGAATTGGGAGCAGCGAAAAGGGTCGCACACTCGAGTAAGTAGACTGGATGAACTAGTATCCATGCTCCCTTGGAGGTAGGCTGGTATGACTTGCTCAGAAAGGTATATGCATCTTCAAGGCCTAGAAGGCATCATGTTATTTATTGGCCAGTCAGCGTCATCCACCGACTTGCGGTGCACAAGTACTACTGACTATGTAGGTAGCGCATACAAAAGTAGGTATTGTATATGCCGCCCAAACCCCATTCCCATAGCTACAGTCAAACTGAGCCTCCCTTCTCCGAGTTCAATTCATGAACCTCATTGGTATCTTTGTTTTTCCACATTACTCATCTCATCGCAGCAAAAAAAAGCCATACAGTGGTATCTCGGCGCCCAAAACAACATCATCAAAAAAGCAAAACAAAAAAGGTATTAAGACAGAATTCCACCCATTCGACCGGGTATTATAAGTATTGATAGATTGCAAGGTGTCCATCAGGGCTCCTGTCGATCTGCGACTTAATCAGAGTGATCACCGCCACCGAGGCCACCGCAGGGAATAGTGATGCCCAAAGACCGCTGAATCGTACCGCCGATATCGATAGGAATGGTCTGGGTGTCTGTGGCCAAAGCGTCGGCGAAGTAGGCAAGGTCCTGGCCGTTGTTGGTGACCGTCTTGCCACGAATTTCGAAGTTGAGCCAGCCATTATCCTTGTCGCAGGCAGGGGACTTGCCGAGGGCGTCGAGGACGGGTTGGTTCTCGATGGTGGCGCGCATCTTAGCTTTGTTGACCTCGCCGGCACGGAGGAAAAGGTTGTCAATGAAGACGGTACCAATCTCGGTCCCGCTGAGGTAGTTGTGGAAAGTGGCATTGCCCTGTTACGAGGATGAGTAAAGGTTCAAGTGCTAGTGGGGAGAATGCAGCCAAGACTTACGAGTTCGAAAGATACAAGGGAGCGGTTGGGGATCCAGGTCGTGCCGTTGAAGTTGTTCTGAGGATCGAGGTTGATAGTAGTCTCGTTGACGGAAGTGCCCTTGAGCATCTGGAGGCCGGGCATAGAGATGGTCTTCTTGAAGGTAACGGGGTAGCGTCTGGCGATTCCCTTGACGCGAATACCGGTCTCACCAAAGACGGTCACCCTGAGCGTTTCATTGGCGAGCAGCCATGTGTTGAAGGTGGTCAAGGCATCCACATTCTTGATATCAAGGGTCTGGGTAACATTGACAGTCTGGAGAGCCTCGCTGGTGGTCTCGGGGAAGTTGATGCTGGCGAAAGGAATGTGCTCAGGGATATCCTCCAGGTACATGACACCAAGGAAGGGCTCAATGGTGGCGTGAACCTTGCCGTCACTCTTGATGGTGCTGTTGATAGCCATGGTCATCCTCTTGGCCTCGGTTTGGGTGACAGTGATGCCATCGAGAATGAGCTCGGCCTCATCAAGCTTGGACTGAGCAATCTTGGGAACGGCGACCAGGAGACTTGGTGATGTATGAGTAAGCATTCTCTTCTCTGTGAATGCTGACAACCAAGAACAAGCAAACACTTACATGACTGGCACAAGGATGACAACAAGAACGATGAGGACGATCAAGTACACCCACCAGAACCTGACGCAGTGACCTACGCATCCGCGTCTCCGCGGCTTCTGAACAACATTCTCGCTGGTGGTAGCGACGGGCTTGTCGGCGTCGGCCATGTTGTAAGTCTGTGACGGATCTCGATACCGGTTCTCCTCAACCTGCGGGATGAAGAAAAAACAGAATGTGCGAATCGACGGGAGAGGGCGAAACGGTATAAAGAGGAAGGAAGGGGGTATAAGAGACGCGGGAGGGCAACAGGGCTGGCCACTTATAAGTGTGTCATGAACACAAGAGCTCTGAGTGGTCGCAAAGGGAATTGGGCACGCCGGACAGGGGAATTGCTTGTCAGCGAGCTTGCAGGTTGGGAGAGCAAGGGTCGGCCATCGTCGCTTTCTGTCGCTTGCTCCCCGGTGATGGCAAGGTGCGCAGGTCTGGAGGACAATGGATCCTGGTTGCCACCCAGTGGGAGGTCTCGTCCTGGCCCTGTCTAGCCTGTTCAAGTAGGTCCCCCGAGCTACTGCCAAGTTGCCCTGGTTCCCCCGCAGTCTTCCAGTCACGCTCACCAGGCCGCAGTGTGTACAGTAGTGTACCCTAACCCTTTTTACCCCAAGGTGGCCAGTGCCCCTGAATGTCAGTGAGACATGGCTAACCATGCCGCGAGCCAAGATCAGATTAAAGCCACCTACCTCACCGACGTTTCTTTCATCCGAACACAAAAAAACATATCAGCTGGTTCAATCTGTGATGTCAGTGGAGCTTTTTCCCATACTGATCCGGACGCCTTCTCCTTCACTTCGACAGTCGGTTTACACTAGGTCTCCCCATCAATTGTCACCGTCGCCTGGAGAATGGAGGTTTTCTCAATGCCCAGAGATCTTGGCGAGACTGACAATGCGGGGAATGCGGAGGAAATGGAGCCAGGCCAAGACCAAGTTGACATGCGGACGGCTCCAGCTTCGTGAGGCGATTGCTTCCGTATCCGTACTTCTCGCCGTCAGACAGCTTGAAAGAATTGGAAGCTGCGGGCACCAGTGGAGAAAAGCTCCTGTTATAGTTCGCGGGGCATCCTCGCGACCTCGCAAGGACTAGGTAGCAGCCCTTTGCATATGCAGGTTGCTCAGGCCTGACGAGATTGCAAACAACTCTTGTGGTTGGCAGTCTGTAGCTCCCAAAGATAGTGTATACCAGGTAGGTACGTTATCACCTTGACTCGCAGGCTTTCGATATCAGCCTGGCTGCTTACACTACTCGGGTGCTCGGCACCTCCAGCACACCGTTACAAAGGGCCGCTGAAAACTATGTGGGCCCATCGAGGTTGGCGTTGTCGTGGCGGGTAGCTTCTGTTGAAAAACAGCTGCGCTCAGTCAAGACTTGAGGGTCGAGAATTTGAACGACAACGGACATGACTGCCAAAACGAGGATAATGCCAAGACATCATTTCGTGACCTGCCCCGCATTTTCTGGGGGAGAGGCGTCAAGGGGACCCTTCCCCGTCTGCAGATCCCTGTTCGACAGGGAAAGGTCCTCGGCCTGGATGGAGCACATGAAAATTTTGGGCCATCCTCAAGACCTCAACACCTGCCTTTGGCGCCAGAGGCGTGTAGAGGTGCACAGCCAAGATATTTTCTCCAAAACCCTCCTCTCCAAGAATCTACCGGCCAGACACTCGCCTATTTGTAGTGTGGTAGATGAGGGGGCCGAGTAGCATATTCTTGAAACTTGCATGTGAATCTCCCCTACAGCAGTGTGTTCCCTCTTCGACCTGATCACCACCACCATCACCACCATTCATTCCCCCAGCCTCAACCAGTTTTCTCGCGACTCCACGGAGGAGTTCAACAATTGCGTATTCGTGGAGCATTTTGCGAGTCGATACCGGTCTGTGTTGTTGAGAGTGGACCAGTGGAGAGTTGCCCACGCGACCCACGGGGAGATTTGACACCGAAGCTTGAGTCCTTTCTCTAGGATGGATGGATACCTGTGAGTGGTCGGCCCGGTTTCAAGGATGTAACCACAACGAAATTCTCGATGGCACGAAGCCAACAGCCAATTTGATTTCTGTCCTCTCAGAAAGTTGGGCTGCGACACCGTCCTTTTGCCAATTCGCCCTTCTCAACCCTATCGTTTATCCAGGTCATGTCTGACCTGGACCTTCCGAAAATTGACCCAGATGGCTTGGTGAGCCAATAAAGTACCGACGGTTTTCCAATACCGAATCCTGTAGATGTTCAGCTCGGAGTCTACATACACAATATTGGCGTCACCCTTTCGCTCAATATACAAGCTATCGTCGCTCATCTGGCAGGTAGGTTTATAGTGTACATACATACCTTAGTGAGCGAGAGGTGTGGTGTATGTATGTAGTCATCGTAAAAGACCAGCTCGCATCCTTGCAGATTTGGCACCCGCAGAGCCTCGAACAGCCGTCTTGGCTACATCTGTGCCTCATGCAACATCCCGACGGCACTGCTTCATCGATTTGACATCATCTGAACATCAGACTAAAAGCTGACAGTGGAGATGAGCTGCTATACGATGAAGGCAGCTATCACGATGATTTCCGACATCACGCCGTATCTCTTGCACCACAGCTCCAGCCTGCCTCGTACACACCTGACGCTTACAAAATGGGAGGGGCATACTGTCCATGCAAACAATGCAAATGCGGACCCCTAAAACATGCTTATTTCGCAGGTTTGAAACGCCCTTTCTTCTATGCAGGTCTTCGTCTAGAAACCAGAAACACCCGTCAAACCACATGCCACCTCGGCTGGTACGAAATCTCATGCGAGAGATCTTCAGTTTCTCCAACCATTTGCCAGCTTGGCACGCCTTCCCCGCGAAATCGCCTACAGCTTGGCAGCACGAGACGTCCACAACCCTGATCTATCGAGACCAGCCCCGCCATCGAAGATGTCCCTCTCGACCATTCTGCTGTTGATCTACGATTACGGGTTATTAGCTTATCGTCAGGGCCCTGCGAAATCTGGGGAAACTCACAAAGCGTGGTCCAAGCTCGGAGATGTCTTTTGCACCCATCATCTTCATACACGTTTGGATTTCGCCTTGGAGAACTGGTGAACATGTCAGCACCGTCACGGTCAAGAATGAACAGCATGATGAAGACAAACTCACTTTCAAAAGTCCTCTCCACTCCCTTCCACCCACCAGCCCCTAACCCATAGAGTGCAGCCCTGCCCACACCCACCGCCTTCGCCCCCAGACACAAAGCCTTGACTACATCCGTCCCCCTTCTAATCCCTCCATCTACCCAAATCTCAATGATGTCAAACACCTCCGGGCAGTATTTCCTGCACTCCAGCAGCGTATGCACTGCCGGCGGCGCCGTATCCAACGACCTACCCCCGTGATTGCTCAAAATAACCGCTTTGACAGTCCCCGGGTGCTTCTTCGCATACTGCGCAGCCAAGTAAACATCCTCATGCGTCTGGATGCCCTTCAAAACAATGGGCAGCTTGGTATGCTTCGCCAGCCACGGCAAAGTTGTATCCCAAGTCAAGTCCGCCGCCGTGCCAAAGAACAACTGCTGCCCAACCCCGCTGTTGGAATCCGGCCTCTTCTTGGCCTTCTCCTTCTCCTCTTCTGACCTGGACGCCTCAATCAGCAGCTCCGCCTCCAGCGCGGCCTTCTCATCGTGCTCCCTCTTGCTAGGAACGGGGGCGTCAAGGGTGAGAACGATGCATTTATACTGGGGCAGTTTCGCTATCCTGGCCAGCATGGCCTCGGATTTGGCACGAGCGTTTTGTACGTAGAGCTGCCAGCCAAAGATCTGATCCGGTTTGGCGTCGGCCACGATCTGCTCGGGTGACATGGAGGCGTTGTGGGAGACGAGCTGCATGGCGCCGAAGCGGGAGATGCCCTTTGCTATCCCGGCTTCTCCATCTGGGTGGGCCAGCCGGGCCATTGCTGCTGGGGACACATACAAGGGGGTCGAGAGCTTGAAGGCGCCCCCGAGGATGGATGTGGTGGTGTCTGCTTTGGTGACGTCGACGAAGACGCGGGGGCGGAGGAGGATATTGCGGTAGACGGTGTTGTTGTACGTCTTGGAGAATAGGTCATCGGCGGCGGAGAAGTAGTAGGCCCAGCACTTCTTGGATACTTGGGTTTTGGCGACGGCTTCGATTTCGTCCAAGTTGAGGAGGTGGTGGAGCGGTGGGGGTGGAGGTGCTGCTTCTTCGGCTGGGTTGGCGGCGTTGGACTGCCGTTGGAGCTTTTTGAGGCTCTCGGGGTCGACGGTGCCGAGTTTGGCGGTGGGCGGGAGGTTGTCCTCGAGGGTGCCTGGGGGGTGGATGGGATCAAACTCGGCGGTGGCATCTCGGCCGGCGAGCTGGAGGATGATTCTGGAGCCTCCTGGGTGAGAGGGGAGAAACTCGGTTACATCGTAGACGGTGCCGTGGAGGACCACCCAGCAGCTTTGTGGAGTGTTGTGTTTGGCGACTGGATAAGCGGTCAGTCATGCGTTCACTTTGTAAGTGGTTGATTGTAAAGACATGCCTTCTTCTGCACTGAAGACTTTGGTCATTGTGACAACTTGGCTTCCGGGCTTTTGGAGAATTGTTTCAAGGCAAATATCACTGTCGGCAGCTATGAAGAAGCTTTTATTTATATATCAATATCACAAAATCGCCAGCGGGATAATGTCACGCGGCAGCGGCAAATCATGTCTGGCTCAATTGCATGGTGAGTGATTGGAGGACCTATGGGCGGTGTTAGTCCAGGGAACCCCACCCACTGTACGATTGCTTTTTCTGGGGAGGTGACGAACCGGACGGCGGTCCGGGGTTGCGATCCAGAACTCCGACAACGGCGGACGGGCCGGTGGTTCGCTGTAATGCTTGGCCGAAGCTGAAGTTGTGTACTTGGCGGCATCGAAGAACAGTGTTCTTTTGTTCTACAAATGGGGCTCTCCTTCTCAGTATCGAGATGTTTATGTTAACTAATCATTCAAATCAAGGGACCTACAAAGATGGCAATCAAGTGTAAATCCCCTCAAACCCCTTTGAAGTTCCTCCTGCCGAGTCACGAGTGTTCTGTCTCTGAGCTGGATAGGTAGGTACCGACCATGGCCAGGGGGCGGTAATCGAAGTTGTGCAGACATCAACTCCATACATGTCCATGTTTCCATCTCATGCTAAGCATGTCGGTTACCCTTCAGACTGGGTTGAGACAGGTTATTCCAGAAAAACACACACAACTGCTCATACTTTGTACTCTATCGGGCTCAGTCCCGGGTTAGTAAGAAAAGACGTGGCAGTATATGAATCAATGGTACCTAATTCCAAATACATGATGCGAGAATAAGCGGCTGAGAAAAAAGAAGACTCAAAAACATCGAGATCTTGAAATCCCATACCTATGTTTGGAGAACTTCAGGTTGCTGAGGCAGATCGACCCACATGGCCGGACAGGGGTTCCGCTGTGTTAGCGTGAGGCCGACACCTCAGCTAGCCCCCGCCCCCACCCTTATCCAAGAGCAGAAGACTATCGACCACATGAACAACCATCAACTTCCAACCTTGCGCGTGCCATCAGTATAATCTCTTTCACGGTGCATCGAATCACATTTGACAACTTGCAGCTTCAAATTCTCTCCACAGTTTGAACGAAGTCTTCAACAACCTGGTCGAATAGCCAGCAAAGGAGGCGCACCGCCCACGTCATCGCGGCGTCCGTCCTCTCTCTCTTCACCACCCTCTGCCCCCGAGGTCCGAACCATCAATCGAGCAACCCATCTTGCACCACCACACAAACCCCGAACACGCGTGTCTTGACATTGTTACCGCCAGTTCCTGAAAAGCAACCTAGATCATCGCATCTCCAACACTCTCCGAAAGATGGCAGCCCGCCAGAAGCTGCGCATCCTCTGCTTTGGAGACAGCCTGACAGCAGGCTACTCTTACCTAGGCTCCAGCTATCACCCGTACCATATCAAAATGGACCAGATGCTGGCGATGGCCTTTCCCGATTATGAAATCATCACCGTCGAGGAGGGAGAATGCGGTGATGTTGTTAGGAATGGGTTCCTGCCGCGAATACAGGAGTGCCGTTAGTTGCCCCTTGTTACTGCTCCAGCTGTCTTCAACCGGAACGGAACGCGCAGCTAACGCGAATGGCTGAGTTATAGTCCCGCCCGCAAAACAAAAGGACGACAAGCCTCCGTATGACTGGGTGGTTGTGTTGGGAGGCACAAAGTACGCCGACGTTCCCGTGGTAGATTTGGTAGTGGCGACCGCTAACAAAATCTCAAGTGACATCGCATTCAGAATACCACCGCAAGAAATTTTCAAGAAGTTGACCGAGGTCTGGGATGTACCGCTTCGGCGAGGATGCAAGGTCTTGGCCTTGACAGTCCCCGATGTGGTGGGCGACAGCAAATTCAAGACGAAGGGCGATACTGATAGGCAGGTTCTCAACGAGCTGATCATGGGGTATAAGAAGCCCAACCTGTGAGTTCCAACCTCCCTCCCTTCTGTTCGTTTTCATGGCTGATTTTATACAGGCACGTATACGATCTTCACGACGCTCTCAGCCTTACCAAGATGTCCCCCGCAGACCGGAATCTTTACCGGGACGATCACATTCATTTCACCCCTGACGGCTATGACTTGATTGGTAACAAGGTCGGCATGGCTTTGGTCAGCCTGTTAGTTAAACAAAGGGTTGCAGATCTCCCTCCCGCAAAACGACGCCGGATCTTCAAAAACGACGACAAGCTCTTCGAGGAAGAGACGGGTAACCCGGAAAGCCTCGACGGTGGTTACGTGGTTGTTCGACGAACGGATCTGGATTAGGCGCAGCTTTCATTTGTTCTGTTTTCTTTTCTTTTTTCGGTTAAATAATACGGCGTACCAGCGGATGGGATTTGGCTTCCAGCGATGGGTTTGGTTTGGCGTCGGTGTATTTCGAGGCAAGGGAACGGCTGGATAACTTGGGGGATAACCATCATGGTTTGGCATTTCGCTGCTTCATTATTTATGTCTATGATATAGACCTTTTGCCCATAGACAGGACACGTCTGTACACAATCCAACCGGCTACATGTCCCAAACAGAGGGATGGCGCGGCTATCTTGTTTTCTAAGTCATACTGGTATCTCCCCCAATATTGTATGTTTCCTTTATACAGCGATCTGGGTAGCTACAAATTCCGGAAATTCTGCTTGCAGCAGGTCTGTCACACGCTCGACATCCTCGGCCAGGGCCTGCACGTTGTTGTCCCACCGCCGGATCTCCTTTCCGACTTGTGCTGTCGTGTGCCCACTGCCATGCTCACCGGACGCCTCGCCCATCTCAAAGTAGATGATCCGATCGATCTGGTCAATAGACCCAGTCAACCGCCCTTGCTCGATCATCTTTGCCGTCGTCTCCTCGGCCTTGTCCCCATCCAAGCCCAGCAACAGCCCTAGCTCGTCGAATCCAATATTCGTGTATAACCGCCCAGCACTCAGCAAGTTGTGCTCCACGACAGCTCTGGCCAACACCGTCGACCCATCCGACGTCTTGGCCAACTGGTGCGGCGCCAATGACTGGGCAAACTTTTCCACTTCGTCACTCGAGAGCAGCCTGTCGAAAAACATCTTCTCCAGGATCCCATACTCCTCCAACCCCGCTGATCTCTCATCTTTGTGAAGTCTGCCCAGCGCCCTGCTCCTCAATGGGCCAGCCGGCGCCAACACGGCGCACTTGATCGCCATGCTCAGCGTGTGCAACCTCTCCTCCTCGGCGATCGAAGGCGAGAAGCTGATGTCGTGGTAGCTCGAGGCCGCCTGCAAGAACTGCCTGTTGGAATCCTGAATCCGAGCCGCGCTGAGCTTGAAGTGGAGCATCATCTCCGGGTCTGTGTCGCCCACCTTGTGCATGACATTCTTGAGCTTGTTGAGATATGTCTCGGCAGTAGTGCTGTCATCTTCCTCCAGGTGATTCCGGACAATTCTAATCCATATTTGGGCCTTTTCGCGGTCCGACACGCGGCGCTGGGAGGAGTCGAGAGGGATCTCGGCGAGGATTTTGGCTGCGGCGAGGAAGTCCTCATTGCTTTCGTGGGCGGTGGCGATCAGCTCGCGGAGGGCGGAGGCCTGGTCGACAAGGGAGGAGGAGAGGGAGGGGGTGGAGGAGATGGCGCGGACGATGTGGGTGCCCACGTCAATCCAGGACTCGTAATTCTGGGAGTTTTTGAGGACGGAGATGAGGTCGCTGAGGACGGCTTTGGTGGTGACAACGCCGTGGGAGGCGGCGAAGAGGTTGTCGGTGATGGCTTTGAGATCGGTGCTGCGGGCTTCTGGGGGGGAGAAGTCGTCGAGACTGGAGAGGAGGCTTTTGTACCCAATGACGGGGTTTTCTTGGGCCTTCGCAAGCCCCTCCTGGACTTTGAGGGAGACCATCTTCGAAGGCCGGATGTGTTGTCTGAGATGGTGCTATAGTTGGCTTTGGGGTTTATTGCGGAATGTTGGGATATCGGGAAATTAAACTGTCTGAGGATTAATCGGACCTGGTATTGGTGGTAACAGCAAGGCTGAGCGTTAATATGTAGATGGAGGAAGTTGAAGGTCTTACAGAGACAGTGGGGGACTGGAAGCTGTGCTGGAGTGTGGGTAGCCTTGGGCTGTGTGGGGTGGGCGGGGTTGTGGAGAATCGCCAAGCCCAGAGCTGCCAGACCCCGGCAAGTGGGGTTCATTCCATCCCCGTTTGGGTCCACCAATGAAAACGGAAGGTGGCTTTTCCAACGGTATCAAAAGCCAACGTCAACTCATGCCTTGTGCCCTGGTCATGGTTTGTCGTGAATTACATACACAATTCGTCCTCGTCACGCAAACGGGACTCTTGTCCGGGAAGAAAACTGCCTCAGTGTATTCTATTCATCTATCTATCATTATCGTCCGAGACTCACTACTCATACTCATATTCTATGTATTATTAGGTAGGTAATCGTTGTTCATCAAATCCAACATCATCGTCCTCCACCCATCCGTCACCAGCGAACTAATTAATGAGCAGACGAGCTCTCAGCAGCATATTTCCAGTATCTCTCCGCAGAAGCCCTGCGGAGATCCTTGCCCTTCCATACCATGAACAAGAATGTGAGAGTGCAGCCCAACGCAAGGAAGCCAGCCATGATGAAGCAGTTTTGGAGACCCATGTTGGTATACCAAGGTGTGATGCCATAAGCAATGGCGAAACCCATGAGGTTGCGGACCAGGATAACAGAGGTGGTGGTGTCACCCGAGATATCCTTGTAGCAGTCGATGTTGTACGAGAGAGCAACCGAACCACCAGCAACGACGCTGCAGGTGAGGATACCGAGACCGACGGCCAAAACCGCCCAGTGAGCGTGATACTGGGCACCAACACCCCACATTATAAGCCCGATGGCTCCCAAGACAGCCGTGATAAGAAGGGGCCAGAGACGATGCTCGGGCTCTCGAACGCCATTGTTCCGGCGAGCGAGCCACAAGGTGAACTTATCGGCAATCGAGCCGGCCCAATAGCACCCAATGGCCGCGCCAACGATGGGACCGACGTAAATGGTGCCGACAAGACCAGAAGACCAGTTGTAGGGAGCACTGGCAAGAACCGGACTGGCGGTTCCGTTCAGGACTTGGTACCAGCAAAGGTTGATGCCGTAAATGAAACCGGCCCAGAGGACGATGGGGAACTGGTAAAGGTAGATAAAGGGCATGTACATGGTCTTGAGCATGTGCTGGTAGGTTGGGCGGCCGTCCATCTTGCGGAACCATGCAAGTTTCTGAGCGAGCGTGGGCTTGACATAGATGGCAGCAGGGGACTCGCTGACGGTCTGGCTCGAGCTGCTGCTCTTCTCTCCCTTCTCTCCGGCAGCGGCGGCGGTAGCAACAGCAATTTCATCCTGCTCATCCTCCAGACCCTCCAGACCCTGGCGGAAGTACATGGTCTCCTCCATGAAGAAAAACATGATGACGAAGGCCACGGCGGCAAAGATGGCACCAAAATACATGGTCCACTTCCACCCATACGCCTCGTTAAACCAGCCGCCGATCAGGGGTGCCAGGAAGTTCGAACCGAAGAGCGAAAAGACGTAGACGCCCATCATGGCACCGCGCTCATGGGCGAAGAAGACGTCGGGAATGCTGACCTCGGGTAAGGCCTCAATGGGCGCACAAAAGAACCCAAGCATGATTCGGTGAGCGAACCATTCGCCACCAGACTTGGAGTAGGCTGTCCACACCATCAAGGGGACGGTAGCAAGAGTCGAAATGAGATAAACACCGCGGCGGCCATATGTCAAGGCAATAGGCTGCCAGAACAAGCAGCCGAACCCAAGCAGCAGGAATGCGTAACCGGTACCTTCGACGAGGGTTGCAGTGGAGATGCCGGTATCTGCGGTGATGTCGGCGAGAATCGAGTATTGGAGGGTCAATGGAAGGCCAGTGCCGAAGGTGTAAACCACCGTCATGGCCAGAGCCAACATTTTGCGGCCTCTGCTCCAGTTGAGAGGGTCCTCAGGGTCATCGCTAGGACGGGGAACAAGTTGGATCCCGTCCCGCATCTTTGCTCCGGCAGGCGCCGCGCCGGAGACATCGACGAGGTGGACGGTGCCGGGCACAACGGCCGCATGTTGAGTAGCCATCCTGAAGTGGGTGTCGAGGTGGATGAGGAGGAGTTGACTGGAGAATCACGACATTCATTGAGGACCAGACGTAATGTATTTATAAATTGCATTATTGCTACCTTCTCTGGAACAGCATGGGAACGGTTTGCCGTTATCAGCACTTGTCAGACACTGACAGCTACACAGACCTCCAGGATCACCGCTAGGATCCTGTTGCCCACCGAGCCACCGTGCCAACCACTTAGACACGCCTTGGATGCCCAGTTATTCTCCGCTGTTATCGGATAACGAGGATTCCCCAGATCTCCACTTAGATTCCGAGACATCTCCCTCTTATCAGCTATGTCGGCTTGCTAGCCGGATCATGGAACTAGACGACCGGCAGCTCTTGGCAGTCTACTACACATCACGATCCCGACTGCAAGGGAACCAACCAGCGTCGACTATGATTGCATATCTCGGGCGAGGATCGTCACCCTCCTCTCGGCTGGCTTTCGGGCATCTGGTATCGGGAGTGCTCCAGTGCAGCTCCCCACCGTGCCTATCTGGCTGATACCCTCTCACGATAAGCCAACTGATCAAGATATCGAGTTTCATCAACACCACACGCTGTGTCAGGTATCACGACGGTATCACGGCGCTGAGTGTCCAGAAGACAGATTCTCCAACAGGTTTCCAACAGTTCCCAAGGTAATAAATGTCGAACATCCCGTCGCACTTGGGCTCCAGATCACCAGTTCAACTCATCACCTCATCTACCATCTTTTCAACCCTATCTTCTCAACTATCTGCCCCTTGTCATTTCTCAATATGTCATCCAGACCGCTTCCTGTCGTTCAGCGGGTACCCTTGCCCCAGGGAACCCCTGAGTACGAGGCTCTGCGCCAAAAGTATCTTTCCGAGCTCGAGGCCAGCATTCCTGACGAGTACTACCTGCCCCAGTCGCTGATTGATAACCCTCCACGGGACGTCACCTCGGTACCAAGAGAGTGCGGCATCTTGACGGCTGAGGAAATCGACATTACCGAAAACTACGATGCCACTGCTTTGGCCGCTGCCATCGCCTCCAAGAAGTTCAGCGCCGTCGCCGTCGCCACCGCCTTTAGCAAGCGTGCTGCCATTGCCCACCAGCTCACTAGTTGCTTGGTGGAGTACTTCCAAGGCGAGGCCCTCGAGAGAGCCAAGGCCCTTGATGAGCATCTGGAGAAGACTGGCAAGACTGTTGGTCCCTTCCACGGTGTTCCCATCAGTCTGAAGGAGCACATGCCCATCAAGGGCCACTACACAGCCGTTGGCTTCCTCGATACACGCCACGTCGATGACTATGACTGCCAGATGGTTGCCATTCTCCGCGCTGCAGGTGCCGTCTTTTACTGCAAGACAAATCAGCCTCAGGGCATCATGCATCTTGAGACTGTCTCGCCGCTTGGTCGCACTCTAAACCCCCACAACATCGATCTGTCATCGGGTGGATCGACCGGAGGTGAAGCGGCCCTGCTGGCTATTCGTGGCTCCATCCTTGGTATCGGTACCGACATTGGAGGGTCGATTCGCGGCCCGGCTGGATTCTGTGGTATCTATGGCTACAAGTCGACATCCTATTATCTCCCCACCAAGGATTTCCTCGTTGGTGGCTTCGCTGCCGAGCTGACGGTGCTCTGCTCCACCGGTCCCATGGGCCACTCTCTTCGTGACATGGACCTCTTCTGCTCCGTGGTCAAGGCCTCAAATCCTCACATCGAGGACCCTGCACTTATTCCTATCCCATGGACTGGTATTGCCACCGCCCCCAAGACCACCCCACTCAAGGTCGGCATCATGTGGCATGACGGTGCCATCATCCCTCAGCCCCCGGTGAAGCGGGCTCTTGCCTGGGCCAAGGAACAACTGGAGACAAAGTTCCCTGGCAAGTTCGAGGTCAAGCCCTTTGTCCCTTACCAGGCGGCTGAGGCCATGATCAACATCCGCAAGGCTTATTGGCCGGACGGTGGCAACGCCGTCAGGGCCCATCTTGCTGTCACTGGCGAGCCCATGTTCCATCTCACCGAGTGGATTCTCAAGGACGCCGTCAGTGACCAAGAACTCCCCGTCTCCAAGGTGCTCGAGTACCGTGTCGCCCGTGACATCTACCGCCAGAAGTTCGTCGCGGACTGGAATGCGCAGGATGTGGACGTGGTCATCTCTCCCGTCTTCGTTGGCCCGGCTTGCGAGCACGAGACGGCCTTTTACTGGAACTACACCGCTCTCTGGAACTATCTCGACTACCCCGGCGTGGTCTTCCCCACCCCTATCAAGGCGCTCAAGAAGGGTGCCGAGGACTACGCTCCCGAGGACGCTACTCCTCTGAGCGAGCAAGACAAGCACACCCGGGAGCTGTGGGCCAAGGGCGACTTCGAGAACGCTCCTATCAACCTGCAAATTACCACCAGAAAGTATCACGATAACGAGCTCTTTGGCGCGTTGGCCGCGCTCCAGGAGGCTCTTGTTCTTCCTTGAGCAGTGAATGGAAGGGTGACCAGGATGACGACGAGATGAAAACACATGTTCTTTTTGTACATATTTAGATACCTACCTTAGCCTGAATGAAGCAACTCGCGTTGTACCCAGATCTTTGGTTCCTTGCCGTGGTAATGAATTCGCCGATTGGGTAGTCCCAACCCTGCCTAGTCTCACCATGATACCAGTGGTTTGGGTCTTGTTGAATGCCGAGGATGACCGAGAGATGTCTCCCGTGGTAGAATGCAACCCACGATAGGACGAATGGAAGACTGGTAGCGCGGCTGAGAATAAGGGGGAATTGGGCACCCTTATCTGTGCATATCTGGGGTGCATTACGGCATGAGTATTCGGTGTTGCTGTACCCGAATTAGTAACAATGATTCTTGAGTACCTTTTGATAGCGCGCTGCAGTATGATATCGACAGCCATCTAGCAGTGGAGGAGTAGCCCTTCACGACCATATATTTTACGTGTCAGATATGCCTATCTGCTGGCTGGCACTGGCCGCCTACGTCAAAATCGTATGATTTCTCTGTCTCTGACCACATAAATAAATCCGGACCGACCGCACTCATTGGGGAGCTGAATTTTCTCTCCAAATCCCTCATTTGCTACCATCTTGATTTCTCCATCAACATGGCCGTTTCACGACACGCCTTTGACATTGCGCAGATACCTTGTTTATACAAATGCACATAGTACTTCTTTCACAAACACAATACTCATACACATTCCCATTAACCAAACCCCCCCCTCCCCGCGCGCGCCCCATTCTTCCACTTTCGCCTGACCCGCAAATGTCATCAGTTACAACACGCAACCCTCCCTCAATAACCACTCCTCTCTCCCCCCCTCAATGCTGCAACACCACCCCCCTCCCCCTCTCCCAATTATTCACCCCCTCCCTGATATTCATCCAATACCTCAGCCTCACCGCCTCCTCCTTCGCCCTTTCCACATCCTCCCCCTTGAACGCCTCCTCCAGCCCCTTCTCCGCCTCCTCAATCCGCCTCTCGTTCTCCTCCCTCAGCTCCTCCAGATCCTGCTCCGTGTCCGCCTCCTCGATGATCTCCCTGCTCTCCAGCACAGTCATCAGCAGCTCCGGGTCGGGCTCGATCTGCGCCCCCGCTTCGTCGCCCGCCAGGTCGACGCCGTACAGCTCGTGCAGGAGATACTGCGCGCGCAAGAGGGGGTTCGACAGCGTCTTGTAGGCCGTGTTGATGATGGCCGAGTTGGTCGTCGCGGCGGACTTGGCCGCGGCCGAGGCGGAGGAGTGGGCAAAGTCCGGGTGGGAGAGGGCCTGGAGCTTGAGGAACTCGTTGCGGAGGGTCCGCAGGGGGATGTGGAACGGACCGGAGGGGGGCGGGCCGAGGGGGAGGGTTTGGGGGAAGAGGGCGTAGAAGGGTGGGATTTCCCTCTTCTTGTTTTCCTCTTTTGAGTGTGGTGTTTGTTCTGATGGTGAAGAGGAGGAGGAGGAGGGGGAGGAGGAGGATGACCGCCGCTGCTGCTGCTTCTTGAGGGGTGATAACCTTGGGATTCTCCCTGATATTGGTGTTGCTTGGGTTCTTTCTCTGGGGGTGGCAGACAGGCTGAAGAAGGCTGCTCTCGATCTCTGTGAGTTCATCGCCTCTCTCTGACAGGAGGCGCACATTTGCGATGCCGCCCGCCGCGAGGACGACACGATGGAGGACCGCATTCTGACCTTTGCGTGTGTTTGTGTCTCTGAGGTTTTAGATCGGTAAGTTTAGATGTGAAATCACTAGGGTTACGTGGTTGCAGAGTGCGTAGTTGCGATAATTATGCTCAAGGTGTAAGTCAATTTGTTAATGATGAAAAAAACCGAGATCCGCAACCAAGTCCCAACGGCTGAAAAATGACGTCGGCGCTACTACCGACCCCCGCAGGTTCGATAAGCTACCCCTGTTGCTTAATTAAGCCGGCAGATCCCGACCGCGGGTAACAACCCTAACCCAGGAACGTTAATCATACCCAATCATCCTTCCACCAACCATCACCCGATTGGGAATCTCAACTGATATTGACTTGTCGAATATGTCCTTATTTTGACTCCATCGTACAGATTTCATGTTCTTGTATGTCATCACTTTATGATTACAACAGGCTACTTCACACAATTAAACCGGCTTGCTACTTTCGCTTGAAATTAAAGCCAAAGCTTTCCAGGATGATCATCAAGTCGTCAAATATGCCGCCAACACCACCTCAATGCTCGCTTGCACATGTCACTCTCTTCAAGAAAGAACCGCCTGCCTCCACCTCCCCCTCTCCTGATGCCACCACCTCTCTTTATCCTTCTTATCAACCACATTTCCCGAGTAAGTATTCCACCGGCCAACACACCCCTCCCTCGTCCTCTTCTCCCCCTCGTCCCTCTCACCAGTCTTATCCTTCTTCTTCTTCTTCCCATCACCATCCCCTCCACTTCCCAGAACCAACGCCTCCCCCCCATCATCCCGAATCATATCCTCCACCGTTACCAACCCCCCTCCCTCATCTGTTGCCCCCTGAGCCTCCGCCGCAGTAAGCACATACCGAACCTTGCTCTCCACCATCCCCACAAACGCTCCCACCCCATACTTTTCCCTCATTGTCCCCCCTTCGTCAAAAACCTGAATAAAAAACCTCGGATACTTCTTCGCCTGGTCAATCCTCCCCTGCGCCGCCATCCTCGCCTGGTGTAGGTCGCTATTATCTCTCGCCATCATATCCAGCGCATCCGGTGCCGGGAACAGCGGACTGACCGGCGGGGGAGTATTGCCGTTTCTGCTCCCTGATCGGCTTCCGCTCCTGCTCCTGTTACCGCTCCCCCAAAACCCTAGCGCACTGCCAGACCGTTGCGACGAGACAGACGACGAATTCCGGCTGTGACCGGAGCCGAAACCCTGCCAGGCTTGGGACGTGCTCGGGCGGCGGGAGGAGTTGCTGTTGGTGTGGGCGTGACCATAACTGTGGGCCGGGCCGCGGAAGCGATCCCCTGGCAAATCAACCTTTTCTCTGGGCTGGCAGACGGCCTGAAAGACTCCTTCGGGGTCGTTCGGGGCGCAGAGGTAACGGAGCGCGGGGAAGCCCCCTGCGCTGATGGACTTGGCCAGGATGGTGTCGGAGGGGGTGGACTGGGTTGGCAAGTAGGGAATATCCCAGTGAAGCCGTCTGAGGGTTCGGCAGGCGAGATAGGGAAAGAGCATGATGAACTCGTCCGGAGGGATGGCTGGGGCGACAGTTTGAACGATGTTGAAGGTGTCGAGGCAGTGGAGATACGAAAACAATCGGGCGATGGCGGGGAGAGATTCGATGTTCATGTGGATGAGGGTGAGCGTCTGGAGGGAATTGCTGTTGCGTCGGGTTGCAAGGGCAGAGAGGCCATTTGTGGTTACACCTGTGCAATGGGCCAACGATAACGTCTTCAGTGGCGGAAGAGCCAAGAGGGAGCTGTCGTTGAAGGCTGTGTGTGGCAAGTGAGAGAGATACAGATTCTGGAGAGCTGGGAGGCATCTAACGGTGCGGTCTAGGAGGTTGGACGGACTGAGCGTGGCACCGAGATGGCAGTGGACTACCAATGTGGTAAGGTGTTTCCAGTTCACGTTGAAGTCCAAAAACCCTTGAGCTTCTTGCCGAGTGAGGTCTACCGGACCCCAGTGGCTGTTTGGCCCGCCCGGCCGTGAGCGCTGCTGTTGTTGTAGCGGCGACGGCTCCAAGATCCAGTTCATCTCCTTCAACTTGGGCCGCGTAGAGAGCGCCTGAAATATCCTCTGGAAAGAATGGTTGTATGTCGGGTAATACCCAATAAGCCTTTCCAGATTGGGACATGCCATGATCACCGATGCAATCAAATCGTTGTACTCTTTCAACCCAACCCCTTGCGGCAGAGCGGGTGGTTTTAGTGACCGTACAATGACTGCAATCTGCGCATTCGACCTCAGCGTCCGCCTCAGCAAGATCAACCTCGACCCGTACGTCGTCTTCGTGCGCTTCTTGATGGCCGGACCCTCGTGTCCCACAATGTGAATATGCCCATACAGGGCTTCTCGCGCATACTTGAGAAACTTGCGGGCGCTTAGGGCCACCGAGCAGCAATCGCGCATCCAGCAAGTAGCACAACTATTGCGACCTGGGCCAAGATGCAGCTTGCACAACTCTGCCAGTATCAGCTCCAACACCTCGCCCGGCAGCGCCGCAAATAGCTCTCCCTGCGCCTTCTTTCGATATTGCTTGATCGGTGCTGGCTTTTGCCATGGGAAGGACTGTGCACCTGGCCCCACAGCATTCTCAGCTCTCATGATGAGCGGCACATTTGACGGTGTTTGCCATTTCACCTGAGATGCTGGTGACTGTGGACCACCTATCGGATAAGCATCGATGCTCGTGTGACTGCTGCTCGTCGAGGCGCTCCGTATCCGCCCATCAAAACTATCACGGTCAAAACCAGCGCTGCTGGCTACCGTGCTGCTGGCCTCGCTGTTGTTCGACAGGCGTCTTGGTCGATTATACCAACCCGATCGTTCCGCTGTGCTGTGGGAAGCCGAATTAGTGTTGCCACTAGGTTGCACCGTCGGTTTGTGGATCATGGGTACGCCATCCGTGGGTGATCCGCTAACAAAGGCCCCAGCCTCGGCCTTCCCGTTTCCATTGGTGATGCCGTGTATCCTCGCACTCGCCCTTTGCGTTCTGAGAACAAACTCCTGGTCGTCTGGCGGATACATCGCCAAGGGCATCCCTCCAGCCCACGGTTGATTTGGCACTATCGGGGCAGCCGTTGTCATCGGAGGAATGTCAGGCTGCTTGGGGGAAGAAACAGGAGGCAAAGGCGTGTTTACCACTGTCGGCTTGATTCTCGGCGCAGGCGGTTTCAGTCGAGTTTCCTCATCCTCTTTTTTCACTTCCTCATCCCTATCTCTCTCGTCCTTCTTGTCCGATGTGTCGGCGTGCGTGAGAATATCCGGAGAACTGTAGAAGGACCGCTGGGAGGGCCGCTGGGAAGAGACGGGCGTGATGGAAACAATCCTCTGGTTGTACGGTCTGTTGAAAAAAGAGGGCGGAGGTCTACCAAGTACAAGAGTTAATTACTGACACAGCAATGGTCTCTTATATTCATTCAACGAAAGTAGAAGCGAAGAAAGGGGAAATCGGCCAAGAAGGTCACAGGCAAGCTGGTGGTGGGCCAAGTCGCGCGTGTAAAATGAACACCTGGGAAGGATAACCATGCAGATCTCGGACAAATCAGGATATGACAGGCGTTAGGAACGTTCAAAAAAGAAACCAGAGACGCGTGGGATCAACAGACCCGACCGCTGTCGGGCTGTCTGTGGGTATAAAGAGGAGAAATGCGGCATTCTTGTCCAAACGGTTTCCCACCACCACACCTCTTCCAAGGCTCCAAGAACCAAGAACTTGAGTGCTGCATTCCGAATCGAGAAGTTGAGAAAGACGGTCAGCCTGGGCGCTTGCTGAGGACCCTGCCAAGCGCTAACCGCTTTGAACTTTTAGGTGGCATTTTGCCTGGGCACTCAGAGGCTTGAGATGGCGCCACTAGCCAGTGGTGGAAATTGCGCGCGGAAGCGTTCATACGCTGCCCTGTTGCATCATTGCTCGAATCGCTGGATACCGGATGGAAAGGGGGTGTGACACCCAGCCAGCCTTGGGAGCAAACAGACCAGAAAACCAATAGAAAATGCAAGGCCCACCAATGGGCTTGTGAAACATGCAAATGGAATAGCAACAGAGAATAAAAATACTTTAGAGGTCAGGTAGGCTGCCGGCCTGCCGGCTTGGGGTTCGCCCAAGGTTCAGCGTGGGGCACTAACCCCGGGCCTAGCGACAGGGGACTTCCGAGTGCCGAGAGGATTGATGACACCATACCAAACGGGGGTTTTTCCTGTTCTTCTTTCCATAAAATGATTGCATGTTCCACAACGTCCGCCAGAAACCAACTCGCTGGAGTGATACCTGATCGTTTTTGCAGCTTTGCGTGAGGGAATCACGGCCAGCTGATACGGAACGGAAGCGATTGGACTGAGAGCGACAAGAAACGGAAAAAGAATGCACTCACCGAGAGGTTCCTGACCTGCGATGGTTATTCTTAGCAGTCCCTCCTCCTGCAGCACCTGCACCCGCACCTGCACCTGCATCCGTTGTCGACTCATAACTGGCACTCCCGCTCCCGGTCTTGGTTTCAGGTGTTGAAAACCCATATGAATTCGTCAGCGTCTTCGAAAGCTCGGCCAGCTCTTGTCGTTTCGCCATGGTTGTCGTGACTATCGTTTTTTCGGCGGTATTGCTCCGGGATAGCGAGAAGGAACTTCGGGAAAGGGAAAATGAGCCCCTGCGGCTACCTGTCCCGGAGTTGGGCTTTCTGTCTGCATCCTGAACGATAACTGGAGCCTCACTCTCGCTATTGCGTCTTTTCTTGAATGGTGACCAAGACGTTATCGAAGATATCGACGATGACCTCGACCGCGGTTTCGGCGGGGCATTTCCGTTCATGGTGGTAGCTATGGGGTTGGTATTGAAACGAGTGTGGTGGGCGTGTCATGGGTCGCCCTGTTGTTGGAATCGATATCTGTGTTGTCGGACAGTCCCCTATCCCCCCCCCAATTCGCACACTCTCTCGATCGGACCGTGACCTCTCGTAAACTTGGACGGAATGCGTACTGGGTCAAAACGCCACAGCAACCGATCGTCACAGGGTTGGTCAGAATTGCCGGTCCGGGCCCAACGAAGAGAGACCGATCCTTCTCAGCCGCACGTTCGTCCTTTCGTATATCGTGACCGAAGCGGGCGTTGAAATTCGAGGCGCGCGCAAAAGGAAGAGCTCGACGGCCGTCGGAATATATCCCAAGGTGAAGATGCTTCCTGCTTCTTCCACAAATCCACCACCCCGCTTCTTTTCCTGCCCCTCCTTTTTTCTTGTGTCCCCAGACCTCTTCCCACCCTTCCCGCCTCTTGAACAATGTCGGTCAGTCACTCAAGCGGTTCATGCGTTCCATAGGTGAGGTGGTGATGAATTAGAGACGTCCGCGGTCGCGTTGGTGTCTGTCAGTAGGTAGGCAGGCAAGCCCGGTGCGGTTTCTTGTGTCGCCTCGTCGTCGAATATAAATGGATACCGAGTTTCCGTTGTCATGCGCGGCTTTTGCACCACCATGGAAGCGTCGGCGGCTTCCTCTTTTCCCCGCGCTCGTGCGATATGGATTAAATGTCCGGGTCCTTGGAGAGACGGTTGAGAAAGCGAAATGTTGTAAAACAACCTGGAAGAAGCATGTGGGCGAAGAAAGCGGTAGGAATACGGTTTCATAATAACCAACTCCCGATCTTGCCTGCTTGCCTCGCTTGTGTCCTTGCTTGCTGGCTCGGTTCGGGAAGGGGATTGATTGCTTGGTTCCCACGCACACCACGCAAAACAGTCTGTCCACACCCATCTTACTGCTGGACCCGCGGTCATCATGACCTGCCTGCCTTATGCTCCTGCCCCCATTTTGGATAATGGGGTACCTATCATATGCGCTGGTGGTTGGTAGGCACTACCCACACTTGCAGGATTCCCAGCACTCAACCCCTGGGTCGGCTGAATTCAACTGCCTGCTTCTTGCCCCTCGTGTCACTGCAGGAGCCATTAGACGTGCTGTCAGTGGATGTTGTGATGGGATGGTGGGCGGTCGTGACCGGCCGCCGGGCCGTGTTCGATGGGACCCCGTGTTGTCTGTGTGTCTAGCGCGCTGCATGCAACCAAGTGCCACTGCACGCTGAGATGGGATGTTGCGATGCGCTGTACGGGGATCTCCACACGATCTCGCCAGATCGAGCATGGTGTTCGAAGCTTGCCAGGGGTTCCAAAGTTTGTCTGTTGCCTTCCAAGGTTGTTTCGAGTATTGTAGCTATTTCTAGCTCTTCTTCAGACTCCTGAAGAAACTTCCAGACAAACACGTGAACAATCGGTATCCGCGCCAGCCTCCAAAACGCGGCTCTCACCATCAAACCACCAAAGGAGGGGCTGGTGATGGATGGGCTTGATGGTGGGGTCCACCACGAAAACGCGGATGCACGAGAATCAGGTTTGGGGCCCTTTTTCACAGGCCAAAAACAAATTTTACAAATCGTAACTGGTATTCTGTTTGCGCGCAACAAACAAGAGGTTGGGGAAGACTTGAGACTCGGCAGGCACGCACGCACTTCGTATTCACTAAACTACACTAATGCATGAGTCGATCCAGGTTTCTTTTTGCCAACTTATTAGCAACACGCGACGTACCTGCCGACAGCGGTGACGGGACCTGACGGTGTCGGTGACGGGAACAACTGCACACCTCAAATGGCACTGCATTTTGCATCTCGTGGGATTCGGTGTGTGTGTATGTGCGTTTGACAGAATTTGTATGCCTACATGAGGACCTGGGATTGTTCCACTGGTCCTGTATTCTTACAACTCCTTGATTCATCCGACAAACCTCGAAGGGTGACCCAGCTTCCTCTAATCCCCCCTACCTGTCCAAGTTGGTGTGTACTCCAAGAGCCAGGCTCAGGACGCTCAGCCCTATCCATCATTAATAGTGTACAACCATTGAATCCCCTCAACATACCTAGGTAGCTGAGATTCCCTGACCTCGCTCTTTGTTGCTGCATAGCGCTGAGCCCCGGTGCATAATGCATTAGAGGCGCTGCTGATCTCGATTGGACACCCAATCCCCATTCTGACCAATGCTGTGGCCTCTGAGCCCGAGCTGAGCTTTGTTAGAAAGCCCTCCATTTCAGCTGCCAGTTCAACACTTCGTGACTGTTTCGTTGTTTACATATTGCTTTCTTGGGCTGACAACAGGCCCATGCTAACGAGGTGAGTTTTGGGCCCGCAAAGATGGCAGCAGCGAGAAAACATGATGCAGAGAGGCAAATGGGGAATCAGGTCTTGTCGCCATCATCCAGTCCGACAAATCCAACACGAACTTTCTTCTTCGGCCGCACAATCCCGTTCGATGTCTCGGTGACTGGTGTCGACTGTTCGGGCAACGTCCTTTTCTTCTGGCTCCCATTAACTCCGTTGTAAATCGCCATGTCCACCTTCCTTGGCACAACAGCCTCATCTGCCTTGACGATATCTTCATCAGGGTGACTGAGCTCCCTTCCGGAACCTCTCCCGAACAAGAATTGCGGCTCCTGCAGCCTCGCCATTTGATCCGGTCCGCCAATCTGCTGGCCATCACCTCCGGGCATTGGAAGGATCTTGGCGTTCAGAATCCATTCGTAAATGGGCTTGTCGTCGAGAATAGACTTGCACTTTCTTTGCTCTGCTTGTGTCATCTCCTTGCGGCGTTGAACGATCACTTCTTCCACGCAATCTTTGAGAACCAAAGTTTCGACTGTGACGGGTTTCTGCTGGCTGATACGTCGTGCTCGACCGATGGCTTGAGCCTCGACTTGCGGGTTGAGAACCGGGTTGATGAAGTAAATTCTGGAAGCCGACTTCATATCCAGACCGAAGGCTGCTTGGCTTATATCCATGAGCAAGACCCTGAACTTGGAGCTTTGGTTAAAGGTTGCGACATAGTCTGCGCGTCGTTGTGGACTCAACCCTCTTGCATAAATAAGGTGTTGGACTTGAAGCTGTGGATATTTGGGTCAGTACAACGTCCCTTGACTTCAGTGGTGATGCTGGACTCACAATTTCCAGAACGCCCGCGAGATAGTAGGCAACGTTGTCATTTTCGTAGAAAATGATGATTTGCTCATGCTCCTGGTACTTGATCACTTGATCAATGAGGTATGAGAGTTTTGCAGAAGCAGTCGATACAAGCCGAGTGCTGGAGAGCGGTGCAGCGATTTCTGTTCCCTTGATCTCTGCTGTTGCAACTGTGGGCGCCTGCTTCGTCTGGACGTTTTTACCTAGTATTGTAGCGCGGCGTTTGATGGGGCTGCTGCTATCCTGGCCAAGTTCCGTATTGCCGGCAAGTACTTTGTTCGTTGTTGAAGTGGCTGGAGCTTGAGCTTCGATCAACTTTGCCCTTTCTTCCTGGCCACGCATTGCCAAGCGCCCATTCTCAAACATCATTTGCAGAGCTGTCGGGGCGTCCAATAGTGGCTGAAGATATCTTTGAAGCTCCAGTATGATCCCAGACGCTGTACAGACTGGATCACCCGCCTTGTCGTCGAGGGACCACTCCCGACCTGCCCCGAACGGAAAGTCTTGTACATAGACAGGCAGGTCTCGAAACAAGTTTGCGCAGTCTTTAATCGTATTTCCGAGTGCCAATTTACCAAATTCGATAGCTTCACCAAGCAAGGCACGGTCCTGAGCACTGACTTGTACTTTGCCTTCCTTCAAGAACTCCTCGGCCGTCTCTATTGACTTGCTGATCTGCGCTGGGGAGAAAAATGAGCCGCCAAAGAAACTTGCCTGTCTCAAGTTACTAACCAGCTCCAGTAGTGCCTTCCGTTGTCGAGGGTGGAAGAAATAATCCTGGTCAGTCCTCTCTGATTGCACGGCGTTGAAGATGATCATCATGGAGAACAAGTTCAGCGTGAGCCTGTCCTGATAAGAGCCCTCCAGAAATACAACCTTCTTGTCAACCACTGGAAGGATGTTCCCAAGTTCAGATAACGGATGCCGGATTATCACCGAATCAAGCGTGGTCTTGAGGCAGTTGCTTTCTGTATCAGTCATGTTTGGCCAACGCGCGGTAACGTAATGAGACCAATGAGCAGGTGTATCGCCGGCTTCGGACGAGTGATTAGCCCAGGGGCGCATCTTCAAATAAAATGTGGCCAGTGAACCAATTCGCTCAAGGTCGACCTTCTCAAGGGTTTGATCCCGAGTCTCGCTACCCGTCTTAGCAGAAGCATCGAGACCATACAGTCCCTTCGAGGGTGTGCCCGTGGCGATCCATCTTGCTGTAATTTGCAGCTCGTCAATGATAAGCTGCATGTTCCGCTTGTTGAAGTTTTTTGCACCGCCCAACGTGTGACCTTCATCAACGATGCAGCGCTTGAAATGAATCTGCTTCAAAAGATCGAGCGCGGCAGCCACTTTTCCATTCTTCCGTAAGTTCTCAAATTGCGTGGTAGAGAGCAACAGAATATCGCAGTCCAGAATCTCTTCAAGAGAAGGCAGAGGCTGTTTCTCGCCGGAAGACCACACAATGAGCCGAAGTCCCACGGTATGCTTGGCTATCTCCTGCCTCCATTGTTGTAATAAGTTGAGAGGAACAAGAATAAGCGAGACACTGCTATGAAATATCTTTCGCGTGGAGATATCGGCTGCACCCCGTTGACGCGCCGACCATGGTCCAGCCGGGGGAGGGAGCCGATAGAACCCCCGGTTCCGCCTGATGGCAGCGGAGCAGTTGTTGACTTCACCGAAAAGGTGCTTCCACGGAATAGAATGCTTGGTGATATAAGCTGCAGTCATGTCCATCAGGCTGCCCACCTTTGGTCGAAACGGCCGTGCCTCCGACTGAAATATTTCTGGTGTTTGGGTTGGTATATGCTTGGTAGCCAGAATTAGAGACAAACATATCAGTGTTTTCCCAGAGCCCATCTCCTCAGCAAGAATTCCTCCGACTGGACGGTCATAATAACGTGGCTCCCTGTAGGCGGAGCCGGTTACTGCATCGTAGTACCAGGGCTTTCCGAACTGATCAGCAACTTCCACCAGTCGTGGATCCAACACTGGCTGTGATCGTGCCTCTCGCTGAAGCATCAAGGCGGCAGATCGCCGTTGGTATGGGTACAAGGTGGTCATGAGGCCTGGGACATCGCTGTCGAGTAAGGAGCACATAGCGTCGTATACATCAGCATCTTCGACTTGTTCGGGCCTCGGGTCTGGGGACGGAATCCTGTTAAACATCCCAAGGAGGGACCGGTCCTGGACTGGCTGGCACAGGTCTGCAGTTGATGCTGTGGTCTCAAACACAGGCGGGTGGGTGATGGTTGGAACGAAAAAACAAGTAGGTTGGCCATGCCAGGCTGCTGCTGAATAGTCTAGCTGACTTAGAAGATACCGTCGATTTTTTCTCAGGGCAGAGCTCGCCCTTGGGATGACCCCGTTGTCGACGTCGTCAGGTAGCACGTAAACTCGAACAACACCACGGCTGTGGTTGTACGTAAGGTGGATCCAGCCACAGTCCAACAGACGTCGACAGGGTATTGTCAATCCTAGCAGTGAGGTGATTAGGGATTGTTGCAGGCGCGATTCGAGATAATTGAGATGCTCAGAGTTATCGTCGCTCGGAGTATAGTTGAAGTGGAGCCACTCATCCTGGAGCTGGAGTTGCTTCGGGCGCAGTGTTTCTTGAAGGACAATACATCCTGCTGGAATGAATTTGTCCAAAAATGCGGCACACATCGCTTCCAGACAGTAGGAGGAAGAACTTGGTAGTTTTCACAGCTCAATATCATATCATGTCGGAGAATCTTGATATCAAGGACGCCGTGGTTGCCTGAAGTTGTTGACTGCGCGGCTGGGATTGGTCCGTTGGTTGAGGCTGAAGCTCAGAACCAACTGGTGGAGCCTGTGGCTGACTGACAGCTCGGCATTGCGGGGTGTGGGGCTCCCGTCGGAGCCCAGTGTGCCAAGCCAGCGCGCGTTCTGCGAAACCATCTGGCCACTGACAAGCAACCTCCCATCTCATGTTTTTCACAAGACACTCGAAGATGTGCCTCACCCGGAGACGTTTGGGAGGAAAATAGACACGCGATTCTCACAATATGGTATGCTCCAATTGGTCCCCAAACCAGCTCATGCTCTGCGTGTCAAACTCACAGCCGAAAAGTTCAGATGAACCACTCAATCCTGCGGGATTGCTTCCCCAACCTATGCTGCCCGGAACTAACACTCGATACATCACAACCATGGTGCTTGCCTGAGCTGAAGCGGCGTCAATGAGTTTGGGTCTCTTTAACTTTCTTGAGCTTCACGCGTCTGTCATCACCGAGGACGCGATCCCTCACCTTTCTTCTTTGGCGCACCGCATGATTTCCCCGACCAGTTACAAATGCTCCGAAAACGGTGGTTGGGTACGTGTTTGTTTCGTTCCATAATGCTTTCATTTGATGCAATGGTCAAGGTAATGTCCCCAAGAAGCGCCCCTGAACGGTTAAAGGTGTCTCCGTTGCTGACTGTCCACCGTTTTAGAGATCAGGCTACAAGTATTGTAGATAAAGCCGAGTGGCTTTCATCTGTGCTACTAGAAATCGCATAACTTGTTGCGTGGGATATACGCCGTCTTCGGATCTATCTACATGGCGAACAGTGTCACCGCAGCCACACGGGTGGAAGGACCCGGTTGTGGGAATCTGATGGCAGCGATCATCAGCTCAACCACATGTCACCCATATTGCTTTCCACCACAATGTGCTGGGCGTTCGGTGGCTTCCTTCCGCCGGCAAGCAAACGAGCCCCCCCTACATCCCAAAGTAACACCGACGCAAAGAAATCTCACTCCCATTCTCAGCGGAGTACGCAATGTTGGCTTGCTTGTGGTGCTCAGCAGTGGTACCGATGCCTTGCTAGGAATCGCTTGTCTTCCTTGACGCACCTCCCCGGCGGCAACATTTCCAGTTCGACATCGCGCCAGCAAGAACATTGTTGACTTGCGCCTCTGCTCTACCAAGACAAACATTACTCTGGTTCAGGAACTGGATACTGGAGACATTGGGTGAATTATTGGCGGTTGTTCATCCGGCCCATGCCAAGAACCAACCCGAGGGCCCGGACCGACGACAGAAGGTCTGTGTGGCTATCCCGATTTGGACAGGAGTGCTTGCTTCAATGATCGACCTCCCTCACAGCCGGTTCTCACACAAGTGAGGGTCAGTGCCTGCACACGAGATTTATGCATAGTGCACTCTCCGCCAGAAACAGAATGCAACTGCTTCATCGGATTCGTCTTGGGCGTCTGAAACCGAACAGTTTTGCGGCAGTTAAAGAAGGAAGTTTGTTGGGGGGGGCGGGGGGGGGGGGGGCGTGAATCCATTGATGTTCAGATCAACTCGACAAGTCTTTCTCTCCGCACTCTGGGCCCGAATCCCATATATGGCGTCAAGGGTACCGCAGATTCTCTGGGTACGGTTCAGAAGACCGAAATACCTCTAGTCGTGGACTCTCTTCAAGTCCCTTACCGCCCGCCAGGCGTCTAACCAGTTAGTACCACAAGCGAGGCGATGCATCTGATTTCAACCCGATCTACCCCTATGTCCGGTGTCCAAGACTGCCCACCCATTGGGAAACCAAGCGACCGCCTCGCTAATCTGCCACGAGTTCAACACACCCACATTAACAAGGGCCATCTAGTGTAGGAGCCACAGCCTGGTTTCTAATTCACTGAGCCCTTGTAGCGGCCCCATATCCCAGCTTTTGATCCTCAACTCTGTGGTCAACCGTCGAATCGCGTATCAACCATGGATAGCGGTCCGTGCTGCCTCCCGTCTCGATTGGGGGGACCCTGCTTGCCAACCATGCGGGCGATATCTCGTCTCGTGCCTTGCTGTGGTGCTGGCCTGTCCAGTTCATATCCGTTGTGTCGATTCGGGGCTTAACGCATTAACCGCTCTCTATTCAAGTGGCTGTGGTTGCTTCTCATGATGTGGGAACTCGCAATCGCTAGTTGTGATAAATGGTCAACATTACTTCCGGGAAACCTCGAGTCAGGGTGGCATGCAGTGACGCCAAGGGCGCAATGCTCTCGCCCGAATCCTTCACATGCAGCCACCCGTGAAGAGATCGTTGTAGAAGGGGTACCGACACACAAGGCAGCACTGTTCAGCACAATGCTTGGTGGAGAGTTAGTGGCCAAGTCAAGACTGTTGGCTACAACACCTACACCAACTCAACATGTCCTCCTGTTGACTCGTTCGGCCTTAACGTCGTCCTAGGGTACAGTCTGCCCACGCGAAATTTACACTTGTTTCCACGCAAGATCGACAGGATTGCGCCATTAAACGCACCAGAAAGGGACCAAAACACATATCTCCCATCTTTTGCTCCCAAGGTGTGCCGCTATCAGCCGGTTCCGATACAAGAAACGTTCTTTGTGGTCATCGAGCAAGCCACTCACCTCGTTTTCCTGTTTACAGAAGGAAGGTAGCAAGCTTTTTTGCTCTCTGTCGGACTACCTCGCCACCTGGTCAGATTGGCCGACTCAACACTCCTCTTGTGCCAGCCGGCCTTGTGATGGAGAGCTGAGGGGAATGAGAGCGCCAGCAGCAGTTCGTTGTGAGGGGAACGTGGGTACTGGACAACAGCCTATATCGGAGCGCTGTTATACTCCCTTCTGGTCGCCTCTTCAGGCCTCCAGAGTCAATATCGCTGCCGCCGCGGGGATGGCGCCGCCATGGGAGCCAGATAGTGTTGCCAGCGCATCATGGTACCATCAACCGTGGGTCTCCCTCCTCTCCTTGCTCGTTCTCTCCCCTTCACGGTTGCCCTCTTGGTCTCCGTCGAGCGAACGAAGTAGGCTGGCCCCCTTCCCCCCTTGCACCTTGCTTATCGTGCCACGACAGACACTGAACCACGCCACTCATCGCTCTGGTTTGTTGTTTGTCAAGTCAACCGGTCTCTCTGCATGAGGTGAATGTGGAACCCCAGGGATGTTGCTAGGCGGAGAGCGTCCAAGGCCTCGGTGGAATCCAACTGGGCTACGACGTGAGCTGCTGACCATGTCTTGAATAGGCAGAATCTCCCGCGATATTAGATGTCAGTAAGCCAAGTTGGCATTGATGATAACACCAGGCCAAACCAGTTTGACGAGCAAGCTCCTCAGGTAGGACAAGACAAGCCGTGATGACAGCCCTTCATCTCGCGCTTTGTAGTCATCTAAGGACCATTACATGACCAGATCAGACTATCCATCATGTGCCCCTCTCTGCATCTCTATCTGAGGCAACTAGCACCAACGAGAAGAAAAAACCTTCATCTCCACACCACCTCCATCACGTACACACCTGCAGCCTTTGGGTTTAGTCTGGGTCAAGACAAGCATAAGATATGCAATAAGAGGCCTCGTTCGGCAAGACCCAAGGTGTGTTCCTGCTTGCTGTTGAAGACAACGACCTGATGATCAGTGCTAGCGCAAGGAGAGACATGCATGCATGGCCGCACATCCTTCTGCGCACTCGCTAGAAGCTGGGAGCGGGTGTTGTGATGGTGGTGGTGGTTGGTCTCGCTTTTCTGTTTCCCTCCCTCCGCTTCCGTGGATCTCCATCCGGAAGCCATTCATCATCCAGCATATTCTTTTCACTACATGACGGTCTCCGAACGGAGATGGGCCGGTAATTATGTTTGTCTCTCTCTTAAACCTTCCCTGAAAGATGGTGGTAGCCTGTCGCCAACTTTTGTCTCGGTTGATTCTCGCTGGTTCATGTATGATCAGGAGATAGTCTCACTTCACTTGCTCTTGCCATGCCACACCACCACCACCGGCTGGATTAACCGCACGGGGATCCGAGAGTGGTAAGCCACGATTCCATGTGCAGAAGCTGGTTCGGATGTAAGAGTGATCGAGATGGATGACGACGACGATAACTGGGAAGATAGGAGGTAATCTTCCAACATCCACTCACTCTTTGCTGCCTACTATTGTGTGATTAATATCTTTATGCCTTCCAGTATCTTTTGTCACACCTGAAATCTGACATGATGACGATGATGATGACAAGCAAGGTAACAGTAGAGAGAGGGGGTATAATTGCTAGATAATGCACACTGACACACACAGATACACACAAAGAGTCCCAAAGCCACTGGCCTTGTCCTTGGCCCCTTTCTCCTGAGAATAGGAGTGGGACACTTCTCAGCCAACCACAGCTCGCTAACCATACGCCATCGGCGACCCTCTTTCGTCGCCTTGAACCCCCCACCGAGCCGAGAGAAAGAGAGAGAGGGACACCAGAATATGCCTCTCCCCTCGCTCTCCCCCCCACTTGCGGACCGGAGAGAGCTCTCCATACCTCCGCTCTTTGCCCACTTCCATGTTCCTGATTCTCTCCCCCCCCCCACCCCTTTATCCAACGCTCGGCGCAGCTCTAGCGCTGGATTTCTCCCCCCATTCCCCCCATATCACCCGTCCTATCCGATCCCGTCCGTCCGCTGGTGCCTTCCTGCATGGAAGAGGCAACAGAAGAAATGGTGTGCCCCCGTTTCGTCCCCTTTTCACTATGCGGTTGGCGTGTGTGTGTCTGTGTCCGTGAGGGGAGGTGGTATCCTCGGATTCGTTTGACGTATGGTTCTCCTCCGCATGATTGGCCGATGTGAAGGAGAGAAAAAAAAGAAGAACAAAACTATCAAATTACAAAGATTGGTAATGACTGAAGGGGGTATTTTAGTTTCCGCTCCCAAAGAGAAACAAACGAAAAAAGATGGTGAAGATGATGCCGCTGATGATGATGATGATGATGATGATGATGATGATGATGATGATGATGATGATGGTACCAAAACGGGGAAAAAAATCCAAAAACCAAAAGCAGAACGCCGTTCGCCTCTCTCTCCCCTTTCCACCCCGCCCCACTTTTGGAGAGGAGACCTGAGAGAGAGAAAACAGGGAAAGAAAAGTTCATTCATTCATCAGGTTGTGGCATTGCGGTGGGTGTGTTGTGTTGATACAGTGTGGTCCCGAGATTCGAGAAAAGGAAAGAAGAAAAAAGGCAGGCTGCCGTGATCCGGCCTCTTTTCAGCCGTGGCAGAGAGGGCACTGTCCGGGCTGCATGATGTAGCGCTCGTGAGGACCTCTGGGACACGACCGTTGGCGGCTCCCGTCGACAGAGGTGCGGAAGAAATGTACCCCGGGGTCCATGCAGCCGGTGTAGATGTAGTAGTTTTTGGTGAAGTCGCACATTTTGAGTATGTGTTTGTCTGAGCGAGATTAGCTTGAGGGATCGAGGCAGAGGAACAAATGGGACAACGTACCTGGTAGATGGCGGCAGCCCGGTGTTGGCCGGTGTGTGTTGTTGAGAGGATGGAGTCAGACAAAGACGCTGATGTCGATGATGAGATGGGCGAGAATGGCAGGAGACGAGGTGGTGTGGTGACCCGAGTTTATATAAACAAAAAATGGAAGAACCAGTGTGGATGGGGGTATACTTGGAATGCAACCGAGACCCAGTACAGATGGACCCCACTCGGGAGACGAAGGGTTAGTGACAAGAACAAGGTGAAAGGCTGAGGCGCAAATCAAGCGGGAGCAGTATGGAGAAGGCTTTCAACACGCCCCCCAGATAAGTCTCCACGGGGCCCCTGTCTTGACCGTTGCGGGTGGTTGCTGCAAACAAATAACCCGAAGAGATATCAGAAACGTCAGTTGGTCCGAGCTGAGTGGCTTCTTTTCAGAAAAAACGGCTTTGATGTAGGTGTGGGTGTTTGCCTGGTATGCGGTATGCCAGTGGATTCAGGTGCTTGACAATAACCCCGGGGTATGGTGGAGTAGGGCGTGATCGTGTATGTATAGTAGAGTGCAAAGTAAAGCAATGGGAAACATCAACGAGGAAGGGGGGGTGTCTTCATGTTAAGGGCTGATGGAAACAGGGAAATATAACTCTGGCTTGGCCCAATGCCTGTCTGGGTGTCTATAATACATACATGGGCAAGAAAAGCCCTTGATCCGTGCGGGCTCATTAAGCCTGTCGACCAAGAAGACCAAGAAGAAGAAGAAAAAAGGTACACGACGGTCAAAGAGGTATGTACACTCCCGGCCCAGGGCACTCGGAGCGGCCCTGCCCTGGTCCTGGGTAGTTTGGCCGTCACATGTGGGGCGGGTAGAAAGAAAACGGTCTGCGCGGCGGCGGGTACGAATGCTGAATGGTTCTATCCATGCAGGTCATCGCACCGATGTGTGGTTTCGTCGAGGTTTTTGAACAGGGGATCTAGGCAGCGGGCTACCCTAACCACGGGCATCGCGTTGAGGGAGGTTCCCGAAGAGAAAAGAAGAAGAAAAAGCACAACCGTCCGGCCCCTGAGACTGTGCACCTTGATGGATGCCATCCTTCAATCTCGTGCCTGGGACCCAACCGGGGCCCGCCCAGGGCCCAGGGCTTGTACATACATACGTGTCGAAGCGACGCGTGCATCCTGCGAGGTAAATCGACCTCTGTTCGCAGAAGCATTCCTCATCAGTGTGTGTGTGCCCTTGCATTCGCGAGCAAGACGACCCCTCGCCTGCGTCTGAGGGGCAGAGCTTGGAGCGCCGGAGCAAGGGGATGTTTAGTGGGGTGGTGGGGTGACGAGCAGAGCTTAGGGGGTGAACGGGATGTGGAGAGTGCACGGAGGGTGATGAGAAGCAGAACGACAACCCTCAACCGGAGTATCTCCGATCCCATCTTTTGCTTGGGCAGAAGCTGTCGTGACTGACGAGAAGGGATTGGAGAAGACAAAAAGCCCGCAGGAGGCTTGTGCGTTGAGCAAAAACGGTGCGTGGTGTGTGGTGTGTGGTGTGTGGTGGTGTGGTGGTGTGGTGGTGTGCTGCTACAAAAAGTTGGCCCTGGTCCACGCACTGACGACGCCGAGCAAATCCGCGACAAGTGCAGAAGCTTTGGACCACTGAGGCGCTGCTCCCAAGGACGATCCGGTACTTGGTGACATGCGGCCGACCGTATTGGGATGATAATCGAGCTCTGTAAAAACAGGAGAGGAGGGTCATAATAATTTGGAGCTGCTATAGCATCGAGTGAGCAGATGACACCTTTTGTTGTGGAGATGTTCGACTGCGAGATTGGATGCCACCAGGAGCAATATCAGACAAACAATCCGCATGAATATTCAGCATGTTGCCCAACTTTATGTTTCCGCGGATCCGATCACAGGAGCTCGGTGTTTAGCTTAGAAGGCGGCGATGAAGCTCATCGCATTGAGCCATATAGAGTATCAGATCCACATGACTGTCCTCCATTCGTCTTCACAACGCCATGGACAGGCCAAATTCCGTCGAGGGCGGACTTATGGTGGAGTATGTTCGGGACACAGCACTGCGGGGCCGCCATTTGCAAGATGATTTCGAGAGAAACTGAAGGCGAGGTCAAAGCACTGGTGTCAAGAGCGTGCTTTGCGTACCGTAACATCGCCCAGCGCAGTCATGCACGCAGGCTTCAGGGCCCGAGGTCTATCCAGATCTGGGCTATCGACACTGAAGATGTTCGAGCTTGATACCTTGGCTTTCCCTTCCTGGAGATGCGAAACCGCTTTTGGTTTTTGAGATAAAGACCCATGAGAGAGGCACCTGTGGTAGCATCAAAAAAAAAATCCAACGTCACGCAGCGTTCATGTCGTGTCCGCGATATCAAGTGACCCGCGTAGGAATCATGAACAGGGCTACTAATGCCAACTTGTGTGCCATAACGAGGTAAAACTGAGCCGGTGTTGCAAGACAATACGCTCAACAAGGACAATTGCGAAGACTCCAGTTTCGTAACCCAACCTTCATGAATGATAAGCTTGCATATACACGAGTAAAGAAGATCTGGGAACTGCCGGTGCTCAAGGTGGACTTTTCTCTGAAGCGATGTCTCAGGCTGGTCGTGGGAGGCTGATCCGGGCTGCCCAAAACGGAGATGCGATCTGCCGGCTGAAGATAGGTAGTCCCCACGGAGCACGTCGTGAAGCTCGCCGAAAACACTGCGGGGAAAGCTCCCATCCTCTAGCAGACAAGGTTGGTTGATCTGCGCAGGGACCACGGGTGAAGCCTTGCTGACGATAACCTGTTGATGAAGGCGGCATGTTGGTGTGAATTTGCTTGCTGGCTGTCAACCGAGAAGCGCTCTGTTGGCGGTTGCCCCAGGTTAACAAAGCCTTGCCTGTCAATAATGGGGCCGGTAAGTTGGAAGGGCGCTAATATATGACCGAGCAGGTTGTCCTGAGGCTATTTCTAGCATATTGGGTCCTTGCCTAGAGTTTCTCTCATCAGTCGTCCCAGACTACAGTTGCGGCTGGGACGCACCCCCACGACACGGCACAATGCGAGGATATCAATGTGGGTAGACAGACACCATGTATCTTGCTGATTTCTTGTGCCATCACGCAAGCACTAAATGTGACTGATCAACAGTAAGCGGAGGATGTCTTGTTTGGGCGCTCGGTGCTGAACGTCGATATCATATGGTGTTAGCTTCCCCCAGCAGTCTCAAATTGCTTGCTGTCAACCCCGCTTGCCTCGTGCTGCATGGAATAGGAATGGGGCATTCCGTCATACGTTTGCGGGTCCGATTTGGCGAGTATCTTTTTTTGTCACAACGGCGACCGAATGTAACATCAGCTTCGTTGCTCGGCTAAGCGGTGTCGTCTTCCGCCAAGTATTCGTACACATCCATAGACGACCGCCGGACCGACGATGGCTCGAGGCGCTCGAGGCGCTCGAGACGGAAGCTCTTCGCGGTCCAGTTCCCCGGTCTGCCACGGATTCTTCCCGCGGGGGCAGGGAGGGAGGAAGGGGGGGGGGGGGGCATGAACATCTCGATGGCGGATGCAGCCACAACGTTCCGCGACGATCACAAACGTTGAGCGCCTCGTGTGAAGGCCAAAGACGCCCAGGAAGGTGCGTGGGAGCGTGGGAGCACGGGAGCATCGTCGCTATGCGTAACTGGACTCGGATGAGGCTGTTTTGGGTTGCGAGGGGGTGCCCTGTCTTTGGTCATTGATCAGCCGGAATGGCAGCCTCTTCGGTGTCCATGATTCGTCGTCCTATGGCATGGCTGTTGAGACGAGGTTGCAGCGGGGCCCGAGGAAAATGCACAGAGCTCCCACTGACTGGTAGAGTATGGAATCACACACGGTTGTGGGCGGCAGGGATACCAAAGAAGGGATGGGAATCGAGAGCAGCAGCTGAGATGATGTCGAGGAAGACCTGCAATGCAGCCTGCACACGTTTTTTTGCGAGCACTGACGACTTCCACTGTTCCTGTTCCTGAAAAGCCCCTGTTGCTGGACCCCACAACTTGAGCCCCACCGTCTGCAGGGAATTCCGCATTCGTCAAAGAGCGAAACACCAGTCGCCGCCAACCAAGCATTTGGTTGCGTGCATCACGGAGCAAGGCACGGCCCGAGCTCGTCTTCATGTCGTTCGCATTCAACTGCATCTTCTTCCAAACATCCGCAGCCGCCGCCAAAACACACATTGTTTGTCGTTTGATCAAGAGCCTCAATGTCTGGCATCTGGCACCCGAAGCCGGCATCGCAAACGAAACGGAACCGGACCTGCTCCGTACTCCGTACAAAACCACACATGCCCACCACCTGTGCTCCGTAGCAGAACGCAATAATTCTACGCTCAGGCACCGTCGTTCAGTCGTGTCTTCCCCAAGCCCAGGCTACTGTACCAGCACAAATGCATCAATACGATAGACGGTGGGGCAACGGCGCCGTTATCCTTGGTTACAACATCCCATCAGGCCGAAATGCCGTCAAGAATTTGAGATGAGGTGGCATCAGGTCAGCAGACGGGAGATCTCCGGCATTGGGACGACTTCCCCCTTTGCTTCAAAATCTTCCGACCTGCTGCCGGAGTAATAACGGTATCATGATATGCTGATACTTCGGGCCCATGCGATAATCTCACCATCTCAAAACACGATCGTCTTTGGATGGCACATCAAGCCTTCACCACTATCCGTTGTCAAGGTCGTCCCATATGCGGTAGGCCTGTCCATTTGTCACCGTCGATATGCATGTAGCGCTCTGACAGGACGCCGAGACTGGGACACGATGCAACAGCAAATCGCTACCGAGTGGGCCGTCAACATCCTCCCGCCGAACTCGCCGAGTCTAACGCAGTCGCATCATGGAAGCATGCCGTGGTTTCCGGAGCAAGCCGGAGCTGGTAGATCGGCGACCTCGCAGCCGAAACCCATGCCGGACCGGTGATTTCAGGCGTATGGAGTTGTTTCTGCAACGGCACTCTCAATGGTCACCCTTGCCCCAAGGAAAACGCACGGCTGCAAGTCAGTCGTGCTCGTGCATGTTCCTATGCATGCATGTTTCTCCCTCACAGATGCGCGCAAACCAGGTTGCTTCGATATGTTCCTTGGCAGTGCTTCCCGCACCCAGCGAGATGCGGCGGTCCAGTTGTGACAGCCCGCGCATCCGCTTAGATTTCTCCTCCAAGCCTAGCTTGCTACGGATATGTATGTAGTGTACAGTACACTACATGAATGTATATCAACAACTCAGGATCCAGTCGTTGCCACGCCGCTTTGTCAGAGTCCCCGTCTCCCTTTCTTTGCAGCAGGCCATAGGGGCCGAAGCCCAACATGGTATCGCTCGTCGTTTCTGTTCGCAGTTTCGGCAGCGGACCCCTGTTCTCTTTGGAGCAGGAAATTTAAAGATCGCCGACCGACTTTTACAGCAAGATCCCCATCCTTTCTTGCGTGGGGTACGCTACGACGTTGCCCTCTAAGTGGGGGTCTCCATTTCTAGTGTAGATTGCTGCATTGAACTCTTTCCCTTCCCATTCATATCATCCCCATACTTCTTTAACCTGTCAAAGGACACAGGAAAGACGCATTGGCCAAGTTACTTCGTCTTTTGTCCCAAGAACGTTTCACCGCCGGCTTCTGAGAAAGAAACATGGAAGCAAGCCTTCCGGAGATTGACGAAAATGCCACGTGCCCCAAGGTGTGTGATCCGTTCCACATTGCCCACACCGCACTAGGAATGTAGCTCGCCGTTTTCTGTTCTCTTTGCCTCGTGGTGGTCCTCCTGTTCCTTTTTCCTGTTTCCTGAAACGGTGGGTTTCACGTGGAGAAATGCCGCGTGGGCTTGGTCCTCCACTCCCCAAGAACGTTACTCCCGAGTTCCCGCGGCTTGGTCGTATTCGCATCTCTTCTCTTCCTTTTTTTCTCTTTTTGTTGTCCCTGGACCTTTCATTGCGTACACACCTTTCTCCACCTTGTAACTGGTGATCCTTGGCGATGGCGGACTAAAGGATTGTTTTTTTTTTTGGCCCGACGGAGCTTCCCGTATGACGGTTTGTTGGCAAGTATAGACGGTTAATAAAGTCGGCAGTTTGGAGGGGCTAGCGTTGCGAAAGGTTATGAGGATGACGAAGAATCGTACGTTGTTCGTGTTGACTCATGTTCATATAATTTATGCTGTCCGCATTGTTTATCATATATTGGATAGGTTACCTACCGTTGGTCACAGGCAGCCAAGATAGCAGATCACTTGCTGAACAGTCATGACGTCCGAGAGGGCTGTTAGTATGTAGATATAACTTCTTGAGTGTACAACCTCAGGCCCAGTTTCAGTCCTCGTCGGTGAAGAAGATGATTATACTAGTGGACTGGAGGTTTTGTAGGCGTGCAGGTTTGAGGTAATCAGGAGAGATCGTGGAAAATATAGTTAGGGAAGGAATGGTAGATTCAGTGGTATGCATTTTTGAGAGTGTATGTTGAGAGAGTGTAAACTGTGAGTGTGGAGAATGTAGATTGAGACTTTTGGGTCAAATCGTGGGGTCAGAGTATTGTTAGTATAGTATATCACCACGACCAGTGGAGAAGTACAAGTAAAAGGTTGAGATACAAGGGTAAGGCTGAAACAGGTTGAGTGAGAATGTATTTGATTGTGAATAAGCATGCATAAGATCAACTATAAGATAAGGTTTTAAATGATATCCTCTGGCTCGTCCACATTAGGTCTTATTGACTTTCTAGGTATCCAAGCATTACTTGAAAACTAAGAATGCATATTTCTACTTCATTATTAAACCCGATATATGAGGTACATAGATGACCTAAATAAAAAGCAAAGAAAACAAGATCCAAGACAGTAATAACTGAAAGTCAGTCGAAATATACCATTCTGCCTACTAATCCTCCGAGTCAGAACTTATTATAACCAATATATTCTGGCTCACCACCCCCACCCCCTCAAAACTCTCCGTCATATCGATTAACCTATCGTCGCGCTTCTTAAATACTCTCCTATTAACATTAAACCACTACATAGGGGTTTTCCATTCAAGTGTCTATTCATTCTCTAGGGTAATTTCCAGGTACTCGATGAACTTCGCAATGTCCGGGTTGTCTGCTAGCTTGTGTATGACTACGCGCTTGAGAAACTTGGGCTTGATAGGCACTCCATAGGCCAACACCGTCTTCAGCATCTTTAAGGGGCACTGTGAGCGATGGCCATATTCCCATGGCGCTGCGAGTCCCAGGCAGGGTTTTTCAAATGAGCTCCTTTTTCTCTGCGAAAGGAACTCTATACGATAGTAATTTATTGTCGGCATCGTCAGTTCGCGGTTCTTCCAGTGGTGCACCGGCCACAACAAGCAGCCGAACCATCGTTGTCTTTTCTGTTCCTACTGTAACGATCAGAAGGCTCAACATAGACACAGGATCTGACGTTAGTTCGTCGACTTGCGACTGTTGTTGCAAGGTTTCTCGGAGCAGAGTTGGCACCCCAGCCAATACCGCATCAAGGACACTAATCTGCTTGTGTGTATTCTTTTCGCAAGTGCTGACTATATGGTTCAACAATTGGTTTTGAGCTACAGGGCTCATTTCCTTGCAGATTTGATTTGTTCGGCTGGTGGCGGTGAAAACTGAATCACCAGAGTCAACAAACTCTCCCCGCGCTCAATACAGACTCTCGTTATGTTCCTTTTCTTGACATACCCAGCAGCAGCAAGAATAGATCCCCATTTGGGGCTGACAACATTAATGTCTGCACCATGCTGAAGTAGTGTTTGGATGAAAACTGTGCTTATGCTACCAAGCAAGTTCGCGGCTGCGCACTGGAGAGGGTGTAGCTAGAGGGAAACCAGCATACACAGTTTCAAAGCCATGGTCAGGATAAGCCCCTGCTTCGAGTAACCGCTCTGCTGGAGTGACCCCAGTATCGATTTCAGCGTGAAGAAGACATAGCGTCTGAAGTGGGGTTCCCATTTGTGACGACTGCCCTATATCAGCTCCCAGCGATAAAAGTCACTTTATCATGTCGGTCGGGTTGTGAACCCCGTTCTTTGATGGCCGTAGAGGAAAGAAACAGGCTTCGCGGTCAAATACGCAGTTGATGCTCACTTGTCCAACCCGGAACAAAATGTCCATCGCTTCGCGTGCGGTGCTTGATGCTGCATGTGTCATTGCTTCGAGGAGAATGTCAGGTTCTTGATTCTCCGGTTTTGCAAGTAGTAGCCTCTCAACAGTCCCGTACATATTTGCTTCGCTTGCATAGATGATGGGTTGTTCCACTAACTTCTACTTCAGAATCTGAGACCATGATAGCTCAAGCCACTGATGTCGAATCGGCATCTCCGGGTCCTCCGGGATCTCGAAAATGGTGCTGCCTGGGCTACTGTGTAATGAAAGACGGCTCCAGTTTAGATATGCACCGGAATAATCACCACTGAGAAGCCCGGAAAGAAGATCGTTGAGTGCCTCCCGTCCCACGTGCTCGCGGTTGGAGTCGGTTGCATGGGCCATCCAATGCTTCTGAGCGTGCCTAGTGAAGGGGAATTCCTCAATCGTAGTTGACTGAAACGACAAGAGATTGTCATGATGGTGCAAACACGCAAGGCAGAGTTCTGCCATAATGCGATTCCCTTCTCCAACACTCAGTGCGAACATGCTGGTTCTTCCAAGTTTGATTTCCTCTGATACCAGGTATTCCTTGACCGAGAAATGGGCCAGTCGTATATGTGTGCTTCCGCTGATCTAGGAAGAGGGAGATGCTGCGAAATCGAGACAAGACTTGAACACGCGGTGGGTAGGCGGTTCCAGTAAATTCCAAGGTTCCTGAATCGACGGCTACCGATGGGGTCGATGCGAAGAATGTCCAGGAGATCGCCGACTGTGAGATCCTGTCTAGAAAATGCAAGTGCTAACAGGATCAGGCGGATATTTTTGAAACTTCTCCTTTGTAATCGTGCTAGGATACGTTCATGAGTTGCTGGAAGATCTTGTGGGAGTGAGGATAAAACCTCATCAATCTCCTCGGAGCTGGTACAAAATTCGAGCGCGTCAAGCTGGCATTGTACCCACCGGAACCTGTGTAATTGTAGATTAGAAAGTTAGCCTTGTGATTTTTCGTGTCCTGCTACAGCACTCACATGCCCCCGGCCTTTGAGGTAAGAACCCCATGCACTCTAGCTTTGACATTTTCGCCCCATTCTTTCATGTCGCCAGAGGACTCCATCCTATTGTCAATGTACAGGCCAATGCCTGCGTCAACGTCGGCACCTTCTAGTCGTATCCTTGTGGGAGCGTCTTGCAGTGCAAGCTCAATATCCCGTTCTGGGCGGCTGAGTGCCAGAAGATGGACACCAGAGGCCTCTGAAATTGCCCTATGTCGCCCTCTGTGTTTGTGCAAGAATGTCAGTTTGGATGGGTACAGCGTGATGCAGACGAAAGAAAAACTGACATGGACTGTGATTGTATGGCCAATCCGAGCTGGGCCTTTATTCGCTCAATGTTGTCCAGATGCATTTCCACGTCCTTTTGTCGCAGAGGCCACAAAATTCGGTGTTTCATATCCAGTAGGTTAAGTATAGCTGAGACCTCGTTGAGGCAGGTTGCCACAGGATTGTCGCTCCTCTCCGTGATAAGGTCCTCCAGGATGGAAGCGTGACGACGCCTTTCTGCAACATTGATGCCGTTTTGACTCGTTTGATTCAGTACCTACAATTGTTAGAATTTGCTCCAAAATGCGGGTCAATTCTCGCAGGTCACGGGTCGTGCGAAGAATAATGTCGCGCGCATCTTTGTATGTGGTATAAAACTCGTAGATACGCGATGAGCTGTTGAGAGAGAAATCAATCAATCCTACAATCGTAGCTGCGGCTTCCATGATTCTAGAGTCTGACAGTTGGATGGAGGTGCGTGCCGTTGTTGAGTCAAAACCACAGATTTCTTGTTCGAGTTCAACTCCACAGGAAGGAGCAACATCGAGGTGGCAGTGCGGTTGCCTTCCAGGCCTCCTCGGGCCGCAAGCGGCTGGTCATGCATTTGTCACTTTATGCGCAGTTTGGAGAATGAATATTGTTTATTGACCATGTAAAAAGCAACCACCTCGATCTATCATCTAGCCCTCAAACGGAACGAGCCAAACTGTGCAATGATAAATATGTACAAGAGAAACCCCTCAACCCTTTGAACTCCTTGCCAATCATTGCTCATAAAACCAATCGTCATAAACCCCGCTCACACTTCTCAGTGTCCAGTCACCTCCACCTTGGGCTTGTCATCCTGCACCTTCAGATTCTTCATATCTGACGATATCCCTGTGAATGGACACACACCGGCTGTGGGGCTATCTTTGCCTTTTTGGCCGCTGACGGGACAGGCTGTTGCTGTGTCATCGCTGCCCTCAGAAATGCCGTCCTCCTCGTTAAGGACCTTCTTTCCATGTAGCCAGCCTTCCTTTTCAATTTCGCCAAAATCCATGCCGTCGGTGAACTCCTCCCCATCGTGCACATACCACTTTGTAAACAGATCGTTCTGAATCCAGATGACCTTCCCAAGGGCCTTGACAATGGCAATCTTGCGTTGGATGTGTAGGCGAGGATGTGAGAGGATAGCCTCGGTGAGAACGTCTTGGATAACAGCGAGTCCGGCGCCAATGTGAATGTACTCGATATGTAATGGGTGTGTGCGACCAATACCCGTGTGCATCATGCCAACCTTGTCGAGGTACTCCCAGAACTCCATCTGCGCAGGATCCGAACACAGCTTCTTAAGGTATGCTCTCAGAAACATTTTGCGATGAAGAATCTGGGGACTCTCCTCGTCTGGCGTGTCGTCCATGGGACCCTCGAAGGCTGTGGACCTTGTCGTGAAAGCCCGGGCGGTAATGTCATACTGCAACAGTTTCTTGTACACGATGTTGACAACCGCTGGGATGAGGGCCTGGATGTACTTGCTGCCGCCCTTTAATGCTTCGATGTCGCCTGATTGGGTTGTCAGTGTTTGGGCTACCCCTGGCATATGAAAAATACTTACTGACACCGAAGTCAAGGAACGAATGCAAGTATTTGACACGCGCTTCCAGACTTGTGTAGAGACTCTTGCGGTCGATGTGCTGCATCGGACGATTCCTTGATGGTGGCATCATGATGTGGTTGCTGATATCTTCCAGGTTGTGGAAGGTAGGTTAGAGGTTGGATAGTTGCCGTTTAGGGATAGTGTAAGTGGAGATCCGAGATCCGGGGTTGGACAGGGATGGTTGTGGAGTGGGAGAATGGGGCCAAGAAGACCAAATGATGCTGTTGAGGTCAAGATATCGAAGAGGAAGAGGAGACATTGGGCTTTTCAAGCATTCCGTCGACTCGAAACTCCGGAGTCTCGAATTCGGTGCTGCGTGGTGTGACCATGACGAGTGGGCTCAAGGTGGTGTGATGTCCAAGGCCACATCGAACCATTTGGTGTCGGAGCCAATTAACGCCACCTGATTGGTCACACTGGGGCCATTTACACCTCAAATGGAAAGAGGTTCAACAGTGCGCCTTCATTTTTTGGGGATGGTTACTGTGCATATCTCATGGGATTTCAGTTTTCCCGCTGTAGAAACCGACAACCGAACAATTGCCATCTGCCAGACAATTCTCCCGTCCGGAGTGACACACAGTGACACATTCCAAGACGCCGAGACCCCGACACCAGACCAACTTGTGTCTACTACATCAGTAGAAGCTTCGAATTGTCGACTCTGACTAAACAGACTGAATCCCAGGGCAGTGACCCGAATGACATGCGAAATGCAGTTTCTATTCCGACCTCAACATGACGAGCGAGACGAAGCCTGGCGGTTGTGTTCGTGCTTGGAAAGTAATGCGATAGCTGTATGCTCGTTTCAGGCTTTCAGCAACGTTGAAAACAGGACCACAGTGATCTGGCTACAGTGACGACTTGAGGCTTTGACAGGTCGGCCGAGATACCGGGATACGTTATGCGATACTTTATCCCTGAATATCTCTTGAAGCTTGCCCACGTCGAGAATGCCAATCCGTTGCCTCATGATGTCGTTACCTTACCCTTTATGTCGTTACGCTTCTCGGTTCAACTTGACTTCTAAAACCCCCGAAAGCCGTCTGATGAGCTGAGATATTCCATTTGCAGAGCGTAGCAGGCAAAAACAGCTACATCCCCAGTTTGATTGTTGCGTTAATCGCAAGCCATTTTGGAAGAGAATATTTTTGCAGTTGTTGCTACAAGCACAACCTGGCTGATAATGGGCAACGGTTGACGCAAATATGATTTTGTCCTCAAATCTTGAACTACAATCACGACTACTGTGGACTTGGAAGAATGAGACCCGCAGCTCCAAACCTCAGGTGGATCTACATGTTCTCAAAGGGACTATGAGTCGACTCAGATTTCCTTCATATCCACGCACACGGAGTACGTGATAATAACGGTGCATTCAGATAGTGATCAGTGTATGTAGTTGAGAATTCGTATGAACAGACATTCTTAACAGAGCCAAACTGGAACCACCCAGTTCTGCAATCCAGCCTCGTTACTAGAAGCTAGGTACCTCGCTCGAAACCCGCACCCAAGCTAGAAAGTGCTACACTCTCTATCTCTATCAAAAGATAGAAACGACGCAATTACAATGCTGGGTTCCTGCCCGGCGCAGACAACCTTACCAGGTAGATGTATTTCCACCTGCAATATGATGTCATCGACAGACGAATAGACATCAAGTGAAGCCTTCTGGATTGGTATGTCGTTGGTGTAATGAGTTAACAAGCTGAAGGATTCGCCATAATCCCTACTCCAACAAGTAGCGGTCATTTGACATCGTGCGTGACGTTAAAAGTCGGGAACCGGAGGTCACGAAGAGGGCGAGGTCGTCAGGACATCGGACTCAACTGGGACATGGGATCGCAGTGAGACCTGTGGACAAGGTTGCTGCCATGCCGCCGGGTGAGTTGGATTGAAATGCATGCTGGTGTCAGGAGGTTGATATTGAGTGGCAAAGCCAGCTGAAAAAAGGTGGGTGAGGCTGTTCTTGATTGGCACATGTCTTGGTATCAAGAGTGGGATGAAAAGGGAACAGAGCACATGAGAAATTTATTTTGGCTCTTGCTTTGCATTTCCGTCACGATCGTTATTGGCTGCCTGCAACTATATGCCTCACAGTGGTCTGCCGTCGACCTTGGCACTGGTTGAGAATCGAGACCGACCCCTTTTCAGAACCCCTATTTTTGCCACACATCCCCATGGGGGGGGGGGGGGGGGGGTTAGGGTTGATCTGCAAGCCCCCATCGTCACGATGAACAGTGGGGGCATATTATGGGGGTCGTTGGTGGGACAACTCTTGACTCGACGGGATCGAGTCCCGCGGGTGCGACTCTTGTTCAGCGCAACAAATGGGATCGAGTAAAAGAAAAACGGGGGCCGCGGTAGAAAAAGAAACGGGTTGCACTCGCTAGCGACTGCTGGAGAGCAAAAGTGTTTGGAACACAAAAAGACAAATCACAATTAGATATTCGGCGGCTCCCATTTGTCGGGCGCTGGTCGTTGTACGAGGAGGTATTATGCAGCGGGGGGCAGTCGGCCAATCGGTTGGCAGCGATAAGCTTACTTCTCGGCGGCGGCTCCTGTGGGTGGGATCATGCGAGGGGAAGCTCCAGAGAGAAGCCTTGCTGACCGTCTGCCCCTCTGCTCCTCGCTGTGCTGAGGGTGGTCCTATCTCGGGAACTCAGCCCCAGATATTGGAATGCGACCGCGTCCAGTCCCAAATGGGTGTCTGAATGCGTTTCTTGGGCGTCTTTGTCAGATAGACTATCACGGCCCTCACCCCGCGATCACCCGTGAACCACCTGCCACCCCCCCAGATAAGCGGCCTGGGCTCTTACCTTATCTCGTCGCAAACCAACGCCGCCGCGCTTGATTGCGCCTCTGTCCGTTATCGGGTGCTGAAGCTTAAACCCCACGATCCCCGCCATTGCCACTGACAGATGAACCCTCCTTCATATGAAACTTTCCCACAGCAGTCTTTATTAAAAACCCCAAACATCCCCAGGGAACACCGTTGCGCCCTGTCCTTTCAGACTCTTCCAGATTCCCGACGTTTGAGCTCAGTCCTCCCACCGTGCCCTCACACAATCCGCAATCATGGTATGTGACCCCGCCAACACCAGCACTCCAGCCTTCTTGGCATTCAGCCCTCTGGGTTTCCTGTCGTCATCTTTCCGGAAACCCATGTGCGCGCACAATGCCGCCGATGGTATTCTTGCGACACTGTTTGGAGAACCAAGCTAACCACCATGTTCGACGACCACTGCAGGCGACTACCGAGTCCTTCCTCTCCAATGCCCAGAACGTGAGCAGACCCGACTCTGACTTTGGCGCCGGCCAAGCCCGCCGCTATTGCTGCGACTCATGCTAACTGATTGGCGCGCAGCTCCAGAAGTTCCTGACTCTGGACCAAAGGGGGAAGATCATGGCCGAGTACATCTGGTGAGTCCCCCACGCGCCCCCCCCCTCCCCCCCCTGAACATACCGCTCAATCCCCGCACCGTGGTGGCTGCTACAACCCCAACCAAATCGGGCCAATGGGGAGAAAACGCTCGTTAACAGTATGTGTCTAGGATTGATTCTGAAGGCGGCACCCGTTCCAAGTCGAGAGTAAGCAGAGAGCCCCGAAACCGAGAAACAAATTTCCGACCGGATACTTACCAGCCTTTGAAAACAGACACTCGACGAGAAGGAGGGCGGCTACACTCCGGATGACCTTCCCATTTGGAACTTTGATGGTTCCTCCACCGGCCAGGCCCCCGGCGACAACTCGGATGTCTACCTGAAGCCCGTGGCGGTTTTCCCCGATCCGTTCCGTCTCGGCGGCAACATTCTCGTCCTTTCCGAGTGCATCGACAACGATGGCAACCCCAACAAGTACAACTTCCGTCATGAGACCGCCAAGCTCATGGAAGCCCACGCTGCTCATGAGCCCTGGTTTGGCCTTGAGCAAGAATACACTCTCCTCGACCTCAACGACCGCCCTTATGGCTGGTATGTGTTATCGCCAAAACGCGGTTTGGAGTAACGTGAGACGGTTGCTGATTGGATCCCAGGCCCAAGAACGGCTTCCCCGCCCCTCAGGGTCCTTACTACTGTGGTGTGGGTGCCGGCAAGGTTGTGCAGCGTGATATCGTTGAGGCTCATTATCGTGCCTGCCTGTACGCCGGCGTGAAGATCTCCGGTACCAACGCCGAGGTTATGCGTATGTTTTCTTGTGATCCTGTGCGAGGCGATACCCGAGGATGCTAACGTGTGCAACAGCCGCCCAGTGGGAGTTCCAGGTCGGCCCCTGCCTCGGTATCGAGATGGGTGACCACCTCTGGCTTGCCAGATTCCTTCTGCACCGCATTGCCGAGGAGTTCGGCGCCAAGGTGTCCGTCCACCCCAAGCCTATTCCTGGCGACTGGAACGGTGCTGGTCTCCACTCCAACTTCTCTACCAAGGAGATGCGTGAAGAGGTACGATATTTGCCTGGAAAACGGTAGCTTGTGGCTGGGAACATACGCTAACGACTGTGACTGCAGGGTGGCATGAAGTACATCGAGGCTGCTATCGAGAAGCTCGGCAAGAGGCATCAAGAGCACATTGCCGTCTACGGTGAAGACAATGAGAAGCGTCTTACCGGTAGACACGAGACTGGTGCTATCGATCAGTTCTCGTACGGTGTTGCCAACCGTGGCTGCTCTATCCGCATTCCAAGAGAATGCGCCGCCAAGGGCTGCGGCTACTTCGAGGATCGCCGCCCCGCCTCCAACGCTGACCCTTACCAGATTACTGGCATCATCATGGAGACGTACGTCTTTTCTTATGACTCTGGGTGAGGGATACATGCTAACTTGTCACAGTTGCTTCGGTGCTGTCTAAACGCCGCACATCATTCTATCAACGATACCATTTCGATTTGACTGCCCACTTCATTGTACAGGAGGGAATATTATTGGCGTTTGGGAATTCAAGCTGAGGCTTTTCATTTGATCTTTGCAGTCTCTTCGTTATGGCTGGCGGTAGAATGATCATGTAGTATGACAATTTAGCGATGAACAACATGTTGTGTCTGTGCTTGTGCGTGTAAGTCGGAGATTTATTTCCCTTTAGGGACGGTATCCATCTCTTGTAAGTCAACATGGACCAGGGCTGTCACTGGATGCTTGGCATCTCGAGTGCCGGCATGAGTCACCGAGGATCATCCATCAACATGGTTTTACGGAGTACGAAGTCGAGAATTTATCTTGAAGAGTTTTACCGTCTTTGTTTTTATAGAGACCGTGTATAGAAACGTCAGCAAAATGGCAACTAACCCAAAGGTCCTCGTCACGGGCTCGTCCGGCCACCTGGGCAAAGCGCTCATGTTGAGCTTGTCTGACTACGGGTACACTCCTGTTGGCATTGGTATGGTTTTTTTTTTTTTTTTTTTTTTTTTTTTTTTTTTTTTTTTTTTTTTTTTTGATTTTTTTTTTTTTTTTTTTCTTTTTTTTTTTTTTGTTTTTATTTTTTTGTGGTTTTTTTGTTTTTTTTTTTTTTTTCTTTGTGGGGGGGGGGGGTGGGG
>JAULSY010000016.1:0-119180 GCA_030512305.1 Cercophora samala
TATCCTTTATTAAGGTTATTATTAAATTCAATAGTATTATAAATATCGATAATAATAATTAGATTTTAAGTTTTTTTCTTTTTAAATTTAAAAGCTTTAAATAAACGATGTTTTTTTAATCTTTTAAATTCTAACCGTACTATATTAAAAAATTTATTATTAAGTTATTTCTCTTCCTCCTTTTAAGTTTTAATAATAATACTTTTCTTTTTAAAAGCTTCTTTAATTTAAAGTTTAAAGAAAACTTAAATAAAATAATAAATATAAATATAATTTTAAATAAATTAATTAATAAAGTTATTAATATTATATATAAAACTATTAATAAAATTTTATATTTATTTATTAACTCTTACCTTTAACTTTCTCTATATTTTATTAATCTCTTAAATAATATTATTAAATATAGTACCGTCCTTTTAATTATTATTTTAATCCTCTTTATTACTTTTGTTCTTTAAATTATTATTATTATTATTGTCGTTATTATTATCGTTATTAATCGAGGATATATGTAAAAGATTGTTTAGTAATAAATTTAAAATAAAGAGAAGGGTATTATATAATTTAAAGAAGGCTGAAGAAAATAAAAGGCGATTAAATAAGTTAAATTATTAATTTATAGTTTGATAAGTAAAGTATTAAAGGTTAATAATTAAATAGTGATTACTTTTATTATAAGTTTTATTACCGCGATTTAATACGTTGCTATAGTTAATTAATAAAGGTAGTAACCTTTATTTATTAGAATTTAAAATTATTTTAACGAAAAGGTTATTAGTAAATAGCCTTAGTTTTAACGATTAAAATAATAGTTTTAATATTTAAATATAGTTGGAATTATTAATAGTAACTTGCCTTACGTAAATATAGTTTAATAGGCGTTACGAAGGGTTATTAAAAATCCCTGAATATATTTAGACCAGTATTAACTAAATTCATAATTATTAAAACTAAGAAATCCTATTAGTCGGAAAAGGCCTATAAAGTCCACTTTAACCACTATTCCATAATAGGCAGTGGATTTTAAGTAGGCGGAGCCCGCCTGTAGGCGGTGGAGCCCGTAATGGCCAATAATACTGGTCTAAGTACTGAGATAAGGACAGGCCAAGTGGACGAACATCGCATGGAAGGGTTTGCAAGAGCCAAAGTCAAATGAGAGCGTAACTTCCTTCAATGCCCTCTTGCCTGTTGCTGCACTTCCACGTTATTGTGCCTTCCCTCTAGGAAGATCGGAGCTCGGACAACCCACCTGCCCGACCCATTGCTGCCTGAAAGTTCGAGAACCCATGAGATAAGGTATGCATCAATAAGGTACCTAGGTATCGAGATCAAGCGAAGCAAGAAAACCTCCAAGTTCCATGCCGTTTTATGGCATGAGGTCAAGGGCGTCATAGTGATTTGCCTGTTGCGAGGTAAGAATTTTGCGGACATTAACTAGTGCAAAAGTTGGCTCCTTTCCACGACTGCCAGTCACAGTCAGACTCTGCTCAGTAGGTAGTGTGTTGAGATTGTGTCAGTTCAAAGACAGTTTACCCCTGAGCCGAAAATGCTTACCCCTGATTTTACACCCGCTGAGAAAGAAAACAAAAGGACGGCGTTGACAGGGAAATAATAGTGGGGCACCGCCAAGGACATCTTCGAGATGTTGCCGAAAATAGAACCGTCCCCAGTTTCGCTGTCAACCCTCTGCCTTGATGGCATGTGCGACAGCATCGAAAAGGATGTCCCAGAGAACCTAGAACTTCATGATTCTTCTTCCCCTTGACCGATCTCTTGGAAACCGTCGAAGCGCTCGTGAAAGTCCAGTAGCTACACCTCTTGCCGCCGGGCATCCAACCAAGCCCCAGCAGCCTCAACTCTGAAGCAAGGCGGCAAACGACACACTCACCAGCCACAGGCCCAGTCCTTGATATTCCAAAAGTGCGAGAAGAATAACACCAAAAACAGCATCCGATTCTTCCGATGAGAGTGCTACAAAAACTGACCAGAAGGTGAGGTTCGGATAAGAGTGAGGGGCACCTGCTTGTGACAAGCAGCCATCACTACCACCTCTACAAGTGAGCTATTGGTGTGATATGCCAAGGCTCCTTACAGCATCACACATGCCTTGGTGACATCCAGTCAAAAGACAGCATCTCGACGGGCGTGATGTGATTTGTAGCGGTTTTCTGGAGAATGGCATGATTTGATCGCTCACATTTAGTCCAAGGCAGGTACACGAGCTATCTATCCATGCGAACCATCCATCAGTTTTCACTTCACTGACAGTTTCACTTCAACATCTTCTACTAACCGTCTCAATGGACGTTATCCATCAAATTCAGGTACCATCACCACCACTATGCAAGATCTCGCCCTGCAATTGCCACCACCACCATGCACATGTGCCCAAACGGCGCTTCCTTTTCCTTTCCTTTTCTTTCCTCTTCATCAGTGACGAGTGAAGTCCCTCGGGCGCTCGAGCCGCCCACCCTCTTGCTCATCCTCTCCTCTCATTCGCCAGCCCATCGATCTCCCCTGAGCCCCTGTCACCTCTTCCCGCCCTACAACCCGCCAAGACGTCCAAAAGACAAGGGTCCAGGCTACAAGCCCGGGCGCTTGCAAGTCCAATGAGATGCAACCTTCACTTGAAACCATCCGATATGCATGTCAGTTGCTATACAAAGTACTTTTTTTCTCTGGGCATCGCCCTCTGTGCTTCGCAAGTGCCGAGTGAGTTCACATCCAATGTGGGGAAACTCCAGTTTGCTAGTAGGGAGTTATGCAACAGGCGTCACAGTCACCTCTTGACTCTCTGCTACTGAGGGCAGAAGTGATAGGTGATAGGTGATAGGTAGCGAGAAAGGGTGGGTGTTCATGCTATAATACCAAATCCCCATCCTATACCGGACAAGTGATTCAAGGTCGATCTCTGCTTGGCCCCTCTTCTCACCCACCCCTGGCCCTCCTTGATGTCTCTTCCCGCCGGGCAGTGTTCTCAGTCCTAAATACCGGCCCCTACCCTCAGTGAGCCGCACACCTGCGGCGCTTCCGCCTCTTTTTCTCCTTCTCTCCCACGTTTCTGGTGTTGTACATCTCGGCTGCTGCCTTTTCTTTTCCCAATTTATCCAGTTTTGTGAATAACCTCATATCCACCTCTGCGCTGCTGGTCGCGCATTTCATACACAAACCCAAGACAGTCTTTCGAGAAGACAGGACAAACCAACACACCAAGAACACCCAAAATGGCACCCCACCCTCAAACAGACAACTCCCCCTTCCCCCTCACCCCAACCGAAGACGACGTCGCCGGCCACGGCTCCCCAGACGACGGCTCCCTCGCCGGCGCCAGTGGCACCTCATCCGGCGGCATCACCATCTCCCGGGGCGCCCTCGTAGCAATCATCGTCGTCGTCGTCGTAGTAGCATTGGCAGGCAGTATGTTTCCCCCACCTTCCCCCTCAAAACCCAAAACAGCCTTAACACCACCCGCAGTCGCCTCCTCAGTCCTCTTTTACGTCGCCAAAAAGCGCGAGTGGACCGTCAAAGAGACAATCCGCCGCTCCGCCCGCAAGGTCGTCACCGCCCTCACCCCGCGCCGCTCCGAGTTCCCACGCAGTGTCAAAGAAGGAAGAGGCGGCGGGAGGGTCAAGCTGGATGATGTACCGCCCACCCCGAGACTCACCCCCGAACGGCTCGAGGATCTGGAAAAGGGACTGGAGGCCAAGAAGAAGGGGAAGAAGGGGTCCAAGTTGACTCTCAGTCGGAAGTAACAGAGAGGGCGAGGTTATGGGAAAGGGATTGGGGATGGGTGGAATAGGGGTTATGTAGAAATACGATTTTTGAAAGCGGAAAGGAATGGTTGGGATATGGAGGAGGCGCGAGGGAAAGCGGGATTTCGATACCATTTTTTTGCATTATTAAACGGCTTCACTTTGATTCAACTTGGGGGGGGGGGGGGGTAGGGGGAAACAGATGTTGGGGGGTACTCCAATATCGCTTGTATAATTAAAACAAACAGCTTAAACTTTCAGGGTATCTGACCTTCCTACATTTTCCGGAACACATTGCTGCTCGCACTCCTCCTCCCGTCATCCCTCCTCTTCCCTTCGGGCCTCGGCGGTGGCTCTTGCTTCTTCTTCTTTGACTCCGGCACAAACGTGATCGCCTGCTCACCCACAATCTCCTTCTTCCCAGACAACCTCGACTCCCTCGTGTCCTTCTGCGTCCTATCCCCAAACGCGAGGTCCTTAATCTTCCCGCCGCGAGGAGCAGTCGACGAAGAGACTTGCATAACCACCTCGTCCTTGGTCTTCTTCTTGGGCTTCTCCTCCTCCTCCTCAGACTCACTGCCGCTGAAGTCCGTCGAGTTGGCATCCGCCATATCAACATCTTGTGTTTGGCCAGGCTTGCCACCAACAACAGTGCTGGGGTTAAGAGACCTGAACTCCCTGCTGAGCTCATCAACCTTGAACTCCTCATCCTCGAACAGCTTGGCGAAACGTTCGTCACCCAGGATCCCAGCTTCGGGGTCGACCTTGCCTCTGTTCTCCTGTCTCTGGAGCACCTTGTCGGCGAGCTTCTGGTTGACCTTGACCTTCTTGGTGCCTCTGATTCTGCTGCCGCGCTCCTTCTCGAGCTTCTCCTTGATCCTCTTGGCGCGCTCCTCTTCCCAGATGTACGGGTTGGCGATAAGGCGGGCTTGGTCGTACAGCTTAGCATGCGCAAAGTAACCGTGCATATAAGGTCTGAGGAGGTTGGTTTTGCCGATGAGATGGTCGAGGCTGAGCTCTCTGAGTTCTGGCAGGGTAAGGAACTTGTAGTTGTCGTAGGTCTCGGTCTGGGTCTCGTTCTCCATTTCGTGGACCAGGTTGTCCAGGAAGGAGCACCACTTGGGCGCGAGGCCGAGATTTGGAATGAAGAAGCTGTGCATGTGCTTGCCCTCGTTGGCAGTCAAGAGCATACCCGAATCTGGTACATGGACCACATCGTTGAGGTCAACCATTGGTTCGATCGAGGTCCAGAGGTCGCCGCTGTGTTCGTCCCAAATCTTGATAATTCTCTTGTCGGCCGAGAGAAGCTTGCGCTCTTCCGTGGGTGTCTTCATGTGGATCAACTTCTTGATGGGAAGACCCATACCCTGATCCCTCTTCATTAATGGTCGCGGGTTTCTGAGATCAAACACCCTGATTTGTCCTGTGCTGGTTCCCAGAGCCAGCGAAAGCCCGTCGGTGCTGTAGTCGAGTGCTGTAACCTCGCCATCTTGCCCTCCCAAAACAGCCACACGCCCCTTGCTGCGTGGATCGAAGAATTCGACGCTGCCAATCGTAGTACCAAATGCGCAGAGGCCATGAGTCCTTTCCGCTACCGCCGCCACATTGACCGCACCAGTGTGGATTCCTCCCTGCAAACCGGCACCTGCCTCGTCCTCTCCAACATCAACCTGCCATGGGCGCAGAAATTGGCCACGCTCAAGATCTAACCGGAAGACCTCACCGAACCCAGACCCATCGGAGCTTAGGCCAACCGCTGGTACCAGCACCTCGGTGCTCTGTCTAAGATAGGCCAAATCTCTGCCGAATCTTGGAAGGCGAACATCGTAGTGGCAGCCCATCGGCGTGTGGAACTCGAGTGATCGGTCGTTTTGCAGGTGAACACTTTTCGTGTAGTCGGCGCCAAGAAGCATAAAGGTTGTGTTTTCGGATTTGGTGTGGCGCGCAAAGGACAGGGACAGTTCGGCGGTCGAGTGAACGTGGAACTGGGGCTTGTATGTGCCCGAGCTCATGATCCAGTTGCCATCCTCGCTGACTCGGACGCAGTTGCTTGCTTCCTCGAATTCGAATTCTTGGAGCAGCTCGAAGTTGTTGAGGTTTTCGGGGTCATATTTGGAGGATCTCTTCCTGCGGCGCGCAAGCCAGTCTGGCAGCGGGCGAGCTGTCGAGGGGCCTGCGACGGTGTAGCTGATATGAGTTAGTTGTGCTGCTATTTTCTTTGATAAAGAGGTGAAAAACGGGAATAAGAATGATAACCTACACAGGGACCGCTCCCGGATTTGTCAACTTCATGGTGTGTGGTGATGTTGCAGGGAAAGAGAGAAATCTTGTCGCAAAGACTCTGGGATGGACTTGGCTTTGGGGGCAGAAACCAAAAAGTTTCAATCACAGCCGCTCAAAACGGAAGGCGGACAGAATTCTTTCGCTGCATGGGCCGTGGAGTTTGCACTGCTCTAGTGCCGGAAAGCTCCGCTCCCTGCGTTCAAATGTGGGTCAAAATAATGGCGGTTATAGGTGGGTCTCGAAGCTTAAGAACCCTTGTTTTATCCCCGCCTGTTTTCTCCGACTCTTGAAGATGTTCATTCATAATGTGGTTGAGAGAGGCAAGGACATTCTCAGACTGCACCAATAGCATCAGGCTGATTCGCCAGTCCAGAATCCATGAGGCTGGTGACCATTTCACTGTACCTTATAGCCTCTCTCTTCTCGCAAGCCACTCTGGTCTATGCGTGAAGTAACTAAGTGTACACTACACTATATAGATATGTTTCACAACAACAAATATCCCAACTGCTGAAGATCGGGTCATGAGCCCTGATGCTCTAGAAACAGTTGATTTTTTAAAAACATGGCTGAGCACGATGAAGAGGATATTGTACATACATAGGTCATGCCCCATGTGCTACCCATGGCAGGCTCGGTGGGGCAGAGGGCTTGGCGCAGCTAGTCGCTCTCCGCCATATCGGGTACGGGGGACCTGTGCAGCATCTGTACAACGACGCAAGAACAGCCTGAAGTTGCACCAGGCCTCCGACACCAGCGCCCTCTCTCAACCTCATCGCATCGGGGCCCCGATCGATTCCATCGCGAACACTTTGCTGGGATACCGCCCCGAGTTGTACTGCAATACAACCCCGAATTGGCCGCAAAAGAACCCGTGTTGCCACGCGCCGGCCGTTGACTGATTCGAGAACCGAGACCACGACCCCCATTTGCGCAATCTGCACCTTTTGATGTCTCTGGCCACGAGACGCCCGTGATTCGCGGAGACGCCCTCAACATCCTGGGGCTCTTCCGTTGCTGCCATGGAGCCCGGCACTCCGTCACATAGAGCACGAAGTGACCCATCTACACTGTCTCCCGCTACTGCCTCCGGGAGACCACACCGTCCCATAATTCTCGACGACACCCTCCCACCGCCGATTTCCGTCGCTTAATCCGAATGGTGCATGTTGCGCATGTCCCGGCTCACCTTACGACCGTTTCTCCGACGTCAGCCTTGGGTGGACGCTGCTCCCCCTGTGACGCGACGCCTTGCGCGACACCACCGATATGGAGGCTGGGGACTATGACACCAATACTTTGTTGATTGTGAGAGAGCTGCGCATATTCTTTGACCTCTCGATCCTATGCTAACATGCGGAACCTATCATAGAACAACCTCTCTGCCGTTTCTTATCGTATCTATGAACCCATTCCGTCCCACGCTTACACTTTTAATGCTTCCGATGTCCACGATGCGCTGCGCAACGATGGCCATCTGGTATATATGGACAGTGTCCGCCATGGCATATGGTGCTTCTACCTCTCCACCACCGACCCTGCCATGTCGAATCCAGAGTCGATTGGGCTTCATACCAGAATCGTAGTGTGCGGCTACACGCTGGGTCTTGTGGGAGAGGGGCACTTCAGGCCGATTGATCTGTTCAAGAGTCGAATGTCCGGAATGGATCCCATCAACACGCCGAGCAGCTCGTCCTCCGCCGGATTTGCCACCGATATGGGGCTGCAAAGAGCGCAGTCTTTCAACATACCTCCTACGCCAACAGCGGTTGGAAATGTGGTTTTGGCCGATGTCAAGGGCTACGCTTCGGTTCCCATTCCCGAGATCCACCGATACTTCATGAAGGCTGCGTTAGAGTCCTTGACGACCTATTTCTGCCGACAAATAGGTGCTATCGCCCTGAACCCCCGTGCTGTCCTGCTTCCACCCGAGGCTCTTAATACGGACGATGCCGACCATGTTTCAGCCCTGGCAACCTTTCGAGTGTACTTGACCACTACTGGAACACTTGTTATCACCCTCAATGTTTCTCTCTCCAAGAGCTTGGTTGCATGTTCACGGCCTTTCCAAGGCAGCATGATGCCTCCCAGTCCAGTTCTCGCCGCCCCGTTTGGTCATTTTGGATCTTTGCAGGGTATTCTTGATACGGACAACCAGGGCACTGAAAATGGGTTCGTTCAGTCCCCGGATACTCAAATTGGCCGGTTACGTTCTGGGTCAGGGGAAAGGTTTTCCCAGTGGAAGACCTTGGTTTGCGAAGTTCTTAAAATGCATGGCATGTCTTCCACCATCTTGAATGGGTGCTCGTGGTTGAATGTCCACTTTTCACAAAGGAAACCATACGAGCAGCGAGCTGACGGAAAGAACACCCCGCTCGTCAACTCGGGTCCCAATGCGCCATGGCCATCCGTTTTGTGTTTTCGAAGAGCAAGGGTGGAACCAGTGAGCGATGTCAATTTTGACAAAGTCTTGCCGGGCAACGCTGGCGAGCATGGCGATCCTCTGAACATGGTCAAGAGTTGGTGTCAGGGCTTGTCTAAGCGAGAGGAGGATATGTCACAAAGAAAAAAAGACCGCGAGGCTGCGATTCTTCGTGAAAAAGCCGAAGTAGACGGGAGAAATATCCAGCTCAATGGTCACTCGCCGATGAATCCTCGGCGACCAAGTAATGGTGGGCCGGCTCTAACAGCAGCAGGAGTTATGTACCCGACGCCGCCGGACGGAGTTCTTCAGCCTGGAGTCATGCCTTTGTTCGATGTGGCCACGGTCAGCCCGGCGAATCTTCCCCCACAAAATGTGATGGCCGATATGGAAGTAACTCTGCAGCAAGATGTGTCGATGACGGATGGCTTTGGGGTTGGATGGGATGGTCCAGGATCGAAGCCTGAACCGGCAACAGCCGGGTTCACAGACGAGCATATGTACGGCGACTTGGAAGAGGATATGTTTGGAGGCAATGAGCTCACGGATGCCGATTTTAATTTCTTCGACCAGCCAGCTGATGGTCTGGACCTCGACTCCCACCAGGGGGATGGGACTGGACCCTCCATGGACCTCCAACTAACAAATAACACAGCAGCTCAAGAGCTAGGACGAGCTATTCAAGGACCAGATAATCGACAACCAGGCCCGACAAACTTGCAACCGCAGTTTACCAAGCCCGAACTTAAACATGCTCGCAGTAGTCTTGCTGAAAGTCGTCAACAACTTAACGTCCAAAATTTTAATCATAATTCGACAGTCGGTATAAAGAGACAAACAAGTCCCTTTAACCCAGAAACTGTCTTCAAGAAAATCAAAGCCTCGCTTCAGCCAATACCCCCATCACGAGCAGCACCACAAGGTGGGCTTCCAAGGCGCCGGAGTGTGTTTGAAAAGGTTGAATTCAACCCTGCTCTTTCGCTCGATAGTGTCAAGTACCAAGCGAGCGGGCCGTTCACATACCAGCCACCCACACTCAACAGCTATCTCCCAAATGAGGGCCCTTTGACGACCGGTCGTCTGCTTGGATCTGCGAAACAACGGCGGAGCATCAAAGAGTTACCATTTGATCTGCTCGGCTTGCAGAAGAGGATTAATGGCGCAGGTGCCAGTCCAGCCAAAAGAGATGAAGTACTCTCGGATGACGATGAGAGCAGTTTGGAGTCAGAGGATGACACAGCGAGCAATGTTAGCGCACGCGTCTCTTCTCCAGCAAAATCGAGTGTGCTCAGGAGACGACCAGACGATGATGTTATCTCCATGGCAGCTTCGTTCAAAGATTTGGAGAATTATGCTACCGACTCACCCGGCTACTCTCCAAATGACTTGATCCGCCTCTCCCACTTGGAGGTGCCGGAGTTGTCTTTGACGAGATGGTTTGCAGACCCGGAGCCGGTTCCGCTTCGTATATCTGTCTCCGACGATGATTTCATTACTGTTGCGCAGGTCCTCACGGAGCAAGCAGCGGGTGGGACGCTGAAGTTGGAGGTAGAGAGGCCGTGCTCTGAGATTCGGGACGTACGCCGTGGGTTGGTGGATGCCATTCGGTACTCTATACAGGGTCTCCAACGGGCCTTGCCGCGGGCGCTGATGGGAGCTACTGAGTGTCATTTTCGGTCTTTTGCTGAAGTTCAGGATGTGCCACTATTGGTTCAGCCAGTTCAGCCACAGAATCGGGTCCAAATGAGGCCGACTGATGTAGGCAAGCCAACATTTCATATACTCCCGGCGCCGCATATCGAAGTTCGTCGCAATAACGGCCAGCTAGCGCTGTTACCTTCGGCACTCACCTTTTGGGAGAGCTTGGGTCTTGGACCGGCGCAAGGTGCCAAGGATGTTGTCTCTGTGTGTGTGTTTGCCCATGGGGAAGGCATGCGGGACAATGCCACCCTCTTCTTGGAGAGGATGAGGAGCATGTACGAGTTGATGAACTTTGGAGCTCATGTCAAGTTGCCCACCACGGCGAGTATCGTCGACGGGCTTGTCTCTGTCCCGATCGACCAGGGGTTTGTCTCTCCCGGCTTGCATATGTCCAGGCCTCACTCGGTCTACACTGACCACATGGCCAACTTGGCTTTGTCACTAGCCAACGTGCCCATGACGGAGAAGAATTTTGTGGTTTACTTTGCGTACAACCCAGAAAATCCAACATCCATCGTGGATGCCTGCTGCGCCTTCCAGGAGCTATTCGAGCATTACAAACGCTGTATGCTAGAGAGGAAAAAGCAGATCTTGAACGAGCTCGTCCTCCAGCTCATCCCGCTCAACCTCATCGCATCGGACACGTCGATGGTTGTGTTGCCCACACCGGAGTGCATGCGGCTCTGTATCGAAACATACGACCGCTGCACATTGTTTGGGGGACCCATGCCCGCACCGGCGATTATCCTCGAAAGCGCCCTCCCAAGAGAGGTTCCCTTTAGGATATCACCCATCCCTTCACCGGATGTCCTCCACGAAAACAGCCACATGCACATCGCCTACGCGCAGAGCACAGACGAGAGGTGGATCACCGCCGCGTGGACCGACCCCCGAGGTCAAAAGCAAATGACGGCCTCGTACTGCCTCGGTCGCCGACACAAGCAACTAACCCGCCACATCAGCGAGGTGATAACCGAAATCTGGGAAACCACCTACGACCTCATCTCGTCGTGCAAGGTCTCGTGGAAAATCATCATCACCAAATCAGGCGTGATGGAGCCCCAGGAAGCGGACCTGTGGATCTCCAAATCGCAAGACGAGCACCGCATCGCCACCAGCCTGACCCTCATCACGGTCGACACCAACCCGAGCTTACAGCTCGTCCCGCCCCCGGTGAAACTCCCACCTTCAGCTCACGCAGCCTTTTACACGACACCCGTCTCGACCCCGCAGCCATTTTCGGTCTTGTCACCCGACCAGAGCAATAACAACCCGCCCACGCCGATCATGTCGAACCCTAACCCTGCTACTCCGAACGATAGCAATCCTGATGGGGGAGGGGGGGAGGGGGGTAACACGGAGAAGACGATTGTGGATGTTTGGGATAGTGTTTACGCTGTTGTGATCTCGCACCGGCTGAACAATAGTCTGAGTTTGATGGAGATGAACCCTGCTTGGGCGAGTGGGTATTTGGTGAGGAAGAATGCGAGCAGGGTGGAGGATGTGCCTGGGGTTATGGAGGTTGGGTTGGTGTATTGTGATCAGATGATGACGGCTAGGAGTGGGTATGAGGGGGTGTTGAGGGAGGTGATGGGGGAGTTTAGGGGGTTGGGGACGCTGGCGAGGGCGAGGGGGTGTAGTACTGATGAAAGGGATTTGAGGCCGTGGCATGTGGGGGTTGTGGAAAGGGGGGTGAGGGTGTTGGGGTTGTTGATGTGATGTGAAGAAGTAGAAGGGCGGTTTGTAGATATGGTTTGTGTATGGAGGAGTGGATAGCGTTTCCTTTGTTCGTTTTTTCGGTTCTTTTTTACTAGGGTTTGAGATGGTTGGTCAAGGATATGGGTTTTGTTTGTTTGTTGAAAGAGTTTGTTCATCAGGAGTTTGTTGGAAGTGTGCGTGCATTTGTCGTTTTTGTTTAACGAGAGGGGGAGAGAGGGGGGGGGTAGATGTGTTGGAATTGCATGAATCGATACCATTGTGTAGGATGTATAGCCTACCGTTGTCTATAACAATGAATAAGCGAACAAAAGTTGGTTCAAAGTGTTTATTCTCTACCTTTATTGGGTAGGTACTTGCTAGCCCAGATGCCTACTGTCTATCAAACGCACGCCAAACATCCTGGGGCAACCTCAAAGTGTGAATTTGAAGTCTAACTTTCTGCTATGGCGATGGAGGTTATTACCAGATTTCGAAGGCGATGCTAGGAATGAGCCTAGATGTGATAAACCTTTGCTAGAATACCTATTTATATAAGATAGGAAATACCTAGATTCATTCTTTTGAAGTACCTTTAAAGTCATCATGATTCATCTCAACTTTCTATCGGCTTTGTATCAGCTTCCCATCTATCTATGTCAGCCTCCATCTATCTATGTCAGCTTCCCATCTATCTATGTCAGCTTTCCATCTATCTATCTCAGCTTTTCCCCAGTATTATCCAAGGTTAAATCCCAGCTTAATCCTGCAGATTCTCGTCAAAGCTTTACTTTAAAAACTCCTGATTAACCAGCAATCATTGACTTGAGGAGCAAGAAGCCAGGCGACAACAAGGCGCTGATCCAACTTATCCATGTGCAATTCAAGAGCCGAAGGCTTGGTCCCGGCATGGTCAAGGTCCTTTTGTAGAGAGGTGAAAGATTGCTCGAGCTTGTGGACCTGTGCTTCAAAGGCAATGTATTTTCTGGCAATCACCCGACCCGCTTAGTTCTCCCAGAACCCAGGAAACAAAAACTCGACCCTCTTCATCGCCTCAGGGTCCCTCCCCTCGGGCTTGGTCATAAACTTGACCGCCCCCTGCGCGCTCCCCTCCCAGTGCTTGGCCAGCACCAAGTCGCTGTTCTCTTGCTTGCACAGCTCATCCAGCACCGCGCCCACAAGGTGCTTGGCATTCTCGCTGTTGGCCGCCATGTACTTCATCACCATCGCCACATCCACATCCCCCCCCTCGGTGTTCCTCCAGCAGTCGTAATCGGTAGCCATGCAAATCATCTGATAGGCCAGCTCGGCCTCCCTCGCCAGCTTGGCCTCGGGCAGCGCACTCATGTTGATCACGGACCCGCCCCACGACCGGTACATGTTGCTCTCGGCCCTGGTGCTGAACTGGGGTCCCTCCATGCAGATGACGGTACCCTCTTTGTGGAGAACCACACCGTCGCCTTTCATGGCCGCCGCGCATTTTTGAACAATGGCGGAGAGCTTGGCGTCGAAGGGGTCGGCAAAGCCAACGTGGCCGACTACGCCGCCTTCGAAGAAGGTGAACGGGCGGATGCCCTTGGTGCGGTCGATGATCTGGTCGGGGACGACAAAGTCCATGGGCTTGATGTGCTCTTGGAGGGAGCCGACGGCGGAGAAGGCGATGACGGAGCGGACGCCGAGGGAGCGGAGGGCGGCGATGTTGGCGCGGGCAGGGACCTCGTGGGGGGCGATTTGGTGGTGGGCGCCGTGGCGGGCGAGGAAGGCGATGGGGACGCCGGCGTGCTCGATGATGAGGATGGGGGAGGAGGGGGCGCCCCAGGGGGTGGTGGGGGTGACGGAGGCGATGGGGACGAAGCCGGGGATTTGGGAGAGGCCGGTGCCGCCGATGACGGCAATGTGGACCGGGCCTGGAGGAGGAAGAGATATGTTAGTTACGGAGGTATGAAGGGGGGAATTGGGCCAGGCGCATTGCCTGTCGCATTGGAGGTGAGAGTGTACATACGGTCAAAGGTGGTGGGGAGGGCCGAGGCGGTCATGGTGGGCGGATTAGGGGGGGTTGGGCGCTGGATAGACAATCTGAGAACTGAAGAGGGAAAAGAAACAAAACCACACCGCTTTCAAACAGAAAACAAGAATGCGCGCGAGATATTTGGTATTTGTAAGTCGACCGCTGAGCCGAAGACACCCTGCTCTGACAATTTTTGGCGGGGCTCTCAATGCGAATTTTACCCCGCCGTTGGAGGGACGTTGCTGCTGACAGGGATGTGGCAGGGGTCTTTGTATGGCGCTAGACTCGGAAGTGGTTTAGCGCGGAAGGCCGATTTCGAGCAATTGGGGGTCGAAGGTTTGGGTTGAGCCACTCACTCACTTTTAATTCAGGTTGCGCAGACCAAGCAGCCTTTTCTTCAACGGTTTACCTTGAACCCGGTACTCGACTCTGGCCAGCGACGATCGCTTCAAAAATTAGTTTCGGTATCCAGTTCCAAAAAGATACTTATTGCCAGCACAACAAGCTTCCAACTGCTGCATCGACCTGGCCCATCAATCTCGTTCCCATCATGACCGCCGCAAGTATGGCATCCAGCCCACAACCAGCACCCACCCCAAAACTCAGCGAACTCGAACCATTACCAAGAAACAGCAATGGACGTCGCCCACTGAGCACCGAGGAGGTGTGCTTCACCTCCGCCATGACCTGCTTCGAAGGGTTGCTTAAGCTGGACCCCGCGATCGGGACAAGGACCATGTTTTATGTCACCAAATTCATCTCACGGACTCTAGAAAAGACACACGCCTTGAAGGATGTCAGAGAAAATCTGTCAAAAAGTGTCGAGGTCTGGATATGGTTAACCAGAGACTTTGCCGCCGCCATCCCCAGCTTAACAACCCGGTCGATCGGGCCTCTAGCCAGCCTGAACGATCCAGACAAAGGCGTCACTCCTCAAGAGAGTACGACTCTCATCACCAAAAACTACCAATCATTGAGGGACGACCTTCAGTTGTTGATCAAGTTGATGCACATTGCTCGAAACCTCCTAGTTGTACCCGAGCCCGAGATCCCACAGGATTTATGTGCGGCTGCCCAATTCGACCAGATGCTCTACCAGACCATTATTCTTTGTGTTAATGTCACAAGTAAGGCCTACGACGGCGATATTCTCGAAGAGGGTGCTAGGTTGAAACTTAGTGAGATCACCGAGCTGTGTAAGTTGTTTTGCCCCATGATTACAAGTACTGTCGCTAACTCGGAGACAGATAAGAAACTGCTGGTGACCTGCCTACAACAAGCACACAATTGGATTGCCAAGAATGATAGGAACAAGATGTCTTTCTGGTCGACTGTACTTTTCGATGAGGACGCCATGGAGGAAAGTAACCTTTACGGAGAATTCCGGCCTGATGTTGCCAAAACCGAGGTGCAGAATTGGTATGAGCGAAACTCTGAGTTCTGTCCGAAAGCCCGTCAACTCCTTATCGAATATGAGGAGACCGTGGCACGCCACGGAATCCCCCCAGGACACCTACCGTGCATCTCACCACTGGCCTGGAACTGGCTGCCAGAGGGTTCGGTCAGGGCCCGTGCAGACGACGCGTCAGATAACACCAAGATCACACCCCAATGGGTAGAAGACGAGCCCGACAAATTCACGCAAGACCAGCTCTACGGTAGGGTGTCACGAGAGGTCGATGTCTGGTGGCTCAAGATCCGCGATCCAAACTACGAGAAGTGGGTTGTCCCCATGCCGACGGTGGAGTTCGCCCAGCAGAGAACAGAAAACTGCAAAGCCAATTTGGTCAACCGGTACGCACATGCCTACCGAACAGAAGAGCAGGAAGTTGAGGACTCGGTCCACTCTGCTGAAGGAAATCCTCTACCTGAAGGATCTGGGGAACAAGACGCCAAAGAGGGGGGCCATTACGCCCATGACTATAATGACGACATGATTGAAGAGGAGGACATTGATGATGATGAGTCCTACGGCGAAGGTCCCATGAGCGGACTCCTCACCGAGGTTCCCAACATTTTGGATCCTAAGCAAATCGAAGCCCTCCACATGATCGTCAAGTCGTGTATTCTCGACAATGCCGGCCTTGCGCTCAGCAATGCAGGAGAGAATCTTCAAAAGACCAGGTGCAGGATGTTTCTTGCCCTGGAATGCGGACGGAGTTTGCTTCGGGAGATCCTCGTCTTCATTGCGGTGTGGGAGAAGTCGGAGCAGTCACTCATCTTTCAACTCACCACCCAGATTGTGGAGGCAATCCACCACAGTGCCTTGATTCCCTACGCCTGGCAGTCATTGAGAATTCCTAAGGACATAATCTCACCGGCTCAGACGGTTTTGCTGCGGTTGGTTAACAACATGTTCCGGGCTCGGAATGCTGATCCACCAAAGGCAGAGTCAAAGGAGCATCTTCGAGACGTCAAGCTTTTGCATTTCCTGTTTATTCAGTTCCGTAGTAGGATCGTTCCGGAGTGCGCTGCCTTGATGCATCTCCAGGCGCAGATAAGGAACGGCTTGTGCGATCCATCCGACTTTCCTGTTGACAGCTGGGATATGGAGCGTGCCAAGGACGGGCTCACCCAGTTCTTGGAGCTCTTGACTACGGTCAATGAATTGCAAGAGACCAGGCAATATCTTATCGAGTGGGAGGCTTCCTACGAACTGATTGTATTGCTCAAGGGGCTTGAGGCCGGCGTCGAAAAGGCAACCATGGTTCAACCGGTACCAGCTCGCTCAGCGCAGCGCCAACAACACGATAACGGGGACCATGACGATCACGGTTACGATTCCGAAGACCATCCGCTCGCCCCTCCTCCACCACTCCAGGAGCCGGCGCACAAATTCCCCTGGGCCGGCATCAAGGGCCAGATCCTTCATATTCTCGCGGGTTTGCTCCAACCACCTAATGGGCGTAACAGTCCCGGCAACCCAGAAGTCCAAGACCAGATCCTCCGCCACAACGGCCTCGTTAGTCTGCTCAACTGCTGCGTCTATGACGACCACAACCGGTTTGCAAGAGAGCGTGTTCAAATCTGTCTTAAGTGGTTAATGGACGGCTCTAACGCGGCCAACAAATTCCTTCGGGATCTGGTGGCTATGAACCCCCAGCCTAACCCACAACAAGTAGCCCAACAGGCAGCTCAGCAAGGTGTGAGGGTAGATGGTGTTCCAGGGGAAGTTCGAGTGCGAGTACGTGCACCGGATGAACCTGCTTCTCCGAGGCCAAATCTCAGCGGGGTTCACCCCCCTTCTAGCAGGTCTCTCCCTCCACTGACGGCGACCAATGCTGGCCCGGGAAACCCAGGGGGTCCGAGCCATGTCCCGGTTACGGCTGTGTTGGAGGTGGAGGTGGATGAGAATGGGGAGATTGATAGGGATACGCTGAGGGAGCATATTCTGCCGCCGATTAGGAATCAGCTTGCTGGGGGCGAGGGGGGAAGGATTAGATCCGAGGAGTTGCTGAGGAATATCATGACGTTGGCGGATGAGCAGGCTGCTGCGGCGGCGGCGGGAGCAGGGGTTGGGGGGGTGGAAGGGGGGGCGGGAAACCCGAGGAATAGGTCGGAGGAGTTGTTGAGGGATATTATCACACTAGCGGATGAGGCGGCGAGGTTGGCGATGAATAGTCGGCCTGGGGAGGGGGAGGGGGATGAGACGGAGGAGGAGGAGTTTATGTAAGGGGTCTAAGGGACGGGGGAAAAGCTGGGTGGAAATTGGGGGGAATGGGTGGGGATGGAGTTGGGGGTGATTAAAAGCATAGTCGGCGTATGTGTTTGTTTTTGTTATAAACATGTATCAAATACATAATTCAAGTTACCTGTAGGTACCAAAGTGATATAGCTTCATCTTGGCAGTCAATAAGAAAGCGAAAATCCGCATGCTTGAATCATCCCGACTAACACCCCTAAATTTACAAGCCAGCAACAACCCCAACCGCCAGAGCAAGCGCGGCACCCAAGACTCCAACCTTGAAGCCAGCAGTCTGGCCAGCCCCGGAACGCTCATCCTCATCCTCCTCATCCTCCTCCTCCTCACCACCATCCCCAGCCTCATCGCCGCCCCCTTCCTCAGGTTGCGTCCCAGTAGGACTAGGGGATCCACTCGTTTCCGTGCCCGTGGGTGTATACTGCGACAGCCAATCACTGACACTCTCATACAGTGGATTGCAGCTCCCGAAGCAAGTATGCTGCCCAGCAAAGACGACATACTGCTGAGTCTGGACCTCGGCAAAGACGGTGGCGCCAGACGCGAGGCTCGTGGTCGTGGTGGTGACCTCGGTGCCGCCGGCAACAGTGTCCGTCACGGTGAGGACCTCGCCCGCGGTGAGCTTGGCGGTGCAGGCGGCCATGTTGACGGTGAAGCCGCCGTACTCGGTCCCGGAGACGGTGGTGCTGAAGAGGATGTCCTCGGTCCTGGTGCTGAAGAGGCCGAAGCTGAGGCTGCCGGTGGGGCAGCACTCGACGTGGTGCAGGGCGACGTTGTTGGTGGCGGAGGAGGTGTGGCCGGCTTCGGTGTACCCGACGGGGCAGGTGGCGAAGTAGTGGGTGATGGTCTCGCTGCCTCTGACTTTGGTCACGGCGCCCTGGGGGCTGTATTTGTTCTGGTAGCAGTCGTCTTGGTAGGGGCGGGTGGTGGTGGTGATGGCGGAGCTGTCGGCGCCGGAGCGGGTGAAGTGGACGAGGGGGCGGCCGGCGTTGATGACGGGACCGCAGGTGAACCAGGGGGGTGGGGCGGTTGTTGTTGTTCCGATGGGCAAGGACGCGGAGGCGGTAGCGGTTGTTCGAGCGTTGATGGCGCAGTCAAGGGTGGCGAGCCAGAGGTCCTGGCCAAAGCCGCAGGTGGCAGCGGGAGTGAGCTGGGTGCCGGAGTAGTTGGTGGGCCATATTGGCGAGGGAATGGGGGTTGGAGTGATAGTAGTGGTTGCCATATTGGGGGAGGTAAGCTAGGTAGATGCACAATGAGACAGAGAGTGGTGCCGAGCGTCGAACTACATGACTCCAGAGAGACAGCCCATGGGATTTATATATTCATGGACGTTGTATTATCGAAATGTCCTAGTCCTAGTATTAGCCAATGATCATTGTATCATCATGGCTGTGCTTACTTGGCAGCGTAGCGATGGAACTTGTGTCTACTGGGCAGCGAACCAGGTGCTCCTCAGGCACTTCAGGTCTTCGGCTTCCCTTCATCTCCTCTCTGCAGAGAACCTCTGATGTAGAAATCTGGCGTTGCTGTGACTCTGTATCAGCATTTTAGAGGGCACAAACTGGCTTGAACCCTTCGCCAATGACGGAAGTAACATCTCAAATGTTGAACAGAGCTGAGCTCACGGGGAGGCGCGCCGATGTTGCTTTTTATGTTTGGTTCTTTTGAGCCCAATGAGCCCACCATACAACAGAAAGTCGCATTGATCTTCCAAGTATTTTGCAAGAAGGAGTTGGTTAATATGTGGTCCATGCCACGTCCACGTAGAAAAGACAGCGGTTACGAAAGTACGAGCTGCCAGAACAGTTATAACTAGGTAGCCAAGCCGGATGTTGTATCCGTCTCTGGGCTCTTCTGCACAACACTTTTAACCCAGTTCAGTCCTCAAACAACACATGCCAAAAAGATCTGATTCCCCTCAAGGCACTACCCAACGCAATTTTGACCAACGCAATCTCAATTCAACCCAATTCAACCAGGCCGAAATACTGGTCAATCGGTCTTTTTGGGAAGATTGAATTGCGTTGGTTAAAGTTGACTGCGCCTCAATATCCCTACTTTCCTTAGTGGTCAGCCGCATTACAAGCCACACTTTATATATAACCCTAACCCTGGTTTTAATACCCTAACCCTGATTCAGGAAATAGGCCCTGTGTAAGTGCTGGGAAAGCCCTTACTGCGACTGATAGGATGCCAAGACCGGGATCCAATTTGTTCAACGCAATTCAAGTTCAATTCAATCCATGGTTTCCAGTGGTCAATTCAATTCAATTGTAAGCCCGGATTGAATTGAATTGCGTTGATGAGGGCCTTGATTCCCCTTCGCTCTTCTCACAAGCCACACCTTCCAAGAAACTCACCCGCCTCATCCCCATCATCAACGAGGCTGGTGACCCGTCGTCCCCAGGTGTGGAGCCAGTCCACGTCTTCCAGATGGCCCGTGCACCAGCTACCCCTGCATCAACCCAGGTGGGTGGTTGGTGGGCGTGCGGGCAGGTTGGCACCACCAGCCCAGCCAGAGCCAGCAAATGCTACGACACCAGCCTCTTCTTTTCTGTTGACTTGGAATAATCAAGGTGGCGGGGCAACCGCTCCTATTTGACCTGCAGCCAGTCCCGCTTCCCTTGTGCGCATTCGCGCGCCTGTCTTTCGCTTCTTGCATCTATTTTGCATTCCGACGATATTTCACGATTCCCACGTTTTTTTGACAGAGAAAAAAGCCATTGTTTGAACGACACCGAGGAATTGGATCCATACCTGTTCTAACGAAGTAAACGGACAAACCCCGCAATCGTTTTTGACTTGGCGAGCCAGCAAACGAACGAACGAACGAACGAAGCGATTGACAGCTTTGAATTGGTGAGTTTCAATCGCATGAATATTTCCTCTGTCGGGATATGAAACTGACATTTTAGAAAGACTGCTCAAATCTGCTTCAACTTTTTGGATAATCGCCCATCAAAAAACAAAATCTCAACCCCCCCCAAACTTGACTCTCACGAACTCCTTCCTGTCACCGCCAACCTTGGTAGCTCACGAACCCCCGGCTCCACCACCCACCAACGACCGACAAGCTTCACCTGCCCAACCGCCCACCCCCAAAAAACGACCACAAACCGACCAAGGGTCCAAAAAAACAACCGCCCAAAATGAAACAAAACGACGTCATCGCCGTAATCATCATCATCCTCTTCATCGTCCTCGCCCTCATCGCCTTTGGCATCTACCACCTCGTCTCCGTCGCGCGAGACAACGTACGGGGGTCGGTAACGACCAGCTCGGATACCACGAGCAGTAGGGATTAAACTTGTGAAACATCAACAACGAAAGAAAAAAATGTTGGGTATGCACGGATAAAGTCTCTCAAAACTATGAGGAAGACAGAAGGCTGGAAGACGCCCCCTCTTCTCCCATAGTGAGAGGTAATACAAAGTGCATGCATGGGAAACGACATCAAAGGATCTGAAATGATAATGGATGAGGGTGGGGGAATGAGGAAAGACCGATATATGGGTGGCCACGACTTTGGGCTTTTTTGTCTTCTTGCAGCATTTTTTTTGCATTACTATGGACTGGCCTTTTTGGATATGTACGGAGTTTTGGCGTTTCTTGGAATCTCACCCCCCCCCGTGTATGGGAGGACTACTTGTTCTGGCGAAGGGGGAGAGCTGACAGCGAGCGAGCAAGCAAGCAAGCGAAGCGAAGCGAGTTTATCTTTTTGGAAACACCAACAACAAAGCGAAGCGAAGCACGGGAAGATCTTGTTGGAAATGGCCGGCTTGGGTTGGCTGCATGTAAATTTGGAAACTGGGCGACGGGAGGGGGGGGGAGGCTTTTGGGGAAGCTGCTTGCACATAGATATTCGTAGATTTATTGGCTATTTTTTAGGCTCTCCAAAGGGAATGGGGGAGAACAGTGGTATAAAAAAATCTCAAAGCATTATAACCATCCTCACGAACCCTGCCCATGCAACCAGGCCGAAACTTGACCCAAGCCACTGGTACAGTTCGGCTTGCTATCTCCGTTCTCGAAATTAGATAGCTCTTGCTTATGATTAAGAAATGATCGACCATGCAGGATCAACTGACGACGACTTTCCAGCCGCAACAGGACCCCCATGGTTTCACAAGATGATGTCACATGCTTCAAATATCCCATGCCAAAGCAACACATACTCTTCGAAAATAATCGTCATAATTCATTCAATAATGCTCAGCTCTAATCGTCCCTGCAATAGCAAGCGACATCAACATGCCATGGTTTTAAAAACCAACAAAAAAAGAAAATAGACCTCCCCCGAATCTATCCAAAAGCCGAATTAGAAATAAACCTCCCCAACCCCTCTACCCCTTTCTTGCTTCAAAAGATTTGCTGCCGCCACTCCCATTATGACCATAACGCCGTAAAATGATACTGTAAAACTTCAATGTTGCCAGACAAACGCCCTTGCTATCCTTCTTTCGCTTACTTCCTCTTCTAACCCGGAAGTGAACTCCCTCGCTAGTCGCTTGCTTGGTTTCGTTTCCCTTTCTTTGATCGCTAGTGGGTTAGACAGTTCCCCACGCCAAATGTCATAAAAGCCCCGGCGCCATTGTCCGTCATCATTCGTTAGCTCTGTGCCGTGTTTGCAGAGGGGCATGTGATGCAGTCTCTACATTAGACGCCTGCTGTTCGGTCGTCTTGTTTGCTCGCTGTTGTATCGTGACGCTCGGATTTTCGAGGAACCGCATACCGTTATTTTGTCTTGATGATAATGCCCAAGGGCATCACTTAGCCCTTGATGAGCTTGCCATTGGAGGGTTCCGAGCCTGGATCCTTTGACCCATTGATCTTCTCCTGCTTCTCCTTTGGCGGCCCCTCCTGGTACAGGTGGTGCTCATTGATGTACTAGAAGCGAGTTAGCATATGGTTCATAAACTAGACGTGTTTCCAGGCAGCACAAACCTCTACAACTGGATCTGGAATCAGATACCGAACACTGAGGTCCTTCTTCAAGAACAGGCGGACTTTGGTCGAACTGTTCAGAGTTAGCAAGCCGGTCGTACTGTAAGATCAGGCGCCACAAACCTGATATCATTCTGGATCACTTGACCAATAACCCAAATGTTATTCTCATACTGCTTAAGGGTCGAAAGCGCCAGTTCGATATCCGTCCCGGAGCGCTCCACAATGAAGGCACCATACTGCCCCAGAATCACGCCCAAATCGATTGGCGACCAGAGACCAGGCTCACCCATGGACATGACCAGATCAGCCCCAGCCAGAAGCGCAATCTTGGCCTTGTGCATCTTCCCGTCAGTCCCCTCGATACCGCCCAGCACCGAGTTGATCTCGTGGTCAAAGTGTCGCAGCACCTTGGCAGTGGGGACGTATTCTGGCTCGCCCTTGTCGTTGCAGTTCACCGTCTCGAAAGGGTCAACCATCAGCCATGGCGAACTTTCAATCGCGCGCGAGCACATCTCGACTCTGTGACGACCCGGCGCAAGGCCCGCTTTCTTGTATGCGTCACTGACGGGCGACAGGTATCCGGCGCAAACCTCAAAGTCTGTGTTAAACCGTACAAAGTCCGAGGCCATCTCGAACATGCGCATGTGGAGAAAGGTGATGGCTGTCCCATGCCTGCGTTAGCAAAAGCCCTACACGTTCTTTACACATCTCAAAAGGGTCCAACTGACGAGAAAACGACCCGCAGGCCACCAAGACCAATGGCGTCTTGCCTGGTCGGGTTTGTCGGCGCTTTAGCTTGTCGACTGGGAATGTGTAGGCCTCTGTTGGGACGCCAGAGACGGCAACGGGCGTCGCCGTGCCCGAGGCGGTGGTGTTGTGCGAAGTCAAAGTGTTGAACATGTTTTGCGCCTGGGTCGCAGCAGACGCCTCGAGCTCCAACCTGACAAAATGTTCGCGGGCCTCGAGGAGGTTTTCACGGGCAGCCATGAGGATACATTCGGCCTCGCGCTCTGCAACCTCTGCGCGAATGACATTGTCGCGGGCGGCGATGATCGCTGGGTCCATGCCGGCGGCGGTAATTGTTCTCGGGAACAAGTTCGGAGGGAGGCCAGGCAGATAGATGGCAGATGCTCTGCCGGTGGATGAATGCGGGGCACTTCGAGATCTCGCCGGCAGTGGAAAGCCGAACCGTAACCTCGGAATTAGTGGGGAAGCGAGAGATCGAGATTCGAGTGTTGCTCGGAAATGGGCGGGTGTGCTTTATACAGGTTCGTGGACAATTCGTTGATCGACACGGGAATTGGGTCTTTTGGAGAATCGGCGGGCGCAAAAGAGAGGAGTTGTAGAGGAGTCGATCGGGGGGCATTGGGCGGAGTCCCTTTTACTTATTAAGAGGAGCTCTCACGCGGGGGGCACGGGTACCTGGACGGAGGTGGTCAAAGTTTTGCCTGGCGCCGTGTCTTGGCTGGCGAATGCCGCTGTCGGGGATGAGCGCTGGGCGACAGAAAGCTAAAAGACGCAACCCACTTTAAAACTCGCGCAATGGTGCCGACAGGTTCAGGTGTCAGTCTGTTCTTTCGTCTTGTTTCCCGGTGATTCGCGTCCAGCTCGGCGTGATGCCTGTCGCTCGGGATTTGGCTGTTGGTTTTGGGATGACTGGCCGCCTGCGGGGGACCCAGCCACATGCACGATGCCCGGTGTGTAAGAAGACGGTGCCGCATGTGCTGTAACGCAGCTCCCGTGGGGGACTCGAGCCAACGGCTGGCCCGGAAAATATATAGGATATCGTCAGATAGGTTGGTTCAAGGTGCTAGTGTAGGTTCTAGGTAGGTCGACGTGCTTTGTGCAAGGCAAGAGTAGTTATCGTGTCTTGTTAGAAGAAGCCAATCGAATGACCTTGACGGCTTCCTGCATTGTTCTTTCCCAGGCCTAGAGCCCCATCACGCCGCCTGTAACAGCAAAATGGACCACCCCGCAAATTTTCACAACTCCAATTCGCTTCGTAGGTTACATTGAATTATTGCTTTGTAAATCTATGTGTAACAACTACTGGGCTAGGGGATCTGAGCTTCACAAGAGAAAAGCTCTGTTTCCGGTTGCAACTCCGGTTCATACTAGGCTGCCTACTGCTGCCTCAGAGCCTGGAAAACTAAAACCGACACTCAATCCATGAGGTGTTCAAGTGACTCAAAGCACGAGCTCGCTCAAGGCGGGAAAGTCGGCATGGCCCGATTGGTGTCAATTGGTGCTACCAGTAGATAACAGTGATGACAGTCAGTCGCTTCATGCCCATACGTAAGCTGTTTCAAAGACTCATCATCACAGTTCTTCTTCAATGGCTGGCGTGGCTGGCTGTGTGAGTCTCTTCAAACCCCGTCTTCGGAAGCACACTACTGGTTGGGGTAGTTTTTGAAGGTCTGAGCAACCCCAAAATTGTGGGGCAAAGCTGAGCCACCCCACCTGACGTCAAAGGCACATGTCCACTGAGGATCTGCTTGGACATCGGTGGCGATGGTTTCGCGAACGACGACGCCAAGCTTTCTGTGAAGATAACTGCTGCCATTCATCTGTTGTTGAGCTTCATGATAGCCTGCCACGTACGCTATATGTTTCATCACCCTCACGGTCGTGGCACAGGTCCATCTCGACCTCCTGTTCCATCACGTACGGTGCGACAGACAGTGCCCGGTCCCTGTGAGACATCGTTGCTGGGCCACAAGTCCACCCGCCAGCCAAAACACTACCCCTGAACAGCCCCTGAAAACCCTCGCTCATTATCCTTCATTACACAAAACAATCAATACTCAAAACTCTCACTAACAACCTCCTCTCCCTCCAACCACCCCCTCAAAACCTTCATCATCCCCACCCCAGCGCACAAGAAATACTTCTTCCTCTCCTTATCGAACCAATCCCCCATCACATCTTTCTTCGTCAGCCGCCTCGTCTCAACAGCCACCCCCTCCAACCCCCTGATTTTTTCCATATCCACCTCCCCAAAATCACCACGGCCCCCAGTGACAAACAATCTCACTTTCACTTGCTTAAACCCCCCATTCCGTTCCAGCACCTCCCTTGCAAAAGGCAAGTCATCAGCCCTCAGACTCCATATCAACTCTACCTTGTGATCACCCGCCCCAGCAATCTCCTCAACCTGTCCCAGGAAAGGCGTGATACCAACACCACCCGCGACAAACACCTTCTTTCTCCCCTCGTCCGAGTGGACCAACCTAAAGTTCTCCTCCCCACCAAAACCCAGCACTGGAATTTCTAGCGATGCCGCACGAGGGGAGATGTTAAACCCCCACAGAAACCCCGTCACCGGCCCATGCTTTCGCGCCGTAATCTCAAAGTTCACCCCCTTTTCCGAGTTGGAGGAGGAGGAGGGAGGGCTGGAAATGGTGAACGTCCTCACGTAGTCATCATTGAGGGATTGCGGATCGGAATTATTCATGTGCACCCAGCCGTTATCCAACTCCCCGCTAAAGTCGAGAGTGATGTGCTGGCCTGGGTTCCATAACCTTTTCTCTTCCGGGTTGGAAAAGGATAGGGAGAAGGTAAAGCGGGATATGGTAGGTGACAAGGACGTTTTCTTGATAAGGGTGGCGATGGCGGTAGGTTTTGAGGCAGACGGAGGAGCAGGAGCTTCGGAGGTGAGTTTCCGGAGGGGAGGGTTGTATGGGCTGAATTCGCCGGGTGTGCCTCGAAAGGGGAGGCTGTCTTTGACAAAGAACGCAGAGTGAACTGTGATTTTAACTGCTAATTTTGTGTGGGGGAGGTAGGCGGCTGCTGTGTCGCCGACGAGAAGCTCCGTTGTGCCTGTTAGATACAAGACATCGGATGTGTCGAAGTCGGGGATGGCGATGCCTATGAGGGGGTTGGTGTGAAGGTTTCCGAGGGTTTGGTAGAGCCGGTTACCAGAGTATTCTGGGTAGATGAGAACAACACCGCCATCTCCTGCTCTCATCGATGGGTCGGTGTTGCTGATGACTCTCATGAAACCCGGCGGACCGCCTCGGTGGTTTGTGTCCATCGTTTGGCCGTTGGTGGAAGACAAGAAGAATAGATCTGCTTTGGCGATCAAAGAGACAGCTTCTTCGGGCAGAGGGAGTGACGATGAGACAAGTTCTGGGGAGGGCAGGTGTGCGCGTATGACCTTCTTGTTCAGATATTTAGGGCAATTTCCAAGACTTTCTTCGACTTGGAAACCAAGCTGGACTTGAGAGACGGCCTCGTCATCCGGTCTTGCTACAAGTGCCCCAGCAACCACCTTCCCACCCAACTTGACCCGATCTCGAGACTCAAGATCAATGCTCAAAGCACTGATCGCCTTAGTTCCCGAGGTTTGGCCCAACTCTCCATCAGCAAGACGATCCAAGCCAAGAGCCTTGACGACGGGGTCATGCAACTTGTCGACAAGACTTGCCATGACAAGTCTGTCATGGCTGATCTGCCGTGCAAAGTTGCGCTCACCGCCCCAAATAGTAGTCCAAGGGCGGCCTTGTTCATCTAACGTTCCAATGGCAACAAGGGGTGAAGCGCTGACCCGGCCGCCGTGAGACCAGGAAAGGCCAACGTTTGTGGGATTCTCTCTATTCGAGGTAGGCACCTTCAAGAGTATATGGACTGCTCGCTCACCCTCATGCCAGCCCTTGACTTGTTCGTGGAGTGTCGCCATTCTGATGAGATATCCGAAGTCTGAGTTACCTATGAAGGTTCCAAGTTGGTTGAGCAATCCGAAAGATGAGGTTTCAGGGGAGAGTGCAAGTGTGATTGGGACAATGCAAAAGAGCAGGATGAAGCAGATCAATCTTGAAGCATACAACAGCATGTAGTTAAAGGGTAAAAATATGAACGTGAATGAAGCTCAATCAATTTAGGCAACTATCTGTCTGATCTTATCTGAAAACTGTCGACTTTATTGCATTTGGTAAGCTGCTGTGGTACCAATGTGGAAGGCATGGCGCGATCTGACAAATCGGCCCTTGTTGGTTCAAGGGCGCGCCTACCCCAACCCACGAGAGAGAGCGGAACAAAGTCCGGCCAGTCAACGTCACCCCTCATTTTGAACCACCACCACCACAAAATTTCCATGGCAACTCGCGGCGCTGCCTTTCACCACCCTTATCAGCTCTCTAATAGACTTTAGGCTCATTTTCTGCTTTCGTAGCATGCACATCAACCTCGTCCCAAAACTATTGCTCTCTACAATACATCACGCCGCTACTCTCTCCCTTCCTCATCCTGGGTACCGGTGCATGTACCTACCCAGAATCCTCGCTGTATGCTTCTCTCGACAAGCTGGAACAAAAGGCTCCAAGTTGTCTTTGTCTACTAAAATCTCACCCTATCTCACAGCTCCTTCATACTTGCTTTATGTATCTATAGGGTCTCAAGTACTAAGGCGATGGGCTCATGCTTTCTTCAAACATTCACTTCGTAAAGTTGGAGTGCCTATGAAGTACCATGCAAAGAATTGTGTAGTGAGAGCCTTGCAACCATCAAGAACGAGGCGGCTGGAGGCCTACCTACCTAGCAGTCAGTGGGAAAGGGGCTGGCCACATGCAGTCGAAGGCGAAAGCAATATGATGTGCCTCAAGCTCCCACACTCTGTTGAAAGGCTGCGCGAAGTTCCGGGAAGAAATAACTGGTGTTTTATTTGTCCATGCTGGTGACGCTTATGAGGCTCTGCTGAGAAAGATGCAGTAGGGTGGTTGGCTGAGGCAACCTTCTGCCTTGGGCTGCCCCTGAAAAATGAAGTATCAGCGCCTGCCTGCCATAGCAAGCTTACTGAGGACAAGCTGACTACCTCTACCTTGGGTTTTCAGCTTCCTAAAGTGAATTGTAGATTTATTCTGACCGACCATAGCCAGCGTGGTTTGGCCCCCAGACATATAGTCTTACATGCAGTGATATCACGGCAGCCTGGAATATGGCTTGATAATATTCAGCTGCCAAGTCTTCATAATTTATACCGTAGGCACCACCTTTGACGGGAATTCATGACATTTATAACTAGGTTCCCTACCTATCTAACATAATGGGCTTTGTCAATTCAGCCATTTTACTTCGATTTAAACATAGAAAACTAAGCTTACTCTGTACCTAGGTAGTGGATCGTCAAAATGGATACACATATTTCTCATGGCAGACGACAAACAGCTGCTATTCTTCCGTTTGCTATCGCAACCCTTTTCGAAAAATGCAACATTTGCGGTACGCTCAAAAGTTACCTATCTTTGTCTCATATATTGTAGCATAACCGCTGATCTTCATCGTGTCTCTAGAAGCAGCATTCCAACATGCGCAAGGCATTATAAAGGGGCCTGGGGACTGCCATCCGTCCCCAGACTTTGAAACGCGCGACTATCTGTACTGTGTGAAATGTGCAGGGTCTCATGACCTTCTAACGGCGGCGGAAATTGTTTTTGCAAAGTACAACTGGTACTGTAAGGCTGCCGAAAAAGTGTCCGACCAAAATTCCGGCATAGCTTCCGACAACGATGTAGACTTGACCATCCTAACAGAGTCGCTTCCACCATTCTTTGGCCCTACTTCAGCCGCCACACCCACGAAAAAGGCATGCTCAAACAGTACCGGCGACCTTTCTGCACCATTTCTCATTGGAATCATAGAGGGTGCTGTAGCCGCGTTTCTGGCCACAGCATGTTTGGTTTTTGTTTGTTGGAAGTGTTCATCTGGGAGACGGGAGAAGAAACTTCGAGAGAGAGAGAAAACTCAGAAGGATCTGGAACTTCAAGGGAAGCCGGAGTTATGCGGAACCCCCGTGGCGAATATATCGGCAGAGGACGATGGTAATAGCGCTCAAAGAACCGAAGCATCGTACGGAGATTCTCTAAGAGAGATAGAGTGGGACTTAAGTCCGGAGGAGGCAGCGACTATTAACCCTGAAGCATGTGCGGTGGATTTGAAGGATCGGCATAGGGAGATCAGTGGGAGTTCTGGACGTCAAGAGATAAGTGAAGACTCGGGGTATAGAGAGTTAGATGTACCACTCAACCCCAATGAGAAAGGGCATGAGTATCGGTCAGCGCGAAGAACGATTGAGCGTTAGAGATAGAATTACCGTCAAAGATATCATACTTGACGAACAAGGAACAGGTTTGTCTCACAGCATGATGGCCCTAATTTCTGCAACACTGTTCCTAGGTACCCAGAAGGGTCAGAGACTGAACGAATCAATCTCAAAGATTGGCAGCACAACTTGGTTCGACCATAGTGACAATACCTCCTATCATTCGCCATAGCACAAGGCGGCAGATTTAGCCAGTAGAAAGTCTGATACACGAAGCCTTACTGCCACGACTGTAGCGAAGATACCTACTTGCTGAGGTACACTCATCCAGATACTTCGAGCCCAGCCCTTGGATGGGTTTATTTGGGTTGTCTTTGACCACACAGACTAAGTGCCAAGCGTAACTCCTGTCACGGCTGCCACCTCTTTCAGAGTTGTCAATCCGAACCAGGTACATATTTAGTGGTGGGTGTTTACAGTGAGGTACCTTACCTACGTACATCTTTTACACATCAATGTGGCGCCTACACAAAGGCTTCTCAAGTCTACAATAACAACATGTCCACCTCGTAGATAGCTTATGCATGCTCAAGATGGACCATGATCTCCCCAACAGGCCGAGATACCCAGCAGGGCTAATTCTTCCACGCAGCAAATCTGCCATCAGCAAGCTACCTATTTCCAGACGTATGTCGGGAATTTTGTGCTAGGTCCACCGTTCAAATCTCACCCTCACAATAGGTACATTCATGGCCTGACCTCAACTAACGACCACTTTCCCTCTCAGTGGCCACGTATGATCTTGCTTTACAAGTCGAAAAGCAGCCCAGCAACTACGATTATCTTTAGTTTGACTACATTTCCTGTGCATTCTTCACGAATGTAGATGCGGTCAACCCCAGCTGGTTGGACAAAACCTTTCGGGAGATGTATTCAATTTTGTTCTTTGCTAACAACTACTACACAACATGAGACCGCTCAGAAGACAGATCTCAACATCGACGGGGTGATTACAGGCTCTAGCACTTCTTTAGATTCGAAGCAACCATAGTCACAGCAACGGGGTTTGATACACGCCAAAGCGAGAAATCAAGAGGAAGAGGAGTATGACTCGGACTTACAGGACGATGCAGAGACGGACAGCAAATCAGCATACGAAATTGACGGGAGATCTATCAGAAGAGAGATTGGTGCTCAACCTGCGCCAAGGGTTGAGATGGACGTCGAACCGGGGTCTAGGGAGTTGGATGTGGTCTTTACACACTTGGAGATGAGCGAAGACTCCAGTCTGGAGACAGGGAGCTGGATAGTACTGGAACAAAAACATACCCAAAACAAGAGCGGGATGAACCCCTGGATGTGAGACAAGCATAGGTACCCAAGTGAAACCAATATCGGCTCGGGCCAAACAGTAGGAAGTCTCGCTACCTAGACGTGAAAAAGAGCGAGACTGAAAGGAACGTAGATGAGGATAATGGGATGACAAGGGGTAGAAGATAAAAGAAATCAAACCCATCCCATACTCGACGCTAGTTTAAAATGTAAAAGAGTTGGAAGTGTCATTTGAACTAGTGAGCCCGTGAGCAAAGGATTGAAATGCATTTTACGAGAACAGGAACTGGCAGGATCAGATGTTGATAGATAGACCTCCTCAGAGGGTTTAGCAAGACACTACTTCTAAGCTTTGTTTTGGCAAATATCCATGATTTTCGGTTGGGGATATGCTATGCAAGTTCAGGTGTCGATCTCCGGGGCTCAGGGGTTGATAAAATTTGTCGTGAGCTTGCCGACTACCTATATCTATATCATTACAGGCACCGGGAAGAGAAGAGCAAGTGGGACTATGGAACATCGATAGCTCTCAGCAGGCAGTTTTCCAAATTTTTGCACATGGGCAGCACGCAAGACCAATCTTTGTCGTCTTCTTTCATTGATAGAGATGTGTACATACCACGAGCCAGTTGACCAAACAACCCAACCACCGCACCGAACTTGGGACCCCCTTATCCCCATCCACCTTCTTAACAGAGCAGCTATACATCCAACAGCAGCCTTACCCATATTAACCACCTATTTTCAGTACTATCCCCACAAGCAAGTAACGTTTCCTCCTGCAAAGCTCCCTCCCAATAGTCCGAGGTCGTCCGTTGCCTACCTAGGTAGCTTTCCCGCAACCCCCCCCCAAGCTATGTCTCTTATCGTGTTGTATCTGAGCGGGTCCATTCCGCCTACCTTAGTTAGGTACACAACCTGAGCTCCGAAAGGAAAACACCACATCGTCCACGCATGACCGATCTTTACGACACTCCCCAAACCACCAACTTACAAAGCCCTCCCAAACTGCTTGGTAAGAACCTCCATGGCGCGGCTCTCGGTTCATCGTCGTCGTTTCTCTGCACAGCCTCTCCCGTTCGTTTAACTCCTCAACAATATGTCGCGAGTTTAACGCCCGCCTCACCGCAACTCCTCATCGTCAGTTATCATCCCAAAAAGCCCCTCCCGTCCAAGAAGGGTTACATTTCTCCCAACGGTCCCCGTCACGAGGCTATTATAACCCCAACTCCCGGGAAAAAAGAAGGGAAAGCACAAAACGGTGTAGAGAGTAGCACTGCATATATTGCACCTGCAGGCTCCTTACTTTGTCTCCTTTATCTTTTTTATCTTCCGTTGTAGCCCATGCGGGATCCAGAAGCTCAGCCCTGTGTCGTGCTCCCTAAAGTTCTCAGTTCTCGTGGCCTGGGTCACTGCAGGCTGAAGGGAGCGAGTTATGATGTAATTAACCTTCCGAGTCCCTTCCTTGCTGTTGATGTACCCGAGAAACCAAAAAAAAAAATCTTGGCCATAACTTCCGAGCTTTGACGGAATACACCATCTTGATAGCGAGCCAGCGAACAGGAAGCTTGGGAGATCAGAGTACAGACACATTTGGATAATTCCGGGATGGATGTATTGTGCATACATGTTCGAGTGTTACGATTGGGGGCTGCGGCCTGCGATCCATCGGTAAAAGTCAGGCTTCTGGTGCTCTTCAGCCGCTTTTCGACCGAACTACACCGTCGCACACCTTACTCCATACCTCGAAGTTCTGCCCGCCCCCAAATGCTTTGCCTTCTTCAGCTGAGCTGATGAGAGATCAAGATAAGATTGGGTTCTGACTGTGAGAAATTTGGGGTTGGCGTTCCACTGCGTTGGGTCTTACGTTATCGCCAGATAGATAGATATATCAGATTCTTACCTCACCTTTTGTAAGGATTCGCCTTTGAGAGTATATAGATCTGTCAACTTCCCCTCGAGGAATCCAGCCTCAGATTTCCAGCCTCATGTTTCCAGCTCGCGCTGCCAGGTCGAGTCACAGAGTACGAATGCCAGCGGAATCCGACAAGTCTCCGAGTCAACTTGCTCCGAGGTGGGAGCGGAGCTTCTATTCCAGTTGTTCAAGTCCGAGTACTCCGCACGTGGCGTCACCACCGTGGCCAGAGGGGAGCAATGGGAGCTTGAGAGAGCGAGGAGTGGAAGAAGTGTAGGACAGGTGTTCGGAGAAAGGTCCGCTTCGGATCACAAAGCCGTAGCACATGGGCCCTGGAGCGAGAGTGCCAGTCAATCTGGAGATAACGGTTGCAAAACTCCATGCCGCGTGTGCGCCCTTGGGACCCAACAGCCTGATTCTGTGAGACCGGGCAGCTCTTGTGCATGTGTAACGCCAGCCTTGACGCCAACTTGCCTACCTTGGGAACATTGGTCGAACTGTTGCTTGAAGAGGGTGGCCATGACCATCGGCAAAGGGGCCCTGACATCGGAAACAAGAAGCTTGCTTCCGTCCCTCCCTAAAGGAAACATCCGGCGGTCTAGGAGCACTTCATCACCAACATCATCATCAGAGTGATGGTGATGGTGATGATAACTGGCGGGGAATATGGCGGAGATGGAATGGATGGGACCGAGGGGGTTACACAGAGGTTCCGGTAGCTGCGGGGTGCTCGAATATCAGATTAGTGGCTGAAGGCGGGCTTGCAGAGCATGGCAAGTTCGTGACCTTGATATCACATCTTCTCGGCAAACGGGACAGAGCGGGCGCCGCGGGGCCGGGCGAGGGGCAGCAGCCGTGTGCACGTAATTCCCGCCAGCCATGTGAGGGTGAGGGTGAGGGTGATGGTGAGGGTGAGGTGCGCGATCAGCGGGGATAGCAGTCCAAAGTGGTCGTCGTCGTCGTCAGGATTGCGCATTCGGAGATGGCTTGGTTGTTCGGAGGGTACGGGCTGTGATCCTGGGCCATACAAAGCGCCCTTGCAGAGTCTCTCTGAACAAGACCCTTTTTGGTGACCGAGAGCTCCAGTGGCACTTCGCCTCTTTGCGTTGGTCGGTTGTTATTTGATCTTGATATGCTTTCCTGATTGGGTAGTTTCTCTGGTGACATGCTGAAGATGGCTGAGCTACGAAGTGTAAACTCCGATGTGGATCAGGAAATTCCAGATTTGAGTCACTTGGCCGTGGCATTGGGAAGTTGCATGAGAAGGGAAGTCGAGGTCGAGGCCAAGACATTGGACGCGGGAAGCAGCGGGCCCTTGGCGTGCCCCACCCCGCTGGCGTGCCGCATTCTGCAGCGATGGACGTGGAGGGTGTGCAAGGGGCCGAGGGACCCCTGTCTCCGCCCATTTTGCTGGAATCCCGCTCTTTCTTGCTGGACGTTGGTGCTGGTGCACCCAGAACAGGCGGGAATTGCAAAAGATGCTGCGCCCCTCTGGGGAAACGCCAATGCAGACTGCAACCTGCACTGCGACGCCCGCTCCTCTGTCTCTGCACCACCACTACGATCTCCATCGATATCGACAGACCCAGAGCTGTGCAGCTCCAGCCCCGTGGTCCGCGTGAGCCTCGCTGTCGCCAAGCAGCCGCCTAACCCTCGGCCTTGATACTGTACAGCTCTTTCTCTGTCTCAGGTTCAACACCTTGACGACCTAGTACCGAGATATTCGCTTGCTAATTTACCCACGAGCAAGATACCAAGATCCCTCCACTATACTACGGAGTATACCCGGTCAAGGACCCCAGACAGCTGTTCGGCCCTGCCACTCGTCGAGATACGGGACTGTCCATCAACGCCCGCTTGGGCACAGGAGGCAGGCACTCTGCTCGGCGGACTTTCTGCCGTGTGCGTGTCCATCGGGAATTCGGACAAGTTCACCAGCGGCGGGGTAGACGCGGTCCCTCACGGCGCTTGCTTTTCAGCGAGGGTCACACAAAAACGCCCGCTTGTGTGATGTGGTTCAGGCGCTCCAGAAAATGGCCTGTTTCCTGAGCCAAGACTCGCATTATTCTGTCCAGCATCCTCGCCCATCAAGAACTGCCGACCACACCCTCTCTTGGTATCACGTTTCACAAGCTGTTGCACAAGCACCTCCATATCCTGTCCCACGCAATAGACGCCGTTCTCCCCTCTTGTGGCGTTCGAGTTATTGATGCAGTCTTTTGTCTTCTGGGACTCGAACCAAGGACACCGGTCTCCGGTCGTCACCGCAGCCAAGTACAGAGGACCTTGCAAGCTGTCCCACCCGCAGTGCCCGGCTCTGGATGGTCGGCCTGTGTCTCTATCACAGTTACGAAATGCGCGCAAAACCAGCGCAACAGGCATGGTTCCTCGTCCAATGCTTGGGATTAGTGATAGCTGCGTCTTGGTGTGCTGCTCCAAGGTGAGGGCCTGACGCCGCCTATCCGAGGGATCGGGTACGAGAGCTGTGAGGGCGGGAGGGCGGGAGAGGCACAGAAGTCGTTCCTAACTCGCCATCTGATTGGCTCCAGGGCTCCGGCTCCTCGGTGATGGAAGCTTCTTAGCATGGTGTTGTGCACCGGATATGCTCCCAGAGGTCAGTTCGACCGCACCATCACAACCATCCGACGGTAAACGGCACACCCGCCCTCAAATGACGTTGCCGATGCCATTGACCGCCTCGGGCGTCACTGGATATCTGGGCCTGCATCCAGGCATCAGTTCACCAGCTGCACGGATCTCGAGAATGTCCCATTGCAGCCCATTTGTACAGTTCACATGGAGGTTCCGGACAGCTCTTGATGATCATGATAAACAGTATGATAATCATCATGTACGGGTAGCTTGCGCTAACAGCCTTACGCAGGAGAAATACCATATCAAATGACAACAGGCTATGCGCTAGAACACGGGATTAACAAGAGGCAGTCAGGTACGTCTTGGCAGCCATTCTCAAAAGCACATCTGTACACAGTAAATTGTTCAGAGGTCGGCCCGTTGGTAAGGCCTTGCATCCAGTTCCTGTCATGCGGTACTGGATACTTCATCTCAACCCTCTCATGCAGCTCATGCACGGTTCTTCATGTAACACCACCCTCCATCATGAACGAGCATCCGAGTCGTTTGAGGGAAACGGAATTCTTCCACACCGCCAAACCACTATCAAGCATGCCAGATCGAGTTGGAAGCTGCGCTGCCCAAACGAGATCTGCAGCTCGTTGTCTGTAAATTACTGAGCCCTCAACGCCTCCGAGTCTGCTATCGCCAGCCGTTCGCCAATAGAGCCCAAAACGGGCATTAACCCTGGGAGCCTTCTATCTCGGCGGAGCAGGCGAACAATGTAACGCGGAAGAACAGTTGTCCTGGCGAGTCAAACCACACTCGGTCGCCACAACTCAGTCACCTTTGGATATCAACAGCTTCGGAGTGGATTTGGAATACTGATACTACTGCCAGATAGTTGTTGCGGATGTGCATCCGCGTCGTGGGGGAGTGCAAAGCTTACACGTCAAGCTTCGTTTTGTGGAGAAGAAAGCAAAGCCACCCAGCCCTATGAAGGTGTGAGCATGGAGCAACCGCTGTCAGTTTATGGCCAAGGTACCGCTACATTCTCGGTTTCGGGGGTGGGGTGTTGATTGCACGGATGGTGTGGGCTCATCACCTGCCCCTTCTTCCCCTCCGTTATCTGCCGTTCTCTGGCCATCAAGTCAAAGGGGAACGAGTGTTCTCAAGCGCTGAGACATAATTATGCGTCTCTTGTGAGGTACAATCCTGACGATTTGAATCAGCCAGATACCAGGTACTTTGAGTGCTCAAAGGCCATTTAGTAGCAATTCGGAACCTTCGGTGGATACCTGATGTTTTCGCCAAAACGGAGGGACCATCTAGTTGCTGCGACGCCGCTGCATGTCCGGGCCTCAAGGGTGGTTCCAAAGCGGCGAGGTTGCCGAAAGCGGTTATTTTGCCCTCTTTTGTTCGATCAAACGGACATGGGACTCGACCTGGTCATGGCTCATTTACACGAGCGAGGGGCTCTGATTGGCGGTCTCTTTTTGAGGCAGACAGCCCTGTTGAGCAACGCTATCAGACGACAACCTGCGTTGAGGACTCTAATTAAGTATTATTATCTTGCTGACCGATCCTATACCGAAACGCCATCAAACAAACGAAAGGTTCTTGACGGTTGCTTGTGGATGGCAAGGGAGTGGCGCTTTGGGATCTGGCTTGAGAGCTTCCGTCGACACGGGCAGCCGGGTGTCCCCGTTGAGTGTGCTGCAGTATCATATCACGCCCTCCCCAACCTCAACGGCTTCCTCCCGTCACATGGCTAATCTAAGTGTAGAGCAACTAGCGTCAAGTGACGGCTTTCCACCCGAGGACCACTTCCACTGGGCAGTAGACGAAGAAATAATGCGGATGCCTGGACAGCGGTGGGTCTCAACAGAATGAGGCTCGAGGATAGCATCTTCGGCGGCCGCAACTGCCCTCACGATTTCTTGGGTTGCTATGTATGGAACTCCGTATCAGTAATACAGAAATCAACCCGACTCGCTCCCCGGATAACCCTTGGACCGTCGAACTCTGAGGTATTATGCCATGGCACAGCCGGCCCGCAAAGGAAACATTGTCTCGCAACTTGTCAGATGCTTGTTTTCAAGATGGGCTGCGACTGCTAGACCTCCTAGCAAGGCGCTGGAACCGGTACGAAGCGTGCTTCGACCCTAACAACAAGGTCAAGTCGATGTCTTGTCATCCGACAGGATGGTTGTGGCGTTTTCCCGCCAACCACATATCAGACCAAGGTATACCGTCTCGCATGTCTAACTTCTCAGCGGGCAATAGCATCGCGGCTCAATATCTCGCTAGAGGGGCTGCCAAAAGCTGGAGTAACAGAAATTCAAATCCAGTGTCCCGGATCCTCCTCTTGCCTTTTACCATGTGGCTCGGCCTTGTTGCGGTGACGCTTCACCGCGGGGACGTCGAGCTTCCTCTTCTTTCCTCCTCGTATCGCTATTTTCCCCATGGCCCCTAAGGCTGAAAGTTGCGCTCCTTTATTCGGGTTCCATTAAATCTGCAGGAGCTTGAGTCCCTGCAGATGCTGACCGATACCGTTACCAAGCAGCAGGTTCCGGCTGACATCCACCCATCCACCCCGAGAGAGCCCTAACCGCTGCAGGCAATAAGCATATCTTTTCGGGAACAGGAACTCTGCAGAACTGGGACCTGGAGATCTTTTGGTGGCGCAACCTTTCCATCGAGCGGAAAATGGGGTGTTGTTACCCCTGACTGCCAGACTCAGTCTAAGGGGTCTCGACCGGTGGTTGAACAGACAGAAACCGGCCGAGAGCGCCAATCTCTATCTCTGCTGGGAGGGACGCGTCGTGTGTCAAGTCTAGGGTTGTTGCAGATCATGAGTCGATGCGCTGTGCCTCGGCCGGTCAAGACCCCTATTTCCCCTCAATGAGAGACAACCCAACTATCCGAACCACCCACCACGGCCTCCTTGAACCCCCGGGCACCTGCCATTCTGGCCGTGGTATCACTCCTCTAGAGATTTTCCTTACCGCTTGTCACGGAGTCGTGATACTAGGGAAAAGTCATGTCTCGTGATTTCCAATGAGATATTGGCACCTCGTTCATGCATGAGCGAGCAGATCTCCACGCCTCTCCTTGACTGCCATCGGCCATGTACATTTCTTTAGGCATCAACAATCCGGGGATGGCGGCGGCACAGGTCTTATTTCCCTGCAGAAAAGTTCCACATCTTTAAGTGACATGGAAGTTGAATAGGAAGGCTTGCTATGGTCCCCGAGGCGGTGGTTGAAGATCTACCTGAAACTTGGGGGTGAAAGGCAAAAACACACCACAGAATAGGTTGGTCAAGATCTGGTGGCCTTAGCTACTGGCCTGATCTAGAGGCCGGTAGAAACCTCGCAAGATATACCCCAAACCAGCTCTTTACCCAGTTACCTACAAAACAAATAAAAACGAAAGTTAGGTACCAAACAAAAATCCACCCTAGGTACATACCGAAAACGAAACCAATGCCACGGCACCTCACTTTCCCTCTCCAGTCCACCTACACGTGTTGCAGACAATTAGCTACAGTACCAAGACTTTTAGCTACCGAACATAGCCGCATTTTTATATCGCGCTCTCTCTCTCTCTGTCTGTCTGTGCATAAAGGCGGGATACTACCCTTCTCCATAGCAAACCACACGTTCTAGCCTCACGATGATTTGTCGCAATAAGAGAGCTGCGGACGGACGGGGGGGAGGGATGCCAAGATGCGAAGAACTGTTTAAACCCAAGTGGAGCAACGGTGGGAGCAAAAGGACGGGTACATACGAAGTAGTGTACAGGATGAAGATCCACACTTAACGGCCAGCGCACGAACCACCCGTTTGGGCAAACCGTTTTTGTGATTAGTGAGCCACAGAACAGAGACAGTTCCCCACTTTGTGTGGAATTCAGGGTCCAGGACTTTGATTTGAAGAGGGCTAATAATCTTTTGAAGAAAGCAACCAAACAACCTGTCGACGAGGGAAAACCCACTTGGGGAATAGGCAACGAAATTTCCATTGTTTTAGAAGGGGGTGTTACTGTGTGAGTGATTTTTATGTTAGCGAGTCAAGAGCCCCCACCCCTATTTTTTTTTCTTGAATGGAGGAGAGAGAGATCAGGAAGTTTTTGGGGGGTCCTTTTGCTTGTGATGGATGCAGTTGCGCGCTAGCAAAAGGTGCGAAGGTTGATGTTGTTGGAGGCGGAAGTTGCCGGTGACAGACGGGAGCGGTGGTGTCGAGTGCACACTTGTTGTTATCATTGGATCTAAGCAACTGATCGGCAGTCATCTCTATCTTCAGCAGAAGCAATGACAGCTACCTATCTACACTATGCGCGCCATTCACACTTCTGGAAGTGGTGCTTGTCATTGAATAGTTTTGAGACATGGCACTTTTGGCTGGTAACACACGTCAAGTGTTGAAAGACCAAGCGCTACTGCGAGGTTCCTCCCAATTAACACTCCCCTAGCGATAAATGTCACCTCTCTATTCCAAATCTAGGATCCCAGAAAGTTGAACATGCCGATATGGCTCGGTACTTTTGTCTGTACGAACTATGTACGCGTCATCTGGGGCTTTTTGGACGTCTTTCCTGATTAAGGTAGGTAGGGGGGGGTTGGAGGTATCTTTGTCGTTTTTGATGGGGCAGCTAGGGAGTTGTATCAAAGTTACGAGGTTCAATGATACCATGCATGGGACCAATTGAGCCCAAGCAAAAGACTGCCGATATGTCTGCCATACCATTCCTCTCGTCTCATCGCTTTCGGTTAGTCCCTCTCTTTGTTTCTACCGAGTTTCTCTTCCCCATGTCTCCGGTAGCAGCACCAATCGCTCGTATAAGACCCCAAAACTGCAACCTAACAATTCAGGTGCCTACACTACGTCCCGTCAAAATGATGTGATCGCCAAAAACCCCCTACCCACAGATTCCGGCAAACATGGTTCGTCCGTTCGTAAGTCTTTTATCCCCCCCGAAAAAAGCCACATACATACTAGTGTTAGAGCCGCAAACCACTTACATTTCCCCATTGCTCCGTTCCATTAGGTAACCCCCCAGATGTTAAGACCCAGCAAAGTAGATTCTGACATAAGCACTTCGAGCAAAAACCCACAACCGGCGACGGCAGCTAGTGTAGCCCCCCCAAGGCAGCCCCCCGCGCTCGCGCAAAGTGCTACTTTGTGCAACTGCCAATTCCTTCCAAGAGGTTGCCCTCGGTCCTTCTTTGGGAAGTCTTGACAGTTGGGGGCTAATCTTTCGGGGGTTGGGGTTCTTGATGTTACACCCGCTCTCGTCCGCCCGCTAATCGCCTAGCGTAAAAAGGTACTAACCCTTTCCCTGGTGTCATCAACCTCGTGAGTTATGTGGGGATTGAACCGTCCCTCGTGCTAATGTGACGCGCGTGTGCGCTTGTAACCGTAATATCGTTCGAGAAGCTCGTTGTTTGTCAGGCTAGTTTACGAGATTCAACTCGAGAATACTGTACCGATTTTATACGATCGAAGTAAAAGCATTGGCTACTCGTCTGCATGAGAGGAGAATGCCTCATGATGAGGAGAAATGAAACGGCATAAATCAACAAAAGATCAACCAAACAATTATCATGTAAATGGGGCTAATTCGCAAACCTAAGATCTGATAGCTTGCGAGAATGCCAAGACTGTCAATGACTTTGTTCTGAGCCGCAAATTGAGATATATCAAGGAATCTGTGGTTGTAAGTGGCGGAAAGACACTCGCCCTATTTCTTGCTTTACTCCAAACAGGCGCCCGCAACAAATGAATCTGCCTCAGACAGATTGATGCCCCTGTGGCTTTCAAGAGAAGGGAGGGAATGGTGGGCCGGTGAGAAGGCGCGTGATGCGGTCAGCACTTTATATATGGAGCTGAAACGTGGGATGGTATCTTCTCGGTCTCCAGCAGCAGAGCAATGGTGGAAGTGATACACGGCCGGTACTCTCTACCACTAGCCCTACGAGCTTCCGTTCCAAGCTAGTGGAGAGCCCTAACCGCGCCCTTGCACCGCCGTACGGCTACACCCTGGGTGAGATCTGTAACCTGTCAGCACAAAGTTACCCCATACACGTGTCGTGCGTGTCGAGCTTCCTGAGTTCATGAGGAGGCAGAGCGACTTCTCCTGACTAGCTGTAGATGCAATGGCAGCATCACTGTAGCATTGCTCTGAATACTGGGACCTTTCGGAAGCCATCTGCCGAAACTCTTGAAGCTGCGCTGCCGTATCTTGCACATGCGCGAGTTCCGAATGTTCTGGGCCAAGGAATATCTGGCAGAACCCCATCATGTCTGTTTGCTGTCGCTCAGAAGGGGTACTTGTAAGTTCGCTTTCGCATTGGACGGCATCTCCGCCGAACCATACTCCAAACAAAAGTAGTACTTCCTAGAGGAGACCCTGCGTAGTCCATTGATGATGCCTCTCTGAGGTCAACATCCTAGTCAAATCACCGGCGAAATTAGTGGTACAAATCGGCCGAGTGGATGAAGGTTGCTACCTCCGGCGCGGCACGGCTTCAGCATGAAGTTCAAGCGCCTTCCAATCAACTTGTATCGTAGCATGCCTACTGTACACTTCCGGCCTGCATCTTCCCAGCTGTCGGGATCAGGGCCGCATGAAGCTGCAACCTCGTTAGAGAATGTTGAAACAAGCATCGTGTGGCGTCGGAGGGAATCTTGCGGGGTATGAACAGGTGGTATAATGAAGCACGCAAAGATCGACCAGTGGCAATGGTCGGCGGCCGACTTGTGATACTTCACTGAGGCCGATCCACCTTCCTAATATCTTGACTTGAGTTCCCTTTCTGGAAAGTCTTCCATATACGAACCGAGCGGGATGTCTAAACTCTCGAAAGCGGCCAAGGAGCCAATGAGTATGATCCGCTTGAATTGGTACTCCGACGTGGGTGAAAGAACGATGTGATGCTATATTGAGAAAAGTAAGTTGCTCCTCAACGAAATATGGATGCCTGCGATTTTTAGCGTCTGAGAGGTTGACTAAGTCGGCAAACCCAGGGCCCCCAAACAAAGTTATAGAATTGTCAAATCCTACCAGGAGCATCATCATGTTAGAGATCGGTCACCGTGCAAACTGCTGGCCAGGCACAACTCTATACCTAAGGTACACCTTCATACGATCAGGGGTTCGGCGACCACAAGGCTGAGGTCCTGGTTCGAGGTTATCGCCCTCGCGTGTTTGAGACAGATGCCAAGATGAAGGTGAAGCTAAGGCTTTGGGGAAAGCGGGAGATTGCGCCGCTAGGGATGCTCCCGACTTTACGAGCCGTTTGACCTGATTGGACAATGATACAGAAAATAGCGGGTCTCTTCAACGACCTCCCATGCTGAGAACCTGGAAAGCAGTCGAAAGGGGGCACCAGAAGGAAGGATCAAAAGAGTTGTGGGCACGTCAGCCGGGGTGGTGGCCAAGCTGTATGATCGGACGATGGCTACGATCTCAAACAGACTGCTGTGAAGGGCGAAGGGCGAAGGGCGATGACTGAGACCACGACAGCATGCGCGGGGGTTGAAGGATCAAAATGTTGATTTGGCCGAAGAGGGAAGACACTAATGTACAGTGCTTTGTAGCGGGGCAGATGCGGGTCCTGATTAGTTCTCTTTAGGAAAATCAATCGTCGGCGATGATTGCGTGCGGAGCGATGGGAGGGAGCTTTGTGATGGAGCCAGGGCAAGATTGAAACGATAATACCCATCAAGACGGTCCAGAGAAAACAGGCAACAGAATTCGGTCGACAAGGACTGGCTGGCTGCACGGGCGCCGCATCCACCGGCCTGGATGTGCCAAGAGGCCATCAGAATCAAAACCTTAATCCATGAACCCCAGTCTTTCCAGCCAATCAGAAACCAAAAAGGTGCTTTGTCAGGACTCTATTTCTGGGCCGCCTCTTATCAAGCAATGGGAAACACGTGAGTCCCGCCGAGGCCGTCAACCTTAGCCTCCGAAACAATCAGTTGCAACACTGCGATACCGGCCAGAATACAGTGTCTTGGAAGCCCGGAGAGTCAAGAACGAAAAGATCGATTGAACAATTCTTTTATGCTGGGCCAGAGAGCTGGTCTCATGTGTCGGGCCCGCGGGACGCATGCACTAGATGGGCCAAGATTTGTTCTCGAAGCTGGTTTGTGTCACCGAGGGTTTGCGCCGCAAAACAACACTACGATCTCCAGCTGCACCATGAGGCTGCTACAGAGATGACTTCGACAGGAATCTCAGGTTGTCGGCGAGAGACTCGGAACAGAAAGGCCGAGTCTATGAATCTGGAGCAAAGCCCGATACGAACAATTCTCACTTGATACTGTACTGCCACAAACTCTCCCACTGCAAAGGACTGGTTGTTGAGGTGCTCTTTAGGATTGCCCTAAAACAGATTAGCGCACAACAGCCCAGCCCTACGGTGGTGGAGAGATCCGGGGACGTGAGCTTGGGCCAACCGGCCACGGGATTTGACCAATAGGATCCCGACTTGAAGAGGAAGCTTTTCGGAAGACAAGGGACAGGGCACTTGCCTTGTCATTGGTGGCCCACTCACCGCCAGCGCCCTAAAATAACCCTGCACCCTGCTCTTGCGGTCTTTTGCAGCCACCACCCACCATAACTGGGCTAAATGTGCTATCAGGGCTAATTTTACCCACGCCAACCCACAGCACAGAAATTAATGGCTGCCTGAAAACGGGGGTTGATTCGGTTGTCCAACTTCACCGTTTCCCTTGAGCCCGTTGCAGTCCACCCGTCGTTGCGTTGCGGTGCCTCGTAAACTTGAGCGGGCATGCGGGCAACCCCGCCGAGTCTTCTTCTCGATTCTCTCACCATGTGATGCTTGTATCCTTCAGAGCAGCTCAGTTCTCGATCCCTCTCCAGATGAGCATCAGCCTACGACAAGAAGCCGAAGCTTAGGAGCCTCACAAGGTTTCCCCTCAACCTCGAATCTGAATAACGGACAGTGGACGGAATGGCAGGAAGTGGGAAGTGGGAAGTGGAAGTGGGCAAACCTGGAAGGGGAGGGGGTGTGCAGCACCAGGCTTTGGGTACGACGGTACGTACCTCCACCGTCCTGAAGTGCTCGAGGTACCCAGGTACGCCTTCAACAACCAACACGCCCAGTTCCATGCATGGCCCCATACCTTATGAACCCCCCGGTCCAAGACACGACAACCCATGAACCCCAAGAACCCTTGTGGGTGGGTCTGTAGCGGGTACCTCACAACCAGGCTGCAGGATAGTGGGCGAGAGGTTCTAGGATACCTTCCCAGCCAATTTGCCGTACACACCCATGGAATCCCTGCATGTGGGCTTGGGAGTACCTCGACATGTTCAACCTTCTTGGGCCAGCTCTTAAAGGACTGATCTCCCCCATCCCTCCGACCAAGAGATACACATTTGACGCCGCACCCACCAACTTGGATATATAGTTCGTCCCATCCTCTCGGATCTGGCACACGGTTCTCATCTCACCTCACCTCACCTCACCACCTTACTTCTTCTCATCCCAAACTCTACCCGGCTTTACAAGACGCCGCCATGGCCAGCATGTTCCAACTCAACTCACACACATATGCCCACTACCAACAGGCCCCAATGGCGCCTGCAAGACAATTCTCCCACGGCACCAGTAGCGCCTTCAGCCCCTCAGCCAACCCCGACGAGGACTGGACCAAGATCTCAGACCTTGCTGAGAGGAGGAGGATACAGAACCGCATTGCCCAGCGCAACTACCGTACGTAGCCACATGGGACGAACACCCCAAGTGCAAACACTAAACAGTTGGGTACAGGCAAGAAGTTGAAGAGACGCATGGAAGAGCTGGAGCGCAAGGCCGGAGTATCAGATGAATCCCCCTCGCCCGGCAGTGAGAAGACAAGCCCAGCACCCAAGCCTGCGAAGCGCGCCCCAGCGACCAAGGCACGGAAGCAATCACCACCTGCCCCCGGCAGACAGGTTGTCGCCCCTCACTTCACAACTCCATCCTATGGCCAGCACGATCAATACCTCTTCAGCCACAGCTACGAGGATGACAGAGATCGATCTACCAGCCCCGTGGGGCCCTACTACCAGACCGGCTACCCCGCCCCCCCCAGCGATGAGATGTTCACGCCTTACAACTTCCACCAAATGTCCCATGACCCAGTCGTGACACTGGCCGAGTACTCGAGCACCATCTCTCTGCCATCCATGCAGCACCTGGATAGCTACAACAACGGCTACTTCCCAGGGATGCCCATTCACGGAGGCCACCCTCCTCCCTTCGAGCATCTAACCCCGAATGTGAGTGCCTCTTCGCGGAACCAAGCTACTACACCTCCACATCTTCCTCCTCTTCAAAACCTTCATCATCGCGCGTAAACTCAAGAACATCGTTGCTGATGGGTGCCTGGCACAGACTCCGCCTCTGTCACACTCTCTCGACCACTCGGCGGCCTGCTCGGACTCTGGTAGCTACACCGAGTACCCGAAGACGCCGCTTTCCATGCCAGGCTCGCCTGGATATGGTCCACAGCAATAAGCCTGGCCTTTGTTCAGCTTTGAGATTTTTGCACACAAGGACAAGAAAAAAGGGGTACAAGAGAGGGATGCCTCAAGGCAAAGGATATACACAACACACTTATAAATATAACACCACCGCCAACATAAAAAACAACAATCACCACACAACAAATTATCGGTACAAGAATATTGTTACTGGCGTAGTGGGAAACAGCGACCGCTCACAAGAGAGGTCGGCCTTCCACAGCGCAACGAATTGATCGGCATTTTCACGGGGTTCAGGAACTGGGGATATCAAGGACAGCATTTCATCAGGGCCAAGGTTGGGAGGGACTCTTTGCTTTTTGAAGGTGTTTTCTGGGAGGAAAGCGCAACGTTTTTGCTTGCATCTTTTTGTGTGGCAGCGTATTCTACGTTATTGGTTTCTCATAACCTCTTATCAGAATTTAGACATCAGGTCGAATTCACACTTTTTGAAGAATCAAACACATATTGTCAAACTACCAAGCTTTTCCCTCGTGAGTTAAACATGAATCTTGGCTTTTTTTTCGGCATTAAGTCCAAGTAAACTGCTGACTGTGTTGTGGACTGTCAGCATTCTGTGCATCAGTGCTTACATTTTTTCTCGTTTCTTCAACGGCTACCCGAGCGGAAGGGCGGACACTAGCGGGTTAAGATGATGACATTAATGATTTTTAGATGAATGTCTCCGATTTTCACCCGGGTTTGACAAATGGTAGATATCACGATCATGACCACGTTGTTGATGACAATTCAGTTTCTGACAAATCCACCACCACCGCCCACGTGAATCATCTCATCAGTATCCTACATTGATTCATTTTGTGTTCACATCGAAAAAGTCTAATCCCTCTCCCAATGGCATCCAAACGACCTTGGATAAACAGCCACAACAGCCCATCAAAAACCTGCAACCGTACCGAACCCGCAATCGCCCCGGAAGATACTTTTTCACACCCAACACCAACAACACTCAACGGCCACCCCACGGCGCCGGACTGCCCAACTTATCCAAAACATCTAAAATACCTCCAAATCCAGTTACTATCCCCGAGTCTCAAAGCCCCACAGCTCTGAACACCCACCCAGGGTAGTCACTCGGCATAGTGCTACGCCTCTCTCACCAAGGGGCCCTCGCCTGATCTCCATTGAAAGCTAGCCCCCCCCCCCCCCCAATGATACCCTCAAAAGCCCCTTGCATCTTTTCGCATACGTTATCATACTCGTAACCCTTGTGAAAGCCCCCTTTTACTCTCGCCATTATCTACGTACCCACGTGCATGTTCCATGAAATGGCGTAAATCTACACACACACACAGAGTAGGTAGATAGGTTGGGGTTGAGGTCCGACATCCCGGCGGGGCACTTCCTTTTCACCCCCCTCTCACCCTCGTAACCCCCCAACCAGTAGGTAACTCTTGAACTTTTGAACTTTTGAACTCTCAACACCAGACAAACCCAGTCCAAAAAATACCACCTACCCACCCACCCCACTCCAAGGGCCAAAATGTATGTATGTACCAGCCTTACGAGCACTTACCCACCTAGTCCTAGTCTCGGCCGGCGCCGGAGGCGAAGAAAGTGGTGCCTGCGGCACAGCATCACGACCTTCTAACAGCAAAAACAAATACTCGCAGAATCGTATCGGAAAATTGAGGGGTAGCTAAGGGTATCATGAAAATGTGGGGCAGAATAGTTGCTTCACAAGTACATACATAGGGTGCCGCGGCGACTACTCATATTTTTGGGGTCTAGTGTTTCCCGCTCAAACCTGTAGTGTGTAGAAAGGAGGCAAAGACTAGCTATTGCGGCTAAGAGCAATAGTGCGTGTGTGCTCCCCATCGCGGGTGCGCTTAAACCTCGTCCTCATCACCTTCAAAGATGTTGGGGGCCGGACCGGCAAAAGTGGGGATGGCGTCAAATCCCGAGTTTGATCGGAGAGGGGGGGGGGCAACCTATCCAGGTGCCTGCCAGCCTGCTTCTCGCTTCTTGCCCGAAAAACTACGTGGTTCGCCAGCGGTGATGGTTAAAACAACAACCGAAATATGCCTCCGATTCCTTCCCCATCTCCCAGATGTTTTGAAGCGCGGCAATCCTAAATTCTTGCGGCCCAAAAAATACGGAACAGGGGGGGGGGGGAAACTCTGAGCAGAACCCCTTTTGGGAAAAGGCTTGAAATGAAACAACAACCAGCCTGCCCTACGGGGAACTGGCGGAGAACAACAGCACGGGGTAGCGAGGCTCGGCCTTCCGTTAGGGCAACGGCACAGGGGAGATAGCAGACGAAGCGGATCGGTTTGAGGTACATAGGTAGCGTGAGTGTGTGGGGGCCGACGCCGAACCAGAGCTGAAGCCTTGCCGCCCGGCTGGCGATTTCTAGGGGTGGAACAGGAAATTCTATCGGGTCTTCTATTTTCGCCTGTGCCGTACCTGTGCAGTGGTTGTCAAAAGGCCGACCCCGGTTCAGATGAAAAGGGCGTGAAGGAGCTAACAGAACGGTTGTTGTCTGGAAGGTTTGCTCCTCCTGGAAACGGTAATATCAGAGTGGAAATCCGGATCGTGTAAAAATGGCCATTTGGTTGAAAAGACCTTAATACAGTCTTTTATGTTGTGCGACTTGTCAATTATAGACCACATACCTGAGAGAATGCCAACAACATGCAGTTGGTTGAGTCCGAATGGTGTTGGCCGTGAAAGTGTTGGACTTCTCTGGTTGGGACGGGCGGAGGATACCAGGCTCTGGAACCCAAGAACTCACGGGACCCAGAACCACTGTCGGGTGCCGTATCTCTGTCTCTTGTGTTCTCGGAAGTTTGCGGTTAAGTTGGAAATGGGGTCCTTTGGGCGATAAGTTCTTGGCTGGGATGATACGTTGTCGTTGTCGTTCACCGTCGATTCGGCCGAGTTCGATGTGCTGTTGAAGATGGAACGTGCTCTCTCGCATTGAAGACCCTTGAAAGTGAAGATGAACCCTCGGACCTAATAGCCACTGGGGGCTTTGATTGGTCAAACTTTATTCCTGTTTCAACCTTCGCTCACCAATTGCGTGCGACTCCGTGACCTCGAACAAGCCGCAAGTTTGGGATGGGATTCCCGTCTTTGAGGGATCTGGAAATTCCCCGTTGAACCACGTCTTTTCCTGCGCCCCTCTCTCCATGGCCAACACAGCACATGAACAACACACGGTCCTGATCGCGTGTTAAGTCCGCTCGCATATCCACACACAGTCCATGGTGGTATCTTTCCGAGTCGAGTGGCTGCGTCGTCACCCCATACTCCGTGTGTTGCTCTGGTGCTCCCAACAACCAACACACATGCCCAGAATCTACCCCTTTTCTGTCAGTGTATAGTTGATCCACTACTCGCCGTAGGTATGTACCGTCGTTGCAGATGCTGGGCGATGGGCGGTAGCGGCACCCGACAAGAGTCTCGAATGTTTCAGCCAAATCCCAACGGCGTTTTCCAGGCTCGATCCACACCGCCAGACACCGTCGGAATGTCCTGAAACAGTTCACCAGGGGACTTGGAATTGTCGAATCTTGTGTCTGTATCAAGACACCGTCGGCACCTCGTGCCATACTCCCGATGGCTTGGAAAAGGATTGGTCGCGGGCCACGACCGAGGCCAAAGTCCGAGGGTTCTTTTCGTCCCGGGAAAAGATCTCTGCATCGCCATTTCACCCCGGTATCCCCCTCCTTGCGGAATAAATCCACTTCTAATAGCCCGAATGTGGGGATATGGCCTTCCTTCCGGGGTCCCGGCCGCCATTGGTCAAGGGCCTTTTCAGAGTTCTGTGATCATCACCTTAATCCAACCATCCATGCGAGTCAAGGAGACCAGGGGGGCTGTTGGGGAGTGAAAGCCGCAACAACAACAACACTGTCACATTGCACAGCCTGAGGCCGACGCGTATTATACTGTGTAACTCGTGGGGGAGAGTGACACTGACGAAAGGGCAATGCAGATAACCAATTGTTGTCTTTTGCCTCGTTTAGGAAGGACTACCGTCGTTGGGAGCGGTGTGTCTACCAATTTCTCCCCCATGGGCCTGCTATCTTTCAGTTTCGGTTTCCAATGTCTCAAGCGGCTTTGGCACAGCATGCACTCAGCTTCAGCAGCAATGCTTCACTAACCAAAGTCTTGCGACTAGTGGTTCGCTCGTATAATACGATCATCTTCATAACCTGCCTATTACGGTCAGCGAGATCTATCGTGAAGGCGGTGTTTGTGCCTCATCTGATCAGGCACACCTTGAGTTTGTGAGCGTCGTTTCGTCCGAATCCTTCACCCACCCAATGCCGTGGGAGTCCTCCGATAAGCCACTGCCACAGATCTTATCGACTGTTGTGTAGATGTCAGCCCCCACATTTTGCCTGCCAAGTGCTGACATGGAGAAGCCATTCAACGGTGCAGTCTGACATCTTGGAACATGAGACTCAGCCCTATGAGGAGGACAATGAGGGAATGATCCAATGGGAGGACATACCTAGTCGACATCAGTCAAAGACAGATGAGAAACCCCCTGTCCTGCTGAAAAACATGCTGCGGGGAGGGAAAGACTAGATGCACGTCAGACTTTTACAGCCTTATCACATGATTTTGGCTGTTCTTGATTTTTTGACGTCGGTTGTTCGTTTGGCTTGCTGCTCTGCCTTGCATGCCTTACCGAGGAAGATATTTCGCATTATGGCCTGTGATATCGCGAGAATCAGTTCAGACATCGAGATACATATCGCAGGATAGCATGGGAGGGAGCTCAAGTAGCAGATACCTCACCGTATCATACATCGTGGGAAGATGTGATCAAGGAGGCAGACTCTTACCAATGCTGAATACACATATGAATAAGCGACGGGGCGTTGAATTGGCAAGGTGAACATGACGGAAAATGATGGACGAATCATAAAAGCGGGCAAAATACATCTGGGCACGACATTTGTATCATCAAGGAGCGGGTGTAAGGCGAACAGAACGGGTGGAAAGGGGTGAGATGGCAAGTCTGTATCATTGGGTCATTTTCTCAATCTCATCAGCTCATCAGGGGTCAAATGAGTCGGGTATGGTGAAATCGGATGGACGGACGCACGAACATCATTCGTTCAGCTGTGGGGTTTGGGTGTCAGTCTTGTTCTCAATCTCGGCATCGTCAAATCGGAGCAGCCACAGGGCTATGGCGCAATTTCAGTCGAACAATATCGGGGCCTCAGAAGTAGGCAGAAATATATGCTGGCGATAGACATCAAGATCCAGTCTGTGGGTGGTCGTGTTTGGCCAGTCGGTGAGTCAGTCCCCAAGTCATTAAGTTCGGAAAGAAAGGTGGTGGGTAGAAAGGTGGGCGAGCCGGTGGGTCTTGGTTCCGGGAGTTGGATATGGCACGAAAGATTGAGTTGATATTCCACTGGAGTTGGCAGAAATCGATTGGACGAACATTGTAAAAGCTGAGTAGGATAACAAACTTGTCATAATTAAATAGTGGATGGCCAGATACTAGGAGAGCTTGTGGTGAGTGTTTGACAGGATGAATGCGCACTTCGTGTTGGACCTGGACAGGGCCTTTTGATTCAACTCTGGATGGTTGGATTTTCGGGATGGGACTTCGGGATGGGGCAACCTGGAACCTGGATGAGCTTCCTGAATCAGATCTCTTGGTAGATGTGCTCTTTTTTGGACGAACAAACTTGTTGGTTGGTGTATTCTCTGGATTGCGCTCGAGTTCTCAGGATCCGGGCAAATGAATTTCGGGATGAATGACTTGGACTTCGAAACTGGGTACCTGAGTGAGTGGACAGCTGGTCCCCTGGGTAGACTCGCCGGGCAGCGTCACGGACGTAATCACTGGTATTCGATCCAACGTATCGTGGGTTGAACTTAACCACGAAGGACTGTCAGGAGCGTCACAGAGCCGTCACATCCGGGTGGTGGTTCCTGCCATCTGGATCTAAATAGCAAGGTGCCTGCCCTGTTAAAGCACCTCGGTGTTGACATTGGAAGGGGCCAAGGACTCGAAACTGTGGGACTGGAAGACACAGGCCAATCCTTGGTGGTCGAATCCTTTGTACATGTAGGTGATGTGATGAAATGTCGCGGTGAATTGAATAGAATGGTTTCTATGTGCTTCCTGGGAGAGACCAGAAGAGCCTTATATACAAGAGATTTCTTCACATCCGACATCTGGCATTCATGAAGTCATCATCGTCCAGAAGTCTCGGGTCCGGAGTCCGTGGTCGGTAGGTTTGGACTTTCGGACTATATTGCGCAAGTTCCATGCGGGTTGTGTCGTAAAGGTGGCGCCGGCGCGCGGCATTGGCAGCATGAAGGCTGGCGTGTGGAAAGTTAGATAGGCCAGACACGGGCATGTTGAACCAATCTAAAATCATTCCGGGACATTCTGTGCCATTGTAAGGAGAGGCCTAAGGACACATGGCTGTCGGAAATGGTGAAGCATGAGATACGTGACCTGATTATACTTTGGTGGCTGGCAGTTGTGTGGAATACGATGTTCATGTGATCTTACGATCTATACGGTTGATATCTCGCCACCTTTCGTGTTCATTTCAAGAAGCCCATTTGTCTTTAAATACTCTGTTGTCTCTAATTCGGCGACCTGTGTTTTAATCTGGCGTGGTAACACTGGCGAGTATCTTTGCTTCTTGTGGCGGAAGAGCAACAGCCACCTCCAGTTCCCTATACCCAGAGTCAACACTCATTTCTACCCGGATGTTCTCACTCTCATGGTCAGAGGCTTGTTGTCCTTCCATTGGCGGCTTACTATCCCCCGCAACAGTATCCGACCTAGCTGATACCTCCAGTTCTCTATATCCAGAATCCTCACTCATCTCTGTGTGTGTTGGCGTCACATCCATTTCCTTAGCCACAGCTTCAATATCTAGCTCAGCTTTGGGTGCAGGTTGACCCGCAATCTCTTGTACCGAGCTTCCGTCAATTTCCCGCCTTAATCTCCCCTCCAAGTCTGGTTCTTCCTCTAAGCCGAGATCCCAGTCTGTTGACTCGTGAGTTTTTGACCGTATTTTCGCCCACTGTCGTGACAATTTGAAGATGTAAAGTGAAACTAGAAGCGCGATAAAAAAGACCCCAGCTGCCGTGCCCACACTGGCGCCTGTCAGCTGTGCGGTGCTTAAGCCCGGACTAGGATTCTCTCTTTCGGTGGCTTCTGCATTGGTGGCGGTGTTCGTCGCAGTGGCTTTGTTGACAGGTGTATAGCTGAGCGTGATAATATGAGCCGAGCCTGTCTTTGGCGGCGTGGATGGCTTCAGTTCACAGTGGTCAAAATATTGTCTGAATACACGCTTCAAAGATTCCTCTGCGTTGTCGGGATCGAACTTGAAGCTGCAAGAATCGCATATGGAATAATAAGCCTGATAGACAGTGCCTGAGCCACACAAGAAAGAAGAAATTCTGGCTAATAGTATATGCTGAAATGCGGTCTCTATCTTGTATTAGAAGTGTGTGCAGGCCATAGGATGTATGGTTAGGTGATCCAGGTACAATAATCAGACTTGTGTTTACCGCAAACTGTCCAGCAGTCAGACGGGAGTAAATCTTCAATTTCTGGGTTGATGCGTCGTAAAACCATTCTCATCCATTGACCTTGATGAAGATGATGATGATGATGGGCGGAGTAAGAATGTTTACTTCCTGTTGTCCCAAAAGACTGGAGTAACAGGTATTTACCTAAAGACACGTAGGTATGCTGAATCAAAAGAACTGATGACAGCATATCTGAAGCTTAAGCACATGATGATGCAATTCTATATGAGCGAGGGGAGTCTATCAGACACTGTCGGCTGAATACGAACAGGTTAGGCACCTATTTAGTGAGAGCTGAGGTCACACTCACAATATCAACCATGCTCAGCATGTGGCTCTTTCTTATATTAACATGGTGGGGCGGAACACTTGATGTCCCTTCTGCTTCATTGCCATCTCACTTCGTACTTTTAGCACCACTTCTAAGAACTTTAAAAGAGCAGTATCAGCGGGTTAAGCCATAAACGCATTCAGGCCTGAATTATTCGAGGGCAGCATAAGCAATGCCTCTTCAGGTTACTAGCTAACTCACATTGATGTTTCTTAGATACTCTGGAGGCTTTACTTAGGCATTTGTTCAAAGACTTGTTGTCTTGAACGGGTATCTGAGGGTTCACTCAATTTGACCTTCAAGACTCACACAAAAATCCAATTTCTTTCTTGCTATTGACTCTACCAGAGGACAACCTCTTCTCTCCACAACGATCAGTTCAACAACCTACCCCAACCTCTAAATCACGTCAAGCCATATTCTTATGTAACGGGTGAATTTGTCAGAAGGTATAGCAATTGGGGCCGTCCTAATCGGGGAAAAAAGCCGGTGTAAGTCAGTATGGTGGAGACTCATAAGCTCACAGTGGATCCAAAAAAATCCAAAAACATACAACACCAGGGATTCCCCAGTGGTCACCCACCTGAGTACTAGTCTGGCGATCAGCTGTTTGACTCGGGCAGAGCGGACGGGATGCCGTATTCTCAGCTGTCTATGGTCGTATGTGATAGATGTGGTTGGAGTTTGTGACTATCACTTGTGCTTGCAACAAATGGCCAAGCGACACAGAGCCACAGGCATACTGATGAGACTGGATACACTATGCTCTATTCATATCTCACTTCAAATATGTGCTCCTTGCTCTAGCTTCTGGGTTTGGAAAGGGGGCGTGGCTTAGATTTCGAGCTGCTGAGCCATTGGCAAGAGACCTTTATCTCCAAATATAACAGAGAACACTGAGTTAAGTATACCGACGAACATTTCCGATACCTAGAGAAAGACCATATAGATTCCATATGAGACTCACTGCTAAAGCACAGCATCTACCTCATCATCTATCACTGCCATTCCTGCCCTCATTTCTATACCACTCCTCTCTTTCCTCACCCAATCAATCGTGGTTGGAGCCAGCAACTTGAAGTATAACAAGCATTAGGAGCTCAATATTTTGAGAAATTACATGGCAGCTACACTTTTATGAATCAGCGAAGCACCGACATTAGCTGCCCTTTGCCCGGTTAAGCACTACATACTATATATCATTCACGGTAGTGAGCTTGGCCCCGATTCTTAGATTACAACGCAACACCATACTGTAATCATGGCCACTTAGCTTAGGTATCATGTCTTGCCCACGTATGTGATATCCAGCCTTGTCGAAGTGCCTTCGGTGAGCACGACAGGATTAATCCTCCTCTGAAAACTGATATGGAACGGCAGATTCATCGGAGATTCACGGTCCCTGTATGTCACATGCTTGTTGCTGTTCAGAAAACTTCCAATCGTTCACTCCTCACCAGTGACTTCCTTCTCGCTCTATTTCTCGTAGGATACCTTTCGGTATCATGAGCAATCTTAGCAGTATAGCACCGGAGTTCCGGAATCTGCCATTCCAATGTTGGGAGGTCTGCAGCATGTCTTTTCCCGCCAACCGCATTTCTGACCGCCCTGCTGAACAGATGATTTGCAGACAAAGCGTACCAACAAGCCCGACTCTTTGACATATTTCCCGAGTACTGCAAACCAGAATCTGCCTATCAAATTAGTCATTCGAACTGCCTGCTCTGTTGAGCGACAACCCAGACCTGGGACATTCACACAACAATCACAAACATCAACGCAACGCTGGTGTCCATCTTTGGAGAGTACGCCAATTGCTGCAACAGCCTCAACAATGTTTCCGAACTCAATGCCACCCAGTCTGAGGCCCAGCCAGTACAACTCCGGCACCACACTTGGCCATATAATAGGCACAGTTCTCGGCGTTGTCGGAGGGCTTCTGCTCATAGTTTGCATCGTAACAGCATATCAGAATCGTTCTTGAGACAAGGCCGAGCGAACCCAATTGTTGGAGTAAAGACCTGAGGGCAAACGTCGAGAGCCAAGGAAGAAGGATTTGGAATTGGAGTCTACCGTGGTAGATATATCTGCAAGGGAGACAGAGACTTTGCCTATGATACAAGAAACAGAGGGAAGTCCTAGAACTGAGATGGAGGTTGAGGAAAGGGCTTGTGAGCTGGACCTGGGAAGTGGCTACAGCGAGATGGATGTTCAGCCACGTACTCGGAGATGATCGCAAAAACCCATGACTGATATCTTTTATTTCCTAATCATTCATCTACTATGGTTACTTGACTGTCTTTCGTCTTTACTCTGTGAGTCCTTTCGATCCCCACCCCTCCCCTTGTTTCAGTATCAGACGCCCCTGACCCCACTCCTCGATCATTTTTATCACTTTGAGAGCCCTCCAACTCTCCATACCAACTCTCCACGCTCAACTTTACCCTTTCAACGATCTCAACGCCCATCTCGCCATATCCGTTGTTCAATTCCAACTCACAAACTCCAGCTTCAACGTCCATTTCTGCTCTTGGCGCCGGGCTACCATCTATCTCCCCCCACCAACCGTCATCCGTTCCTGCCAACGTGATCGTATCCCTGACAGAATTCGCATCGAGATCTACTGCAATAGACTGTGACTCTAGATAATCTTTCAGGTCTCGTTTTTTCTTTTCTGCACATCTCTTTGAGCCTTGGCCTTGGCTTCTTCTCCGACGACGGCGCCAGTAAACAAGGAAGGCTACCAAGAAAGCTGCTGCCCCAGCCCCAACACCTGTGGCTATCTTGTGATGTAGTTGAAAGTTGTTCGCATTAGGTGAGGCATTGATGTTGCTATCGAAGACAGTCCCATTGGGGGATGATGTGGTGGTGGTATCACCAACGTCGACAAGAATAGGGTTATCAGAAGGTGAAACAGAAACGGAAGGCTCAGAAGGTGAGTCATAGAACGAGGCCGTGGAAGAAAGGTAACTCGGAAGAGCTGCCTCAGGTGCTGCAGATGTCGCAGCAGTGAGCGAGCTCGAGCTCGTCTGGGTGGCTGTGAAGCTGCTCTGGTAGTCTATACAACGTCTGTTGTAGTTGCCGAATATTTCCTCCAGGTAAGTCTCTACGTCCTTCAAATCGGCGCTGTCGGGGTGGTTTATTGAACAGCAGAGATCACAGCTCGAATAGTTGATTTGGTATGATGATTCCGGATTGCATATGTTGGGGAAGTTTGCGTTGCTTTGGGCTTCTTGGTATGCGCTGTCTAGACATCCTGTTGTTTAGCACTTGATACACGTTAACCAATCACTATGGTTATGGACATACCGCAAACAGCTCTGCAACCGTATGGCAGTTGCTGGACATAATACCATGGTATTGTTTCTCGTTTCTCGCGCGGGAGAGTCATGATGACAATAAATAAACTCTCAATGGTTTGCTACCAGGTAATTGAGAGACTAGGTATCTGAGTTGTCCTGTTCTGAAATTGACTTCGGGCGCCGGTCTCTTAAGATCCTGGTGAGTGAACTAAGTACAGTACGCTTGATGCTCATATTCTGGTAGAGCTCGGACTTTTCAGAGATGGAACCGGTAGGTAGACATAGTAAGGCATAGCCTCGCAGGCTGAGTGAAGTAGTGACAAGGTGTTGCAGTCACAACAAATAAGCCACTAGGCTCTGATATGTACTTAGTGTGGGGGCCAGACACAAGCCAGCGAATGAATTATTCATTGGGGTAGGTGATTTAATATCTTGTAGTTGTACGATTGGTTGAAAGGTGAGGCAGATTTATGTGTGCGCTGTTCGGACTCGGGTGTATAGCGAAGTCCGATGCTACAACCCTTCTTCGCTTTCCAGACTAGGTATTGCCTTCTCCTTTCTCGACATTTCATCCTCGATAGTGATTTCGCTTTTCCTCCTAGAGGCCCCTCAACTCTCTTTGAAGGGCTTTCGACTATCTTTTAAGGCGTCTAAACTATATCTTAACGCCCCGAATCATCATCAAAGACCTATTTTATGTATTGAAGTCTTTTTGACTACCAATGAAGTTCTTTGGTTTTACATCATTGACGTCGTCCTTTCTGTCGTGTGAAATATCCAACTCCCCGTACCCCGTCTCTGAATCCAGTTCACATGATAGGGGTTCGACATCCAGCTCAGCCCTGAATGCTGGGCTCCCATCCAGCTCTGCTATTATGACTACCCCTGTTTCTCCCATTTTGAGCTGTGATTCCAGTTTGCCGTTTTCACTGCTTCTCGTACTTGTGCCGGATTCATTTCGTGCCAATCCTTGCAGCCTTTTCGAGCGACTGCGCCAATAAAAGACAATTCCACACAAAAGTATGAGACTGGCAAATAGTGAACCGAGAATGACTCCTATCAAAAGAGGAGTGCTAATTCCGCTGTTGTGTAATAGAGACTGGTCATTGTCTGGAACCAGGTTAGTTTGTTAGTCCCAAAAACATAGAAGTGGCTAGAATGAAACTGACTTTGATCCAGAGGTACTTTTCCAATTGCCGTAGTATCACTTTCAGCCGCGCTCGTTGAGGATGCCTCAGTGCCTGTAGGTGCGTGTGAAGATGTGAAAGGTGCTTCAGACCCCGTGGGTAGACTCGAAGTCGTGTTTGAAGAAATTGAAGAAAAAGAGTTGCAGTAATCCTCTCTCCATTCTCTGAAGGCTGACTTCACCGCCTCATTGACGGTGTCTTGATGACCGATGTCACGATCGTAGCTATAGACTCGCGCACATGTTGCGCAGTACTCATAGTTCCGTTGGTAAGAGTTTTCGTGACAAATTTCCGGCCTCTTTCCTGCTAAGTAGAATTGGCCATATGTCGCAACTAAAGTAACAGTTATACCAGTCAACACATTGGCTTTGATGAAGTATCTGCAACGTAAGGTAACTATAGTAAACAAATGAATACGTACGACACACCGTATAACATTCTTCTGGAATAATAGAAAGAAATTCTGGCTCCGTTTCCTTGCTGATATCGATTAGACGATCGTCAGTCATTTTCAGCGTGGTATGTGGAAAATGATAATGAGGGTGGGAGTGACTTTGATGTTCGATATAAGTAACATGAAACTAGATAGCTTCACAAAGAAGAGATTGTGAGAAAGCGATATTGCCCAAGTCTTACAAGAGGAAGAACCCCCTTTTGAACCTAACTACCAGAGGACTCCCCGATGCTCAAAGTTGCAGTCATTACATCACATTTCTTCTGGTATGTTGAAAGTTATGGTTGATGCTTACACCAATGTTACGCTTACATGCTCGGCATTCCATTCGTGGATTAGGTTTTGAAGTGCTCGTGTTGGTACGCATATAAGCGGCACAGTCGAACTTACGATTTACTGATTTTATCTAGCGTCTTGAAGAGCTGTGGAACTATGACTGATGAATTGTTGGGAGATTGTTACTTATTAGAGATTGCTCCGAGTTTCTATGCCCTATATTGGGCCCAGTTAAGCGTTGTTTCCGAGATTAGAAAATTGCAACACTAGGATTACAATGCTTCATATATCAACATTGTACAGCTAAAGTACAAGGGGGAGGTCGTCTCCATATTCAAATCAAAATCAAAGGGTATATCCACCAAGTCCTGTCTTGCCTTCCTTTCATGCCATGCTAGTTGTCCTGTTTGTTCTTGAAGAGCTCAAGCGCAATTCGGTTCTATCCCCCTCTTCGACTGCCTTATTGAGATTATTACCTCTCGTAACCAATACCTATTACTCATTTAGCTTTTGTACCTGACCTATGTCAACTGTTTCCCCTTCACTCTTTGCTGTTGTCACATCAACCTCTTTGTGTATTCGCTCTTCTTTCTCGGTCAAACCTCCATGTACCGCATCAACACCTTCTCCAACTTCCCCTATATCTTTCTCTTTCTTGCTGTTTTCTTGTCTAACCTCCCCTTCATTCACACCATCTTTTACCCCTCCTTCTGAAAGCCTCTTCTTCGTCACGTCCAACTCCCCATATCCACACTCCACATCCAATTCCTTGTACCTGTCCTCGCCGTCCATCTCTTTATAACCACCCTCAACATCCATCTCCGCCCTCTTCACCACCGGCGTCCCATCCAACTCCGCAATTAATATCTCCTTTTTGTCGATACCAACAACCCCAACATCATTCCCAATAGTAGTACTACTCCCCCCGCTACTACTCCCACTCCGTCCCTCCCCCCTCACCCCCTCCAGCGCAGCCTTCACCCGCCGTTTATACCTCCCCCTCAAAAACAACACTCCCACCACCCCAGCAATAATAACCGCAATCGCCGCCCCCACCACCGCCCCAACAATAACCCCCGTATTCACCCTCCCCGCCGCCGCACCTGCCCCCCCATCAACACCTCCCCCTTCCACCGCCACTCCCCCAGTCTCCTCCACCGCACCCACCCTCCTAGTAGCAACAGTAAAAGTAGCAGTAACCAGCTCCAGCGTCGTCCCACCAGCAGTCCTCGTCACAACCCTCGCCTCACCATCCCCAACACTGATCGGCACCCCGCTCTCCACCAGCTCGCAGTAGTTGACGTACTCCCCAAAGACCTCATACAGCGCCCTCGCCGCCCGGTTCTGCTCCCTCACGTCCCCGGACCCGTGCTGCGTCGTGCAGATCTTGCACGTCTGGTACAGGGATTTGAAGTTGGAGGCGGAGCCAGAGCAGAGGTGGGTTTGCAGGTTGACGCGGCGGGCTTCGTCGTAGGCGGTGGAGCAGGGGGTTCGGCACAGTTGGGGGATGGCGTCTTTTGCCAGGGGGAGGGAGTCGGAAGACTCAGAGGAGGAGGGGGAGGTCATTGTTTTGTTGGCATTGGATGACAAGTCTCCCGCACCTTAAAAAACAAAGAAAAGAAGGGGTCCCTAGGTGGGTAGGTAACTTAGGTAGGTAGGTAGTATAACTAACTTTGGAGTGACAACGATATGATAAAGTCTCCAAAAAAAACACTATATCCCAAAAGTGAGCACGAGAAGCAAGCAGAGTGAAACAAGTAAACACAAGAAACCAAACTTTCAAAATGCAACCGGCGTCAACTACTAGTAATACCTAACCTATCTCATTCATCCGAGGCTCCCTCCCAATGCCTCATTAAAACCCTCGTATAACTCCGCTGCTTAGGACGAAAGCCAAGCCTCATGCTGACACAGGCAATGTGACGCTCTCAACCCCCTGCTAACATTCATCACAGCCTGGAAAGCAGAAGCTGACATTCGCCGGTTCGTAAATCTCTTACCTGACCCAATCATCTTACAAAACTCCCATTTCCCATAAACTGGGGCTTTACCTAATCGTCACCAAAAACACCGTTGCACAGCCATGGACTGGATCTCACATAGGAAGGTGACTTACACTGACAAAATCGGGGTTAGGGTTACCATGCTACCCCTGACTCCCGACCGCACTCTCAACTGACAGCAAAGACGCACCTAAAACCATAGCCAAAGTAACGTGACAGCGATGCACCACCTAGGTCACTAGAAAAAGTATCTTTTCCGCTATTCCTCATCAGTATCGCAACATCCCACCCACATTTGATCAAAAACATGCATTAAACCATCATCAGAATCAACCACTCCTCATTCCCCCAAGGTTTTCCAGCTGACCCCCGTTCCCATGTAACAAATAACAAAAAGAAAGATAATACAATGCTCCTCCCCCCCCTCCAAAACCCCCTTCGGTGAACTCAGTAATACCTCCGCCGCCCACCGCAATAGCTCTACTGTTGCACCTGACCACCAGCAGCACCACCCGAATTACCCCCTCCCCTCGGCCTCTTCCCCCCTCTCTCCCCGCTCCCAACCTCACTATCATTCCTCGGCCTCTTGTTACCAGCCGATGGATTAGGGTTGAAGTCCCCAGCAGTAGGGTTCAAGTTGTTGTGGCCAGCATTAACAGCAGCAGCCGAACCCCCCCGTCCTTGGAAGCCACCTCGTCCGCGGGGGCCACCTGGCCCGCCACGACCAGGAGCCTGGTAAACACCCCCCCTTCCTCCACGACCAGCAGCCGCACCGCCTCTTGGCTGTGGGATACCGGTTCTAACTGCTGGTTGTGGAATTTGTTGCTGTGGCTGTTGTTGCGGTTGGTGCTGCGGTTGAGCAGGCTGGCCTGGACCCGCTGGAGCTGGCTGTCCGAAGGGGTTAACCACAGGCAGGTTGCTTGACGCTGGGGCAGCAGTTGCTTTCTGGGCAAAGGCCGGGACTCCCGGCGGCGCTAAGATCCCCGAACCAGGGGCTGGGATGCCTGTGGGTACCGGCTTGGCCATCTGAGGGGCCTGGGGTTTGGGCTTTGTCTCTTCTGTCGGGGTGGCTATCGCGATGTTAGCATCAACTCTCTGTAAAGGACCCATATTATAGACAAAAAACATACCAGAAGGAGCAGCTTGCCCTGTCGCAGGTGCAGGTGCAGGTGCAGGTGCAGCCGCAGGAGCTGGAGTAGGGGCAGGAGCAGGCGCTGGAGGTTTCGCGTCCTTCGCAATCTCCCAGACTTCTCCAACAGGACGCTGAGGCGTCTCCTTCGCAGCCGTCTCGACAATCTGGATCTTGGCCTGTGCAGTTTTGTGTTGCCTGTCGAGCATGTTAAGACGCAGAGCTGATTTCTTCTCAGTCAGCGCAGACGCCTGCTCCTTAGCAGTAGCAATCTTTTGCTCATATTCAGCCTTGAGCGTAGCCTCGGTAGCCTCCTTGGCCTTGTCTACCAACTTCTTAACGTTGGACTTGACAATGCCAGCCACAACAGCATTGTTGGCAAGAAGGCTCCGGACTTGGCTCTCGCTTATGTTGGCAATGTCGAAGCCGGGAGTGCCGACAACTGGTGTGGCCGGCGGCTGCTCACCAGCCGGCTTTGCTGGTGTAGACGGAACACCATTTTGGGGTGGTGCTGAGGTAATCTGTTCGGCCTTGACGATGGCGATCTCTTGCTGCAACTTCAGTTGGTACTCGGCCTCCAGTTTGGCCTTCTCCTCCTGAGCCTGCTTTTCCAAGTTCTCCTTGGACTCTTGCAGTTTTTTGTTGAGCGCTGTCTTCATCTTCTCGGACCTGTTGCGGACAATGGCGTCGGCATGTTCCTCCAGCTCCTTGGCCTTTTGCTCGAATTCCGCAGCCTTGGCCTCCGCGGCTGCGATCTTCTCCTCCAAAGCCTTGCGTTCCTCGTCGGTAAGGCTGGCGACAGGAGCCGCAGAAGGACCATCCTCCATTGTCACGTCGCCAGAGGCAGTGGCCGGCTGGACAGCCGCTCTAGCCTGATCGCGCTCGGATACAGCAGTTGCGAGATCCGCCTGCAGTTGTTGAATCTGGGCATCGGCGGCAGCCTTGTCGGCCTTGACAACCTCCAGTTCCGACTTGACGCTTTCAAGCTGCTGATTGAGTAGAGCGACGAGTTCGGAATTGTCACCATTTTCAGTGGGCTGCGAGAATACCGAAACGGGGGTAGGCGCTGGAGCTGCAGCCTTGTGCTCAAGCTCCTTGTTCTTCTCAGTCAAGCTGGCCAAATCTTGCTTAGCAGCAGTAAGCTCTTGCTCGACGCCCACCAAGCGTGCGTTGAGGCCGTTAACCGTTTCTTGCAGCGCAGCCTTGTCGTTAATAGCCTCATCGCGCGCCGTCTTCATGGTCTTGTACCGTCCCTTGAAGTCTTCTGCGTACTTCTCTCTGAGGGCCTTCCATTCATTAGACTTGGTTTCCAAGGTTTGCTCGGCCTCCTTGACCTTCTCCTGGAGAGCTTGCTCCGAAGCCTTGAGAGCATCACGCTCCGTCTCGAGCTCCATAATCGTCACCTTGAGCTGCTCAACCTCGTGAGGATCAGACTGGCCGTACTTGCTGAGAATAGACTCGATCCTCTTTTGCAGGCTATCCCGTGCTTCCTGGAGCTGTTTGATCTCTTGCTCCTTGAAGTTGCGGTCAAAGTCAAGCTCCGAAATGCGAGCCTCCAGAGGCTGGATCTTGGCCTCCAACTCCTCAATCTTCTGTGACTTGCGTTCAAGCTGGGCCTGGGTACGTTGGTTCTCGTTGCGCAGGGTGATGTTGCTTTCACGGATGAGGTTTAACTCGTTAAGTCTCTCCATAATCTGGCTGTGGCTAATCGAGCTGCGTGAGCTATCCGAGTTGGATCTCCGCTCTTGGTCAAGCTTGAGACGTGTCTCATCGAGTTGCGATTGCGAGTAATCCAGCTGTTGCTGTAGACGTTTGGCCTCCTGTAGCTTAATGTCGTACTGCACCTCCAGAATCTCCTTCTCGCGGCGCAGGTAGTTGTTGAGCTCTCTGAGGCCTTCGGTAGCGGTGTCGGCAATCGCGCCAGCGGAAACATCACCAGCATTGTCGGCCCGATTTTGCTGAAGGGCGGAAATCTGGGCCGTGACACTGTCGAGTTGCTGGTGTAGAAGCTTGTTCTGTGCCGCTGCGTCGTCTTTTCTAGCCTTGATCTCGGTGATCTCCTGCTCAAGTTGTACCTTGCGTTCCTCCCATGATTGTTCGCTCTGGTGCAGGGCCAGTTTGGCCGACTCGGCCTCAGCCTTCCACTTGCCAGACTCAATCTTGAGCTCGTTGAACTGCGTCCGAATATCTTGCAGGGCCTTGGCAGCCTCGGCATGCTTGACCAATTCGTACTCGTACTCTTGTTGAGCCTTGACGGTGATTTCCTGTTGAGTGCGCAGATCTTGCTGATGATACTTGGCAATTTCCCTGTACTTCTCCTCCTCACTCTTGAGCCGGGCGATTTCGCTGTTGAGAATGCGCTCCTTCTCCTCCGATTTCCGCGCGACATCGGCTTGCGAATCGCGAAGCTTGTTAAGCTCGTTATTCGAAGCACTAAGCTCCAACGTGAGAGCCTCCACACGCTGCTCCAGCTCTGTAATTGTGCTTATCTTAGCATTCGCGTCTTTCTCCCACTCGGCCGTGAATTCCTGTTGAGTCTCGAGCAAGGTATTCAGCTCATCCTCAATGGATTGACCGTGAGTCTTGTATCGCTCAGCCTCCTCCTTAGCATTCTCCAACTGCATACCGACGAGATCCAACTGGTTCTTGAGATCTTGAACCTCGTTCTCCAACTCATCAATGCGCTCTTGAGCCTCGCCGCTGATGCCATCCTGGTCGTGCATCGTCCCTGGCCGGGGAGTCGGCAGAGGACGAAGCCTCTCGGCACGGTCCTGAGCATTTCTAACCTCAATCTCCAACTCACTGACACGAGCTTGAAGATGATCGCGAGTTGTCTTGACCTGGACATTCTCCTCCTTGACTTGTGAAATGGCGCTGAGGAGTTCGTCGATGCGCTTCTGGGCCTGTTGGGCATCGTATTCCTTCCGCTGTTGAAGCTTGCGTCCTTCATCGATCTCTTCTGAAAGCTTGCGCTTGGTTGTGGTGAGTTCGGCATCCAGGGCATCGATTTGGCCCTGAAGTCTACGCTTGGTCTCGGACTCGCTGAGCTCCCGTTCATTAAGTAGCGATTGCTGGCTTGACAAAAGGTTGTTGAGTCTGGTCTTCTCCTGCGCAAGGCTTTCGTTGTCGCCGGCAAGTCTTTCCTGGATCGTTCTCCATAATGTCTTTTCGGCCTTGAGATTGGCGTTCTCGCTGCGCAAGCTCTCGACAAGCCCGCGAGCCTCAACAAGATCCTCAGCCACCTGCTGCGTCCGCAGGTCTTGCTTAGCAGCAGACTCTGACAAGGAGTTATTCCGCTTCTGGACCTCCTGCTTCTCGGTTTGGAGGGCCTTGAAGTTGGACTCCAGAATGCTATAACGTTCCGTAGCAAGAGTAAGCTGGCTAGAGACACGCGAAATCTCGCTTTGAAGAGAGGCCTTCTCGGAAGAGAGCTTCTGGATCTGATCCTTGAGGGCGTTTCTGTCAGCGGACTGGTCGGCCCGGTATGCGTCATACTGTGCTTGCAAGTCTCTGAAGGCCTGAACAAGATTGGTGTCCTCTTGAGAAGGTTGCTCGATACTAGCCAGCACCTCACGGCCACCATCCCCGGCGATACCAAGGGCTTGCCTGATTTCGGCAGAGTCGGCCTTCTGTTGCAGCATCCGACGGAACATGTCGCGTTCTTGGACATAACTCCTGGACTTGACCAGAAGAGTCTGAATTTCTTCTTGAAGTTGGCGAATGGTGTCGTGAAGTTGCTGCGGGTTCTCCAGTTCCAAGGCCTCTTGTCGTGCCTTGATACTTGCTTCCTCATTCTCCATCCTGTCGGCGAGCTCGCGGGTAATCCTGAGAAGTTCCTCGTTCTTTTGTTGGAGCTCAACAATGTTCTTGAAGACCACAAACCTTTCTGTAATAAAGCGGTGAGTGTCTGACATATCTTCAAGTGCATTCTCGGTGATCTCTCCACGCTGCATCCGTTCAAACTGCTCCTGTTCTTCCGGACTTAACATATCCATACCCTTCTCTTGAGCATGGGCGTTGAAGACAAGAACATGAACCTGGGTGCCGAGGTCACGGACCTGGGCACGGAAGATCTTGTTCTCTGCCTGGATGGACGAGACAGCAGCCTCAGCTTTACGCTGGGCCTTCTTGGCCGCCTCGGCGGTTTCCCATGCTTGTTGCGATAACTCTGTGTACTTGTCCAGATCGGCCTTGAGCTCCTCGTTTTGAGCTTGAGTCTCCACCAACTCTGGCGCCTTAGCCTCGAGCATACCAAGCACGTCGTCGAGATCCTGTTGAAGTTTTTGGTTCTTGCGCTGTTCAGTCGTGAGTTGAGCCTTGACCTTGAGAAGTTCCTCCAAAGTATCCGTAGTGCGCTTGCCGCGAACCGAAAGGGGCGTGCCGAACGGAGATCCAGGACGAACCAGGAAAGAACCATTGGCCCTCGGGGTTTGTGGCGCCTCAGCATGGGCTTGTTCGGATTCAACGACAGACACGCGCAGACGATCGATCTCGGCCTGCAAGTTCTGTGTCTGTTGCTCTGCTTGGGCGAGGTCCTGTTTGGCTTGCTCAAGTTCCCGGCGCACACGGCGCATCTCCTCGGCATGGTCATCCTTCACCTGTTCCAAGCGGTCCGTAACTTCTTTTAGCCTTTCGCGATGAGTCTCTGATTGTTGGTCTTTGAGGTCGACGAGGCGCTTCTGAGACTCAAGTTCCTGCCTGAAGCTTTCTTCGGCACGGGAATTGGACTCTTGAAGCTGCTGGACCTTGCTCAAGGCTTCTTCTGCCTTTGACTGGGCCTCATCTAGCCTCTTCCGCAGTTGTTGTTCAGAGCGAGTGAGCGATTCGATGGTCGAGTTCGCATCCTCGTTCATCCGCTGGAGCTCAGCAATACGAGCGCCCTTTTCCTTTCGGAACTTGAGGCTCTCGGCGGCCTTTGTCTTGAGCTCGGCATCATACCACTCGTTGTTCTTCTTAGCGAGCTCGAGTTCCTGTTTGAGCGCCTCCTCTCGGTATTTGGCCGAGTTCGCGGCTGTCTGAGCCGACTGAACAGACTGGTTTAGCGAAGAGATCTCCGAGTTGAGCTTCAAGATTTTCTGATGCTGCTTCTGGAGCTCCTCAGCAAGGGTGGCGTTGGCGGTTGTCTTGGAGTCGACAATGGCCAATGTCTCGCGATTCGATGTCTCGAGGGAAGCAATGCGAGCGCGCAATGTGTCAATTTCGGACTGGGATGCCGATCCGGATGATTTCAATGCTTGAAGTTCATTTTCGATTGATCGTCTTGTGGATTCTAATGGTTTGAGTTGTCAGCCAAGATTGACCCCAAACCTAACTGGCTGTTGACAGGCCAACAAACCTTCACTCTGCAGCTTCTGTCGAAGCTCTTCCACATCTTTCAGCGCCTTATCGGCGGTCGCCTTGAATTGTTCACATCGTGATTCGGAGCCCCGGATGGCGCCTTCAAGTTCGATCTCGAGCTGGAACTTCTCCTGCTCCAGGTCGCGTAGCTTGGTGAGGACAGCTTGGAGGATGGTGGTGACAAGCTCTGGAGTCGGCGCGGTGACGACTGTGTTGAGGTCGAGCTCTGGGATGCCGGCGTTGGCCGACAAGTACCCCAAGTCCACCTCGGCCGCGGCCATGGTGTTTCCTGCTCGCGTGTTTGCCCTGCTCTCAGCGCATAGAAGGAGCTCTGGTCGATTTAGATCTGCTATGGACCGGTCAAGAAATAGAAGCCAATCGCATGCGGCGAGCCGTGGTCGATGGAGATCGACAGTGGGAGATGAAGTACTCGAGATGGAGATGGAGGGACCGGGCGGTGTTGGTGATTCAAATTCCCCGGATATGCAAATGGAAAGGTCGCGGGTTGCGGTTGGTAACTTCTTTTTCGACTGTTTTCGGAGGAAGGCTGCTGCCAGGAACCAGTCGCGCTTTAAAGTGGAGACCTAGTGGAGCGTGTGACAGCACAACGCTTGGTGGAAGTGGCCCGTGCATCGCCAACAACAGGAGCCAGCCTCGCCAATTCTTTGTTCAAAAAGAGCGCCAAGAGCTCGACCAAAGTTGGCCGTCGTTTACGGAGTAGTGCCCAGGTTCTCAACGGCTTTTGCTCGTGTTGGGAGTGAACGGCCATACCTTAGCTTCAGCCCTTCCAACGATTTTCAGTTTATCAAATCCCAGGGAGGCGAAGGCAGACAAATCCCAGTTCAAGAGCCGAAGCAACCTTGACCTTTCCCAGTATAAATGGAAATCAACATATTACAACAAATCGCTAAATATCACACATCACCAAAATATCCACAGTCTATCCTTCTTAACTTCAAACCTCATCACCACACACACCCCAGATTACCTCCCCCTATGATAAGCATCCCCATCCATCTCATACGTCCCCGGCACAGGCCCCGACTGCCACGATGAGTGCCCCGGAGCTGCCGGCGGCTGCTGTTGCTGCGGGACGTACCCAGGCTGATACGGCTGAAATCCTCCCTGCTGTCCCTGAGGCTGTCCATGCTGCCCCCCCTGACCATGCAGTTCCTGTGTCCCCGGCGCCGGAGGAGGAGCAAACATCATCCCTTGGCCCTGCAACTCCGGCCTATTCATATTCACGTTATGTAAATGTGACCCCTGCCCCTGAAGCTCCGACATATTCTGCGAGTGAGGTTGCCCCGGATACATCGCTCCTTGGCCTTGAAGCTCGGGTCTATTAGCCATCGGTGCTCCTTGACCATATAGCTCCGGGGCCTGTGGTGAAGGTGGGACCATGGCTCCTTGACCTTGGAGTTCTGGTCTGTTTACCTGGGGAGCACCTTGGCCATAGAGTTCCGGAGCATGTGGTGAATGCGGAATCATAGCCCCTTGTCCTTGGAGTTCTGGCCTGTTGGCTTGGGGGGTACCTTGGCCGTACAATTCTGGGGCTCTCGGTGGTGCTGGAGAATGATATGGGCTCGGTGGATGGAGAGCTCCCTGAGTATTTGGAGAGTGCATTTCAGATGTACCTGGCATGGGTGGATAGAGCGAGGAAGCAGCTGCCTGGCCGTGGAGCTCAGGTGCGTTTGGTGGAGTGGGTGAATTGTATGGGCTAGGTGTTTGCAGTTCCGATGTACCTGGCGTTGGCGGGAAGAGCGCGCCATGAACCGCGGATTGGCTTTGTGGAGGTGAGTATGGCCCTGTTGTCGAGATCGGTGATACATTATCTGTTCTTCCTGGCGAGTTTACTCGAAGTGTCGAACTTGGAGCTGGCGAGTCCACTGGCGGGGGAGCAGCAACGACATCAGATGCAAATGCCGGCTTATTGACGGCGGCGATGGGACTGGCATAAGGACGGTAAATCGGCGGCGCAAGCTTGGGTTCGACCGAGGGTGGTTGCTGTTGCTGGGCAGCCAGGGCAGCTAGACGTTCTCGTTCCTGGCGGTTTCTGGAGGACTTGCAGAGGCGCCAGATCAAAGCGCCCAGGAGAACTAGACCTCCAATGGCACCTGCAGCAATACCGATGATCATGCCGAGATTGGTTCTGGAGGAGCTATTGTCCGTGTTCGAATCGCCACCACCACTTCCTCCCCCTGAGCTACCCGTGCCACCTGTCGCTCTGGGACCGCCGCCAGACACTCCAGTTGCATATGTTTGGTCTACCGAATTCGTTACACCGGCGGCAGTTACTTTGTTTTCAGCAGCACTGCAATAGTAGTTATAAACCTACAAATACGTTAGCGGGTTCGTTGCCTCAGTATGGAACATGAGAACTGACCGAGATAGCAGAGCTGACATCTTCCGTTGCTGTCGACTTGCAATACAGCTTCACACTTGAACTGATCTCTCGAGAGAGCTCAAGCGTCATGCCCTCCTTCAAGCAAGCGCACGAGGCCAATGCTTTGGGGCCAGCAGGACACAGGCCTCGCGTTTGCTACAAGTCATAGTCAGTATCTGTCCTGTCTTCTCTCATCCGATTCACCTACCCCTTGAAGAGCGTAGCTTAGTCCTGAGGCAGCACAGGGTGCGAGCGTCTGGAATTGCGGCAAGTCGGTGACATAATATGTCATAGCACCGGGCGGGTCTGTCGGCTTGGGGAAGTTCGAGGTTCCATTGTTCAAGCCGCAGTAGCCGGCGAACATGGCCTGGGCAGAAGATACGTCGGCCGCGTTTGAAGAGCAGGCCCGTCTGACTGAGGTGTTGATTTCCTGGCTCACCAAAAGTGAGTTTTGATTTTTGAAGCAGGCGCAACTGGCGTAACCGGCGTTATCTGATGGGCATTTGCCTCTCTGTCCACGGATTATCGTCAATACCCTATTGTGATTCAAAACTATGGGTTTGTCTTACCAGGTCTCTGTTGATATCGGTGTCAGCAAAGCGTTCCGAAACAATAGGGGAAAGAATCGGGCGTGTATGAGACTTACCTCACAGCATAGCTCAAGGCTGACCTTGCGCATGGGGCCAGAAGATCCATCTCAGCGATATCGGTAATGGCCACAGAGACGGCAGTGGGAGAAGGGAAGGAGACGGGTGTTGCCTGATTGCAGTATGCGCTCAAGACCGTGGCGGCAGAGGCCTGGTCCTCAGACGCCGTTGATCCACATGTCATCCTGACACTCGAGGATATATCGGACCCGACGGAGGCGAAGTTATTGTTCTTGCTGCAGACACATGATTGAAGCTCTGTCACGGCCTGTGGGCAGGCATTTCTCGTCAATCCCTGGATGTTGTAGCTTACGGCCCATGATGCGCAAGGTGCCTTTTGTATTGAGCAGTTAGCCAGACATGATCTCCATCTATATGGCAGCTGAGATACAAAGCGCGTACAAGAGAGTTGAAGATGGTCAGGTCAGTCACGTAGACAACTGACTGTGACACCACGAGCGTGATTGTCTGAGAAAGTAGGAGGGCGAGCAGCACCGAGGCCGCAGGATATCGGTGGCCCATCTCGATACGCTGCAACAGATAAAGACAATATATTTCAAAGAATTGGAAGTTGGAGTTGCTACTGCTCTGCCAACAGAATGTCACCGAGGGCCTTCACATGCAGATGTGACTTCTGCTATGTGTGTACAGCCGGAAGGGTACCACGGGTGGTCAGGGAGAAAGAAGCAGAAGAGAGGGGAGCGTCCAGATTAGAGAACTTTCTCCCATTCATGCTCATGTCACGAGGGAAGCGAGCAAATGCTGCAGGAAAGGGACCGCAGGGGGGCCGCCAGGCTGCGCGCCATCTTTTCCTAGGTTAATCGCGACAAAAGGACTGGCTTCACACTGCAGACAACGCAGGTACCGTGAACCGCGAAGAGGGGGTGCTCTGCTGTTGAGACCCCTGCAAGCTGAAAAGCCCAAACCGAACTCCAAGCTCATGCTCTTGAACGAAGCCACCAATGGGAGACGAGATTCGAAAAGGCGGCGCCCAATGGGGGATCGGGCGGGAAGTGATAAGAGTGGGAAAAGATGTGGCTTGAGCTTTGGTCTTAATTCTTCGATTGGGGATGAAAATAGTCTGTGTTCCAAGAAAAGACATCATAGCATCTGGTCGTTGTGCTTATCCTCTTCGAAATGAGGTTTCCCCTGGGCAGTTGGAAAGGTCGCTGCTGTGTGAGTTGAGATGCCCAAGGTCCCCAGTTTACCCTTGCATGCAGCATGGCGATCTCCCCTGTCAGCTGCGGGGGAAATTGACGCCGACTTGCCTGCCACAGTTACACGTTTGCTGGAAGGATCAAAATCTTGGAAAAGCGAAAGTTGGTGCAACATCGGATGGGAATTCTTCAGCGGCTGAAGAGATCGGATTCCTCAATAACACAATCGTCAACACCCGCGCTTAGGGAAATGGCAGGAGCACATATAGCTGCAAGCAAGAGTTATTTTTGCACAAATCCCTAGGTAACCAACCATGCTATGGACAAAAAATGGAGACTGCTATGGAATATTAAGGCCTTGAAAGATTGTTGATACCTCTCGGCTGTCTTGAAAGGCCTCTCAACTATCAAGGCTTATTACCTATCTCCAAAGATATATTAGTTACCTTTCAAGCCCTTAATATTTCGTCGCAGTGTCTATTTCTTTGTCCATAGCGTGCGATCCCATACCTATCCAAAAGTCGTTCAATTCGTCATGACATCCAACCTCAACTTACTCCCCCTTATTGCTCTCTGCTCTCTTAAAGGCCGCCACCAAACTCTTGAACCTCCCCACATCAAGCGGAATCCTCTCGCCCAGCCAGATCGCCCTCTCGGTGTGATTCTTCAGCTCCCTTTCCAACTCATGCGGCACGTCATCCTCATGGGTCGTATTGGGATGGACGAGGACCGACAACGGCCCTCTCCAAATCGCTAACCAGGGAATAAACGCCCCGAACTGAGCTGGTGTAAACACATTCACCTCGAACATGGCGACCGGGTGGGGGCCGATAGGCCGGTCCCATAAGGTGTAGATGCGAAGCTCTGGGAATTCATGACGAATCCTCTCCCAGAGTTCCCTCGCATATTGTGTTTGTTGGGGGTTGTTTTGGAAGTAGTAGACATGGACGTCGCTAAGGTAGGCCGTCGTGAGTGACTGGTGGGTGACTTGATGTGTGAATGTGATGGGTCAAAACTTACAAACCACCCCGTCGTCCGTTATCTAACGGCTCGATGAACCGCTCATAGGCCACGCTCTTGACACCGGTCTGGTTGTTGACATAGCTCTTGCCGTCGTCGGTGCGCTCCTCGGGGAGAGGAGGGGCGTTCTCATACCCCGCCAAAGGTGATGTGTAGTTGAAATCGAGTGAGTCTGCCATTTTCGGTCCTGGTGTCTCTGACATTTGCATGAAAGGGAGGAAAATAAATATAAGTATTCTAGAAGGCTAGCAGAAGGCGGTTATATACTGTATTTGTAAGTCGTTCACGAAGCTGAGTGAGAGTAAAGCGTGAACAATTGTGGAGCCACTCCCCGTGTACCCGTGGGATCCTAGCGAATAATGAAAGTCTGCCATGACGCAATCCGTCCAGATATTTTGCAACAGCGTGGAGAAGGGCAGTTATTTGATGTCAAGGATGCAAAATCCGGCCGAATATGCGTTAGGACCTGATTCTATTCCTGTTGCTCAAGCCTGATGGTTTATTCTGCTCCGTGTGGCCGTTGTGTTGTTTCATACGAATAGAAAAATCCCCGATGATCGGATCGGCCCTCCGTCGCGCAAGAAGCGGAGCGGGAGCAAGCGGAGCCGATCCACCCCACTGGGTCGGGACTGCCAAGATGCCGGGCCGAGACACTTGCTCTACACTACATGAAACTATAAAGGGATTTCGAAATAACCATCCTCCCTCTCATACTGTTTCATTCCATATCTTGGGCTCTGGACCGAGAATTCCAATATGCCCGTCACAACCGCCTCATACGCCTCGATAGTCTTCTCGACCATCTCCATAATCTCACCCCCATACTCTTCTTCCACTCTTGCTCGTAAACGAGCAGCGATATTTCGGAACTCAGAACCCCAATATACATAATCGTCCATGAGTCTCTTCACAGTCCATGCAAGATCACAGTTCCCGTCATGCATAGCTATCGGTATCAAGTTCGTAGCCGGCCCATCTTTCTGTTGACCAATTCATGTCAGCTACTTGCTCTCTCTCTCTTGAACCATGAAACACTCCCTCAACTTACCAGTTCCTTCTTCAACGAAAATAACTCATTCACCCTACACCCTCACTGTCAGCCTTCCTGTACCATTCCCCACTGTTGAAAAGACTCACAAGACAAACGATTTATTCACCATCACCTCCATGTTCCTCACCTCCTCCCACCCCAAAACCTCCCCTGGCAACCCCCCACCCCCATTCATCACCCTCCCCATCTGGCAGAAAGCTCCCACGCCACTTGTACCCGTCCTATATATCCAAAAGCCCTCCTCTGTCACGGCACCCCCCGACATCCTAACATCATACTCCACCAAACAATCGTCCATGTACCGCTCCAGCTTCTCCCATAACCTCACCCTATCCCCCTCCCTCCAGGCATTCACCCCCCTCAACCGCTCCCCAACCTCCCTCACCAGCTCACAAACCCTACTCGGCGCCTCTGGCTCCCCCCGCTCCCAGCCGAGTAAACAACCCCTCACATACTCCTTTGACAGCCGCACGTACTCCTCCGCATTTATCGATCCCGAAGAGGAAGAGTCAATCGCATCGTCCCAAAGCACGATCCAAACCAGCCAAATAGCCACCGTTTTTAGTTTCTCAAAGTCAGAGTCTGACGTGAGGGAGGGGAATAGCCCACAGACTAACAAAGCAGTGTCGTACTCGATGGCTTTCTGCAGAGCTTTTGGGTGGGGGATGAGCGAGGTCAGGATTGGGTTTATGACTTGGTCTGTGAGGCGGGTGTGGAGGGGGTGAGGGGGAGGGAATTGAGGGGGGGATTTCCATGCGCGGAGGAAGGAGCTAGCGGGAGGGAGGACGAGGGTTTGGCCGGAAAGGGGTGTCATTCTGTGGAGGGTAATAGAGTGAAGGGGAAAGGGGTGAGGTTGACGGAGGGGGTGTGTGTGTTGATAGGAAAGGGGAAGGGAACTCCACTGCTGCTGCTGCCTGAGCTGCATATGTGGGGCTTGTTTTTGTGCAGACCTCAAAGAACAAAAGAGCAACTGGAACACAACCTAGGTTGTCCTGTTGCCAAGGACAATTTCACATTTCACGACATGCGTTCAGGTCAGGTTTGAGAGAAGTATTGAGATGTGATATCCGCTGGCCATGAAGCTTATCATCTATCCCACTTTATCCTGTAGTCCAGGTACAAACATGCCCACCCCCCATTTCTTCCCTCTGTGAGAACAAAACGCCAAAGCCCATGCAGCCGCCATGCCATTCCGTCTACAACACAAACGCGAGAGAGAGAAAGAAACCCAGAAGTCAAGAGAGTCAACAACAACAACATTTATCCTACCACCACCAACAACAACAACCCAACCACCATGACCACCTAACCACCATGACCACCCAATCACCATGACCACACAACCACCACACCCACGACCATAACAATACTCCCCATGATAATGCATACACACTTCCACAACACCTCACCCCCTCAAATGCAATAGCTAGTACAATACGATGCTAACGCCCTTTTGTAATGATGATCAGTCATCATCATGAATCCCCATCGTCATCAACACTCATTCCCATCCTCATCCCATGCAGCTCATCTCCTCATCTCCTCATCGGTAACAAATACAGTAAACAGAAAACATGATGTTTGATTTGCAAAAGGAGAAGAAGAAAACCAGGAAACAAACTATGAAAAAGGAAAAGCCAAGAGCATGAACCGCCTGTAGGAAACCATAGGCAAAAACGTAAAATAACACTGCGGTAAGAACTATTGTCGTCAAAAGGGTCGTGGTGGTTGTCATGGTGGTTGTTGTTGTGGAGGTCATGTCGACATGGTGTTGTTGTATGTTGTCAGTAGATCATCGAATAAGTTGTTGAAGAAGGGAAAAAAATCAGGCACTCGCCGGAGTAGGCGGAGGCGCATCACCACTACCCACCGTACCATTCCCCTCCGGAACCGGGTCAGAACCATTCACACCATTCGAGGGAGTCGTCTCCGCCACCAAATCACCCGTCTCAATCTTCTCTCCCGTGTCCGCATCAATGAAATTCTCCTCATTCACCACAATCTCACTCGCCGCGATCCTCCTCATCAGCTCCAAGAAATTCGAGTGCTTGAACTTATCCGAGTTGTTGCCACTAACAGCCCTCAGGATGTCCTCCGCCGCCCGAGCCAAATCCGCATTCTCCCGCCGACGGGCATGCTCCTCCTGCTCATCCGCAATCCTTTCCATCTCGGAGTTGATCGCCGCCATCTCGGTATCGGTAGGCGGAAGGACCTGAGGCCCATGCTCAGCCATCCATTTGGCTTGCTCCTGCTCAAACTCCTGCTCCTGACGCTGGTAGTCCGTGAGCTGATCAGCTTGCTGCTCGTACTGGTCAAAAAGATCGGCAAAGGCGTCCTTGACCTCGGCACTTTCGACTTGTACAGCGGTAGCTGTGGCTTCTTGACCTGGGAGCTGGTTGTGGGCCATCGGGGCGGAGAGAGCGGGTTGGTAAGTTTGGAAAGGCATGCTAGTTTGGTAAGGAGCGAAACTGGTGAGACCCGTGCTGGGAAGGAGCATAGGCTGTTGAACAGCCGGGACACCAGGGTGGCTCATCGCCATGCCTGTGATCTGACCAGCTTGGATTGAGTTGCCATTCGCAATCTTCATGCTGGCAAACTCGTTGATCCAGGCTTGGTTACCGACTCCACCGGTGGCGGGCGACTCGAGGCGCATAGCTGCATGATGCTCTGCAGCCATGCGAGCAGCCATGGGAGCGGGAGACATGGCCATGGGAGGACGATGAAGGGCAGCTAGGTTCATATCAGGAATGAGAGGGGCGTGTTCAAAGCCAGCGTTGACTGGACCGCCTTGCTGGAAACCCTCAAAAGCCATCTGGGCAGCGTTGCTTGGGCCGGCATTTTGCGACCGAAACGACTGTTGAAATGTTAGTAAAATGCCAATAGCCGTAGATGAGGGCACTCACAGCTCCAGGGCCAGCCTGGGGAGCATTCACGAATCGATCCTGGTGCAAGGTGCGATCGCGGTCGGTATGCGCAAGCAGGTTCTTGGCCCCGTTGGACGGGCCGCACATGGAATCAGCCATCTTGACGACTTGAGTGAGAGTCGCTGGTTTGGACTGTTCGGGGTTCGGCGGTGCTCTGGAGAAGAACTGGCAGCTGGCTTGGAGGGAGAGCAGAAGGACGAGTGGTTTGGCCGCAAAACCCGGGGGCGAAAAAGTAGTTGTGAGGATATTCGCAAGTTACAAAAAGAAGCCGAGGTCCCTGGATGTATTAGGCAAAAGGGGACCTCTTTGAGAGGCGGTTATTACTATTGATGTTGGGATGAATAGGAAAAGGAAAAAGGCATTATCTATTGTTGTTGGTTGACTAAACCGCCATTGAAAGGGACCCACTTGGTCACGAGACTCTCCTGAGGCTCTGCGAGGATGAGAATGCGTGTTTTGGTCTTTCCAAGTCGGTTCGTGGTGTTGAACTCTTGAGAAAGTCAATGCTCAGTCAGCCTGTGAACGCATGCGGGGAGTGGGGGCGAATTCCCGGCCCGGGATGTGTGTGGGGTAGCTTGGGTGGGGCAAGGCTACGGTGAGACGACTGCCAAGCACTCAAGCAAGGTAAGCAAGGCTACACCGAGCTCACCTTGATTTTCTTGCCAGCTGGACAGTGGACACAGGGGTAGGTTGGAGCATTACGCAGGGCATCAGCTCCTGAGCCTCCAGCGACCGACCTGTCCTCTCGATTCCCATCTGCGACCCCAACAACCGCAACCACCCCTCGCATTCCTCTGCCTGCAACAATACCTGATTGGGAGGACAATAAATACCAGACGAACAATAATAAACCTACAAAATGGTTCGCCCACCCTCTCCCCCGCCCTCCGCCCTCTGCCCTCTGCTGTTCGCTTCGCCAGTCAAGGGAGACCCCAACCCAGTGGACACATGCTAACCATGGCCGGAGTTGTTCAGACAGCGGGCGCCCAGGTTATCAGCAACACCGGTCACGATGACATGATCGTACGTACCCCGCGAGTCCTCGATTAGCTCTCTACCGATTATCCGAGTTCTGGAATTTGACACGCGAGGCAGCACGATGCAGTCCTGGATTACTACGGCCGGAGGTTAGCGACCTGCTCGTCGGATCGCACCATCAAGATCTTTGAGATTGAGGGCGAGTCACAACGGTTGATCGAGACACTCAAGGGGTATGTTTTCCCCCATAAGCACAAGCACGGGCAGCCCCAATCCCCAATGCTGACTGGCGGTTAGGCACGAGGGCGCAGTCTGGTGTGTATCCTGGGCGCATCCCAAGTACGGCAACATCCTCGCGAGCGCGGGCTACGACGGCAAGGTCCTCATCTGGCGCGAGCAAAACGGCGCGTGGCAGCGCATCTTCGACTTTGCCCTCCACAAGGCCAGCGTCAACATTGTGTCCTGGTCCCCCCACGAGGCCGGCTGCCTGCTCGCATGCGCTTCCTCCGACGGCAACGTCAGCGTTCTCGAATTCAAAGACAACAGCTGGGAGCACAGCAGCTTCCACGCGCACGGCCTGGGCGTCAACTCTGTTTCTTGGGCACCTGCCACCACACCCGGCAGCATCGTCAGCAGCAACCCTGGTCCAGGGTCGGCCGGCAACAGACGTTTTGTCACTGGTGGTTCCGACAACCAGCTCAAGATCTGGGCATACGACCCCGCTACGAACAGCTATAAGCAGGAGAGGGAGCCCTTGATGGGCCATACGGACTGGGTCAGGGATGTGGCGTGGAGCCCAACGGTGCTTCAGAAGAGCTATATTGCCTCTGCGTCACAGGACAGGACAGTGCGGATCTGGACGAGCGACCCTGCCAGCCCTGGACAGTGGAATGTCAAGGTTCTGAACTTTGATGCTGCCGTCTGGCGCGTGAGCTGGTCTCTGAGCGGGAACGTGCTTGCCGCCAGTGGGGCGGACAACAAGGTTACCTTGTGGAAAGAGAACCTGAAGGGCGAGTGGGAGTGTGTCAAGACCATCGAAGAGTAATTTTGAGCAAGGTGTAATGATTATGGCGGGCGTTGCGGTGCGTGGTTTAGAAATATTATTATTTACTGGCAGTACGTTTGATGAACATGACAAAATCAGGCTTGGTGTTTCGTGTATGTCATCTGTCTACTACACATTAAAGGGGGGTATCACCACTTTACGCAACAATCACAAAAATACCTCCCACAAACGACAGCACAATCGTCATCCCCATCACCAACCACCCCTCTGTTCTTACCGCCCCAACGCCCTTCACAGCAGGATTAGAGGTTTCAGCTGGCTCCTCATCATCTGTCCCTGTCCCTCCACCATTCCCATTTCCACTCCCCTCCCCATCACTATCATCCCCCCCATAGTTCACCTCCTCCCAACTTTCCTCTTCCACATCTCCAGTCTGCTCCAACACCCAGACCTCCCCACCATAATCATTACTCACAAACACCCTCCCCCCATCATCCACCTGCAACCCCACCGGCCTAAGACAAATCCCGTCCGGCCTGCACCGGTGGATATCCCCTGTATTAAACAAGTCCCTCGCGGCATTCAAACTCCTCACGCTATGCTTCGGCTGTCCAGTCTCAGCATCCCATTCAACCTCAGAGACTTTATACCCCTCCGGCTCATCCCGATTCCAGCTCCCATGAAAGCTGATGTAAGCCTTTGTCCCCTCAGGGTTAAACTTGATATCCAGCGGCGCCATGTGCGCCTTGAAAGTCAACCTGGGGGCAACATAATCCCTCGCGCAAACCTCATCGTTCAGTTCCGCCGTTTGGTTCAGCGAAAACTGATCCCCTGTCGTCAGGGAGCCGATCTCGGGGAAGTCGGTGTTGTTGTACAAGGGGAAACAGAACGGGTAGCCGTGATGGCGGTTTTCCCGCAGGGACCCGTTCAAAAACCCGTGGAAATTCAGCTCTTCACCCGGGTTTTCGTTGTGGATGTCGACGCCTAGACGGGCGGTTTGGTCAATGTTGTTTTCTACCGAGAATAAGCCGCCGGTGAGGGGGTGCTCGGCTATTCCGACCGAGTTGCGGAGGCCGGAGCCGATGAGGAGGCCGTCGGAGGGGTAGTTGTAGGGTGGGGTGGAGGAGGTCAAGTTGGAGATGTTGAAGGCGCGGATCTGGGAGATGCCGTTCTCGAGGGGGATGGAGAGGGGGTCGATGTTGGAGGCGCTGCCACGGGAGACTAACAGGAGGTCCGGGTGGGAGGGGGAGAGGAACAGGGTGCGGGATACGTGGTCGGTGTTGGTCATGTTGGTGATGATCTCGCGGCGGTTGGAGACTGAAGCGGTGGAGGGGTCATAGTCCCATGCCCAGACGCTTTCGCGGGAGGAGGCGTAGAGGGTACGGCCTGAGGGGGAGAGTTCGATGCCGTGGTTGAGCTGACGAGATGTTAGTGATGGTAAGAAAAGGGGAAAGATGAGGAAGTGTACTTACTCGTTCATCTTCAATAACGGTGTTGTTGTTGATTACGTAGGGGCAGGTGCTTGCTCTGTCGGTGATGTTGAGGTGGACGATGCTGTTCTGGGCAGAAACAACAAGGAGACCGCCTCTGCCATCGAGCTTGATGGCACGGGCGAAGCCAAGGTTTCGAGCAAGCAAGTGAGCGGTCCACCCTTTAGCTACCGAGACTTCATAACTCGGCGTCAAACTGATCGCGCATGTCTCTGACGATGAGGTCACTGTCGGTGCAGGTGGCAGCGTAGTTTGCGCTTGAACGTAATCCAGCAGCAGCAAGGCTGCGGTGGTGGATAAGAAACGCATTGTAAGTGAGTGAGGCTATCACTTGAGGCTCAATTGCAAAAAAGCAGGAGCGTGGGGGAACAACAAAGATATAAGACCCATAGCTCCAGCCTTGTCAGGCTAGGGCTTATTATACTTATCTAAGGCCTGGCTACCTAGGAAGCAATACAAACACAAAGACAGCTGGGGCCAAAGCTGTGTTTGTCTTAGTGGGTGTATGCGGTCGTCGTCAGCCACCTTGCCCATGTAAGATATGAGTTGCTCGCCAAGGTCAGCATTGTTGGTTGAAACCTCATGGCGCCTTACGCTCCCCTCATTTCTCTTGCATGATAATGGATGGGACTGGAAGGATCCCGTCTGCCACGCCTGCCCAGAGTCTTGGGAGCTTATAGATGTTTGTTGGTGACCAGAAAGGCCTTCCGTGTCTTGCCTCTCTCGTGTCGTTGAGCGAAGCTGCCGGATAGCCGTTCAGGCCACCGGCTTGTCCCCTGGCGGCCTCCAACTGCTAGCTGTTCAATTCTTCTTACAACTTGCGCAAGAGTCCAATGTATGGTTCTTTACGAAAGCCCAGATGTAGGATAGCTCATACTACATTGGCGGCCCATTAGTAACGCAACTAGTGTGGGTTCCTGGGGTCGCTAAATTATTCTTCAGACGACAGGACAATGAATAAAATGTCGGTGTTATCGCTCTGATGTCATTGGCACTCTGTTGGTTGCTCAGCTGCGGGAGTGGGAGGTGTCGTCCCTCCCGCTATGGTTGTTCGGGAGCTGTCTTGTTATCTCCTGACCTGAAAGATCGATTCCTGACAGCTCATGATAACCTCATTTCCTAGGATGTCCTTGAAACCTCTGAGACTCCACACATCATCTTGTCAACCGACTCTGCCCCGGGCTGTGGTCAGCACTAGCTATTCTCTTGTATGGAGCATGTGATATTGAGGTTGTGGAACATGTTTGAGACCCAGAGGAGATGAATAGAATCAGAAGTCGAACATGTCAAAAATGGAAGCCAGACGGAAGAAGGGACTGCCTGGACTGTCAAACAGTCAAACTCGGTGTTAAGCTAATACCGCGGGGTAGCGTGCGGGGGGTACGGGGTGATCCACCAACAACGGATTCCATTGTCTTGGCATCAGACAGGGGTGCCTTCCTTTTGACCTTTTGAGAACTGTGCCAATGTGCCTGCAGGAAGCTATCACACGATATTGACAACTATGAAGACGAATCTTATCTTTCAATTCTATACCTAGCTACTTGTAACAATTTCCCATGTGCCTTTTTAGCCCTAACCTAATATCCATCATGCAGCTGTCGGTTCCCATTCTAAGCCCCATCCACTCCTTCAACATCACGCAGAATCTCACGATATCACAACCCCTTCTCAACCTCATCCAACCCCCTCAACCCCTCCCAAATCCTCTCACTCTCCCCCCTCCCCAAAGCCTCATACGGTGCCCTCATCCTAAACCTCCCCTCCACCCCTTCCAACTCCCCCTCCTTCACCACGCCCGCCTTCACCCCCGTAAATATCCCCGCCGCCAACTTCGTCCCCGCAACCCCCAAAGCCTTCAACTTCTGCTCCCCCAAAGCGGCCTTCCTATGCAACTCCAACGCCTCCTCTGTTCTTCCCTCCTTCCAAAGCCTATAAACCCTCCCAATCACCCTGGGAAAAACATTCCCAAACGCAGCCACACACCCCGCGCTCCCCACGCTCAACCCCCCAATCAAGAAATCGCTCTGCCCCCCAAAAACACTAAACCTCCCCCTCCCAAACTCGGCCGCCAACCTCGTCACCTTCGCCACGCTCCCACACGTCAACTTCACCCCCACCACATTGCTGTTCTCCTTCACGATCCGTGAAATCATCTCAGAGTCCATGTCAACCCCGTTCGTCACCCCAGGAAAGTTGTAGATCACCACCCCCATCTCCTTGCCTCTTTCCCTCCCTAATTGTCTCACATACTGCGATACCTCGCGGAAAAACCCTTCTACTACGGACGGTTTCGCGCCAAAGTAGGCGCACGGCAGGACGAGGACGTAGTCCGCCCCGGCGGCTTGGGCGTCGGAGATGAATTCTCTCACTTGGGCTGTGCTGTGCCCGCTGACGCCGGCCATGATGGGGAAACCAGGGGGCACCGTCTTGCGCGCGAGGTGGAGGAGGGACGAGCGCTCCTCTCTGGTGAGGAGGAAGGGCTCGCCGTTTGTGCCGAGGACGAGGAGACCGCTCAACCCGGTGGAGGGCTGGGAGAGGTATTGGAAGTAGAGGGATTGGGAGGCTAGGTCGAGGGTGTCAGAAGGAGAGAAGAGGGTGATGGAGGGCACCCAGAGGCCAGGGGGTGGTGGGGGGACGGATGCTTCTGCCATGGCGAGGCTCATGAGGTTGTCAATGAAATTGTGCGTGAGTTGAGATAGTGGCGAGCTGATGTTGTTGAAACAGGTAAACAGAGGTAATGTGATGTGTATCTGTCAACAACAACAACAAAAGAATGTTAAGCCAACGTGTAAGTGAGTGGAGCAATCGATACCCCCCAAGCAGTCTAACCTATCCCATACAGGAAGGTGTCCAATCCTATCAACAAACTTTCCCCTCTTGCTAGCAGCCGACTTCACAGCGAGAACACCACATACAGGCTGAAGCCGTTGGGCCATTGGGCACCCGAACAGCGGAATCCATCCCACCATCCCGATGCCGCATGCCGAGCTCGGGTGATCTCACCGAAGTCTGCCCGCCGGAAACAACTCGGACATCTTCTGTCCTCCCATCCGGTTGCTTGATCCGTTACCACTCACTCACTCCCCTAACCGTGCTGCTCTTGCTTTTGCTCTTTTATAGATGTTATTACCAAAAAAAGTACACTATCTTTTTCTCTCTCATAGATCTCACTCTCCTCTACCTACCAAGGTATGCCTTCCTCTTTTCGCATTCGGGGATATAAAAAGAGCAAAAGGGAAAAAATGACAATTGTGTGTGCTGTCTCGAATTTGAGGAAAAGAAAGAAATAAGTAAAGTAAAAAACAACAGCAAACTTCATTACAAAAGAAAAGGACAAAAAGACAAGATAAAAACAACACCCACAAACGCACCCCGCAAGAACTAACCAAACCCAACCCATTTGTCAACAAGTTTTTAACAGAACCACCTCCTCATCCCTCCTTTCCTCATATCCTCTCACTTGATCATGCTCACCATCAGTATACTGTACGAAACACGTCCTTAAACACATCACCCGGGCCCATTAACGCAACCCAATCACACTCATCTCCAAAGTCCAAACCCTCCGAATCCAAACCTTCAACTTCTGCCCCTGCGGCACCCCCTCCACCCCCTCCAACTCAACACCCTCCCACCAGCACCTCCTCGCCGGCTTCCGCCAGAAAAGCAACAGCTTCTGCGCCATACCCACAGCATTATTTCCCATCTCATTTCCCCTGATATCCGACCTCAGCCTCGCAAGCGCCAAGCTGCAGATGACCGCCTTGTTCGGCTCGCCAGCGCGATGGCCCCAGTGATCATCATGATTGAAACCACTACTCCCAATGATTAGCAGAATTCTCTCATGTAGGAAGAAAAGCAAAAACAAACCCAGCAGTCAGCATCTCAATCAAATGCGCCTCCGTCGTCCCCGGCTCGTCACTCTTTTTCAACCCGCTAAAGATCCCCCCCTGCTCCAGCAACTTCTTCGCCGCCGCCCTCTTCACATCCATCATCTCCTCTTGGGAAATATCCTGCTTGTGCGGGATCGCGTAAAAGTCCAGGTCCTCCCTCAAGACAATAATCCCTGCGCGTCTGCTGCTGTCGTCCCTCTGTTGTTGCGTAGCAGGATCAACGCCCACGACATCGCTACCGTCTTCGCTGGTAGTGGCAGGGATAGAGGACGCGACACCTCTAAAAAAGTCAAGCATGTACTGCAGGGAAGCCGGGTCGTACTGTGTGTGAGTGTAATGGTCAGCTATGTATATCTCTAGATTGCGGAGGATACTGCGGATGTGAGAGGCATTCTGGCTGGTGGGGTCTGCGACTACGACTGGGACTGTGGCACAGGGCATTGCTGAATCTGAAGCGGATTCGGATGCGCCTCTGTGCTGGTCATCGTCGTCGCCGTATGCATTTCCTTGACCCGGCGGTTGCTGTAGTTGATATATCGGATTGGAGAGGTCGCCATCCCCGTCACCGCCATCATCGTCATCAACAACACCAGCACCATTGCCATAATAGCCCTCGTCGTTCCCGTAGTAATAATTGGAATCGGTGGTACCCACATCAACTTGCACGGCGTCGCCGTCCTGGAAGCCGCCGCCCATATGCCCTTCTGGGAAGAGTCCATTGGGGAAAAGCGAGAGCAGGACGAATTCGGGCAACGTCAGGAGCTCATCTCGGGACAGGGTGAAGCGGGTGCCCCTTTGGGAAAAGTCAGTTCTCAAATGTCCATCATTCTCAATCATCATGTCCAAATCTCACCGCAGGTCCATCGTTATCGTCTCATCAGCATTGATGTCTATAATCCCAAGTTAGCCTTTCGTTCCATCTCGTTTACTCGACTACAAGTCGACCAACCTGACAGGGTATTGATTGGCGGCCCCCCTTGCTGGACCTGAGTAATAATACTCGACTCTCCTCCTGCGGCAGCCATGAGGTAGGTGAATGAGTGGAGAGGACTGTATCCCTCCGAATATGCTGGTGGTGGTTCTGCTTCTTCCTCCTTGCTGCGCGAAGACTCGCCCTTGCTGTCCTGTGGAAGCGCGCGTTTGGTTTCGTCTTGGAAGCGAGAGGCGGCGGACGCGCTGTGGGACGACTGAGCTACCTGGTCGGGCGGCGCATACGCTGGTGCGGCGGCGTTGTTTGAAGTAACTTCTTCGTCGCTGTCAGGGGCGGACTCCTTGTGGTTTTCGGCCTCGGGTTTGGGGAGCGCAAAGAGGGACTGGAACGAGGGTGGCGGTCGAAAGTTGGAGCCGCTGGCCGAAGCCTCTGAAGCTGGGTACTGGGGTGGTGGCGACCGTTGGCCTGATGCTAAAGCTTCGTCGGGTGCTTGTTGGTGGTGGAGGAGTTCAGCGTTGACTTCGTCGGTGAAGCAAACCAGGTCTGGGTCAGCCACGGCGTCGGAGAGCTTGTCAATTGCTGGCGACAGTTGGGTGGTGGGCGAGCGGGTGGACGGGCGGGTGGACGGGCGTGAGTCGGACGAGGTGTTGGTGTCGACGGGGCGGTCTCGTGTCACTGCCGTGGTGTTTGCTGGTTGAGTTGGTATGTGATTACTGTGGGTTATTTGTTTGTGCTGCGCTGGCGCGGCTCTATATCTTGACAGTTGACACGGTGCACGGATGGGTTGATGGGCGAGATAGGTAAGGTCCCTGGAGGAGATGTGCGGTCGCGACCTTGATGGAGTCTGTCGTCGGGAGGTAGCAGTGGTTCGGTTGGGGTACCTGGTCGCCTTGCTCAGGAGAGGCGGGTGGATGAATGCTGGAAATTGAATGGTATCCTCAGATTGGTAGGTGGCCCGCAACGGTAGCTTAACAAACCAGAAGTTTTATCTAACAGACAGACGAGAAGGACGACTCGTAAGAGAGATCAATACAATGATGAATGGATCAACAGAATAATTGTTTTCTCTTCGAAGAATAGAACAAAGTAAAAAGACCATTGGTAGCTGAAAGCCCCCGTCCTGTCCTGTCGTCAGGGATTCCCAACATCAGGCCGCTGGGGCCCCCTAACTGCTGCACGCTGCTGCTAACAAATTTCCTGGCAACTGCATTCATGCTGCAGGTGGGGCCCATAGCCGCCCACCAGCACTGGCCAATCAATCTGCAGATCTGATCACCTCAACCCAGGGCAGGCGAGGTTCCATGTTGGACAAGGGTCACTGACACTGTGAATGCCGGATGGCTTCAATTTTGAACTCCTCTATTTGCTGCACCGCAGTGGAACTTATAACGTACAAGATTAAAATGTCTAGTCATCGTCTTCATCACTGTCACCAAAGATGGCCTTGAACACATCCTCTCCTGCCCTCTTCCCCTCCAGCGCTTCATTTCTGGTCGGGTCTATCACCATCACTGGCTCAGCCTGAGGGGCAGGAGTTGACTTGCCAGAGCCCTCACCAACGGAACTATCCCGACTTGTTCCAACACCACCACCTGTTGCTAGGATCTCAGGCCTAAAGACCGGCTGATCAGGAAATAGATTAAATTTTGACGAGGTTCCATGGGTCGGTTTGGTAGAATGATCCTCATCTGGTTGAACATGCTCTGGTGGCCTCACGTTGAACCTCTTACAGAGAAGCCGTGTAGGATAGAAGTCGGTGACAGACCTCGTCATAGGACCAAACATACCAAGCCTCGCTGCTTCCTCGGCCGGGTCCTGAGGCTTTGGCGGAGGTTTGGACAGGATATCCTTCTGACCATCCTCGGCTCCGCTGCTTGGTTTTGTGGTGGAAGATGTGGTGAATCTGCTGGCCATGAAACCCGTCATCGGCTTAAAGATGCGGGCGCAGTTGTAGAACTCGGTCAGCTCTCTCAGCCAGTCCTCGCTGTTCATTCGTGGAGGCTGCGTTCCTGGGGCGGGTTTGAATCCAGCTTGGTATTCAAGGAAGGCGATATATCTCGCCCGTTTCTTCTCGTCGTCTGCATAGGGCGCGCCACTGCTGACCCCCCTTGATATAGCACCGATAGCTGTCTCCTTGTCAAGTTTTGGAACGCGGCTGAGCAGCTCATTCATACGCTCCTCTTCACTCAGTGCATATTCTGCCGGGACTTCACCCTTGGCCTGAGGGAGATCGGCTCGACCCGTGGCAGCAACCAGGCGCTCTCGAGCGGCGGGAGACAAGAAGTCGAAAACTGACTTTCCAGGTAGTTGTTTCTCTCCAAGGATGGCTGCGCGGGATTTTGGATCGAGCGTCGATGCCTTCGCCGCATCTGCTGCAGATACAAAGTCGGACGAGCCACCCGCTGGAGATTTGGGCTTCTTCGAAGAGATCCAGCCTGGTGGAACCTGGGGGGGCGGATACTTGCCTTCGCTGCTGACGGCCGACGTCAGCGCATCTGGTTCCTTGCCAAACACAAAGCCATCCAGAGGCAGTCGTCCATCGTGGCATTTTCGAACACCGAGAGCAATTTTCCCCAGGGCTGTCCTTTTTGACGGCATGAACGTGGGTTTCGCCTTGACAGCGGGGTTGATGGTGGTCGTCGCCTTTTTCTTTTTTTTATCACCTCCTATCACCCGGTTGTAGGATATTTTGGGCCCAATTTCGTAGGGATCCTCGTCCTCAGACCCCGTGTCGTTCAGAATGCCTATACCAATGCCACCTCGCGGCTTGTTGTCCTTCTTCTTTTTGCGGTCTGTTGGTAGTGTGAATCGAGACTGTCCAAACCCGCCCATGCTGTCGTCGTCATCCTCGTCATCTAAACGAACGACGCCGTGGCTTTTGACTGAGGATCCGATAGGTGTCAGTCTGGCATGGCTTCCATACCCTAGCCCCTTCTGGTCTGTTTTCCGCACAAAGGAGATCATCGGTACGTTCTCGGGAGCAAACAGATAAGTCTCGCCAGGGCCATTAGAATCGCTGCGAAGTTCGAGGCGGGCTTTTCTTCGGACCTTGGGACCTATGCCTTGGCCTTCTTTCCAGCCCATTTTCTTGAGCAGCTTTTCGCCCATTGTCTCCCCAGTAGCTCGGAATAGGCCCATGAGTCCTGTGGCTCTTGACGCGTCGTTTTCGGTGGAGCCCAGACCGGCAAAGGCAGCTTTGGTTTGTATCCTCCGGTCCTCTTCGGCATCGGCAAGATCTTCCTCGTCCATGAAGTCCTCAGGACGTTGTTGGGCGGGTTTCGGGTCATCTTTGCGGCGATTTGTACGTGAAGATACAAAAGTTGCGGGTGTCCACCCTTCTTTGGAACCAACTGTATTGAAATATCTGAGAAGATGGTCGGTGCCTGTTGGGCATAGGGGACTGGGTAATGGCTGGACGCTTACCCTGCACTGAATCCTCCGGTGAAGGCGCCATGGAGCCTCTTGCGCCCGCGCTCATCCCTCACCTCCTGCTTCCATATTGGCACGTAGGAGCCGTCGTCCCGCACATCGGGGTCAAGCGGTGGGAGTGGTGTCCCGAAGAAGACGTATGGTGATTGCTGGGTAGTAAGGTCCGCTTCGTAAGCGGCGCGCGAACGCTTGTAGGACATTGGGAAAGCGTGGTTGTTGGCTCTTATGAATAGACTCGAGCGCCGTGGTTGTACGCTTATCGCGCCGCTCTGCGTGGTGGTAGTCAATGGTTGACGAATATTGCTAGAATCGGATGGTGTTTGGGGAATGGCAATAATTCCACCATGAGCACATGCTGGCAGTACCGAGTAGGTTATTGACTGTCGGTTGACAGAGGGTCAAATATGGAAGGCGGTGAGAGCTCTGGAATAGAGATGTGGGGCCTACCACCGGCCCCAGAATGCGGGTGCGGGGGTTTAGCGCATCCGAACTCTTGGATTGTGGAACATTGACGTCCAGCCTGGGCCTTTGCTCTTCTTTCCTGGAAGCCAAATCACCAACCCACAAGTCCTGGGTACGGGTTGATGGTCTGGCCGTCTTACAGCATTGAGAAGTCTTTATAGGCAGGCCATTGCCTGAGTACTACTGCTGTACCATTATCGTTCTACCATAAGATCACCAGATCGCTTTAACTCATATCTGAGGGTTCGATATGGGCGCAACCGTGACGGAGTATCAGACCGACCCCCCTTGGGAGATATTCCAGCTGCGGGGGAAATGTAATTTCTCGAACAACGTCACCGCGGCAGACTGAAACATCCAGCAGATTATCGTGACCCCCCCGCGGGCTGCTCGCTTCGACCGATCGGCGTCATGATATCACCTCAGGCACCACGTCCGCCTGCTGTGTTCAGGGCCTTTCGAGGACTCCTTGTGAAAACAACTCAACGAACCCGGCAGTCTGAAGAATCCCCGACGGAGGGAGGACCTGCATTTTATTAGACTCGGGTGATTTCTAGGTTTCACATGCAGGTCTTCACTGCTGAACAAGAGGCCCAACCGGCCGCTTCGGGTTGCGAAACACGGAAACACGTGCAAAGAAACTGACAACGGACCCGATAGGACAGAAGTAGAATTGCGTCCCCGTCCCGGATTCGACAGCGAAGGTCATCAATAGCTCGCAAAGACTTCGAGAACAACGACTCGGGTAGTACCACCGTTGCCACACGTTTCTTGAACAGGCCGACGGGGCCTCGCTCTTGCTGGCGGCCCGTTATTCAAGACAGGCTGCTAGACAAGAGCCGGTCGGCAGAAGGCTGCTCGCACACCATCCCATCTTCGCCCTCACCAATCAGGGCCGGCCGGGCAACCTGAAAGTCAGCCCTGCAAACCAAACTGCTGAGGTGAATTTGACGGTGAGCGAGCAACGAGTCCCATCAAGCTGTGCCGTTGGGTGATGGAGGCTGGTCGTTTGCTCATGATGTGCCCGTGAAAGCATGGCAAGCTCATTACACAGACAATGTCTGTATTGCTGTGGGAATCTCACCATGTCTTGTGTCGGGTAGATGTCCTCGCGAGGGTTGCTTTTTGAGGTGAAGGTGGGTTGATGAACATCCATGGAAGTGGTGAGTGGGTCACCGCTGTCTGCCCAGACATCGCCCAGCCCCCCGGACGGGGAATTGACATTGGCCAGAGCGGGGACCAGCGGCAAAATGCTGCCATTCATCTTGACTGTCATCGTCGCTGATGCTATGCTAGTGTAGTGTACCTACTGTAGTGTAGCAGATAGCAGATTCGTACGTAGGTAAGGAGACGGTTCGAAACAAAAGAAACAAACAAAAGAGTAACCCGGATTGTGCATAAACCGGGCTGGAGACGCAATGCAATGCCATCATGGAAATGCCAGTTCACACACCTCAGCTACCACGGCTACCTAGATAGGTACCCGCTAGAGAAGGGCAGCCAGCCAGTCCAGTCAGTCCAGTCGAGCCCCTGGCCCGAGCCCAAACACCGATTTGTTCCCCTCAACTCACTAAAAAAGCTGCGTCAACTGCCCAACCTTGGAACGACACGCTGCAGGCTGGACACCACCTCACGCACGCAGCCCACGCTTCTCCAACCAAATCCCAACCCCGGGCCCCCAATTCTTTGTCCGCCCTCGCCCTCGTCTCGCCCAGGTCTATCAGGTCGCCAAACCCTCACCCACCGCATCTCACGATCCATCCTGTGTGTTTGTCTTTTTGTTGTTGTTTATCTCCACCGCCCCGCTGTCTGTCTGCCTCCTGACCGATCAATCGACTGACCGAAACCGTTGCCAAATCAACCAAGTCAACTGCCTCCTCTGGACTCGACTCAACCTCTACTGCTACTCTTTGTGAAATTGCCTTTGCATCATCACCGCCTTCACCCACGCATCTCCGTTGTGCCGACGCCTCTCCCTTTGCAAGACCTTTCCTCACCGTGTTCAATTGCCCGGGCTCCGGGAGTCCAACCATGACAACCACAATGCCAGCCGCTGGCACCGAAATGCCAATCCGGTCGCAGTCTGTCCGGACACGGCGCCCGCCGACAGGCACCCGTCCCGACCCTCTGCCACGATCCGAATCATCTACGAGAGCCGAGGCGTCGCGCCCGTCGCGTACCAGGAGCCAGCGCTCGACAAACGCCCCGTCCCCTCGTCACCCCCAGCAGGCTGAGACTTCGGCTCCTCCCCCGAGCCACCACGCCGAAGAACACCGCGCCGATGGCAGTTCGACCGACCCCCGGAGGCACCACACCTCCAAGCACAAATATCGTACCATGATTCCCGCCCCCTCGGGCAATTACACCTTCATCAAGACCATTGGCCAGGGTAGCATGGGCAAAGTCAAGCTGGCCAAAAAGGAGGTCACAGGCGAACTGGTCAGTCATCACGGTTTCCCCACCGTTATCCTCGGCTACATTGTGGGTCAGCCCATCTAACCTTGGATCTTTTACTTGTCAATAGGTTGCTTGCAAGATTATCGAGAGAGTCTCGCCCGACGATGGTCGCCAGAGCAGGGAGGAGAGAGAGAAGGCCGATGCCGCCAGGGAGGACCGAAATGCGCGTGAGGCTGCCATCGTCAGCCTGCTCAACCACCAGTACATCTGCGGGCTCCGGGACAACCTGCGGACGAGATGGCACTGGTACATGTTGTTTGAATACGTTAATGGCGGTCAAATGCTGGACTACATCATCTCCCACGGAAAGCTCAAGGAAAAACAGGCTCGGAAATTCGCCCGCCAGATTGCCAGCGCCGTCGACTACTGCCACCGAAACAGCATTGTCCATCGGGACTTGAAGATTGAAAACATCCTCATCAGCAAAACGGGTGACATCAAGATCATCGACTTTGGTCTCAGCAATCTTTTCTCGCCGGACGAGGACAGGAAGCTAAAGACCTACTGTGGCAGTCTGTACTTTGCCGCCCCTGAGCTCCTCCAAGCAAAGCCCTATACCGGTCCCGAGGTGGATGTCTGGAGTTTTGGTGTGGTGCTCTTCGTGTTGGTGTGCGGAAAGGTTCCATTTGACGACCAGTACATGCCCGCCCTTCACCAAAAGATTAAGAAGGGGGCGGTTGACTACCCGAGCTGGCTGTCTAGTGGTAAGTGGATGATTGTGTCTATGATTCTCTGCTCTTGGTACTAATCCTGTTCTTAGAATGCAAGCATCTTATTTCGCGAATGCTGGTGACGGATCCAAGACAACGTGCTACCATGCATGAGGTCATGAACCACCCCTGGATGCTCAAGGGTTACAACGGGCCACCCGAAAACTATCTCCCGCACCGCGAACCCCTGTCGCTCCCGCTCGACAATGAAGTAATTGCAAACATGACAGGCTTCAAGTTTGGCCCTCCAGAATACATCAAGGAGGAGCTGACCAAGAGGATCAAGTCCCCCAAATATCAAGCGGCTGTCAGGCGGCTCGAGAGGGAGAGGGAGCAGCCACAGCCCACGCCCAAGGACGTTGAGAAGAGGCGTGGCTTTGGTTTCGATTTTTACAAGAGGAGAAACTCAGTCACTAGCCGGGACACGCTGACCACCACCAGCTCCGAGGGCCTGCCCATTGGCGACGACCCGTTGAACGCCTTTGACCCTCTAGTTTCCATCTACTATCTCGTGCGGGAGAAGCTTGAACGCGAGCGTGAGGGCCAGGCCGCCCAAGCTGGTCCACCAGCGGCGCCGCCCAGGGTTCAGGTCCCGCCATCACCACAGCACGCCCAGCCTCCACCGGTGCCCCCATCCCCAATTGTACGACCCAGAGAGAAGCACTCCCTTGCCGAGATTGTACCCCCAGCACCAGCACACACCGACGGCGGACGTGGAACCCGAACCAGGGCTAGGTCCCACAGCGAGGAGCAGACCAGAGAACCCGTCAAGAATGGGCTCTTGTCGCCCGACATGATCCCTCAAAAGAAGGAGAGCATCTTCCGACGACTCAGCACCCGCGACAGGAAGAAGGATATCGGCGACGCAACTGGCAAGTCTATTCAAAAGTCGGTGTCTATGCGCGCCAAGTCGCTTGGCCACGCCCGCAGGGAAAGCATCCAAGCGCGGCGGGCGAAGCGAGAGGCTGAGGCAGCCCGAGGCGATGCGGCACCTGCCACCGCGCTGCCTGTGCGGGAGGAAACCGATGCCGAACTCGGCGAGCTCGACAATAACAACGGCGGGGAGACAAGCGGTGGTTCTAACGAGCGCCTCGAGCCAGAGGACCCCGACCTCGCCAAGCCAGTCTTCCTCAAGGGTATCTTCAGCGTGTCGACCACATCGACAAAACCACTGGTGGAGATCAGGGCAGACATCAAGAGGGTACTGCGGGCACTCGGGGTGGACTACAAAGAGATCAAGGGCGGATTCAGATGCGCGCATAGTCCTAGCATTGCGGAGCATCAGCCTCAGTATGATCGGTCGAGGTACAGCCACCAGAGCAGTGACGAAAGGAGAGGTGGTGGCAGCAGGGGCATGGACGATGGCGAGATCAAGTTTGAGATTTTGATTGTCAAGGTGCCTATTGTGAGCTTGCATGGTGTGCAGTTCAAGAGGGTGGGTGGTGACACATGGCAGTACAAGGCCATGGCGGAGCATATTGTGAGGGAGTTGAGGTTGTAGACGAGGAAACATAAAAGGTGGTTAGGATAGTGAAGGTTTTGGTGGATTTGGGGGTTCGTATACTTGGGCGGTGGGCTGCTTGTGTGAGAGGAAAGAAACAAAGGGGAGGGAGGGGTCTGTGTGTTTGGCTTTTTTGTCTTCTTCGGCATGGCATACGGTGGCTTGGGAGAGGGGAAAGCGGTGGGTTGGGACTTTTTTCTGTGCCTTTTTGAAAGAGAGAGAGAGAGAGAGAGAGAGAGAGAGAGAGATTCATCCACAAGTTTTCATGATTTGAGAATTTTTTATTATTCTAATTACTTTTTATTAATATGAGACTTTTTTTTCTTGCGCTTGAACGGATGTATACCTATGCATTTGGGTTCTCGGTTCTCACCATAAGGTAGTCCCTTGCCAAGGCACATTTGTCAAGATACAACTTAACATGAGGACATCTTTCGCTTCAGCTGACGAGGCCGCCCACCCAGTGTCCTTTGCATCACTTAGCTACCTTATCTTATGCATTCAGCTTGCATTAGAATTGCGCGATGCTATGGCGGGGAAAGAAGACGCAAGGCTCGATAAGGCGGTAACCAATGTAGGTGTCCATGTCAACCTCATACCTCCCTACCGCCCCGTCTACTCTTTTACAGTCAGGGTCAACTCTCCTTGCAACCTTGAAATCATCAAGCGGTGTTGCCCATCCACGAAATTCAGCAAACCAGATCCAGCACTCTTTTACAGGGATAAAGCTTTTACTTCCATTGGCAATCTCGCCCATGTGTGTTCTGATATCCCTGCTGAAGCCTTCTTCTATGTGGCACTTGAAGATTGCCTCTTGAACCAAATCTAATCATGATTAATAGCGTGTCAAGTCGATCTTCTTACAAGAGTGTGGGCATGCCCGTACATGGATGACAATGGTGACGCAAAACCCCGATCCTGAGGTCGCTTTGCAGCAAGGTATGAAGGCATTTTCATGAGTTTCAACTAGAAACAAACAACCGTTCTATAATATTGAACAAAGGCTAGTAGACAGGCTCAATATTCCACAAAGGCCTTCTCGCTGAATGGACTGGCCTTTCGGTCCTGGACGGTTTCTTATAAACACGCCGATTGAGATGAACAATATCGATGACGGGACGGGCATACGGGGGCTTACTACTCTGCCCTCTGCAAGCACCGAATCCATCTCATCACAGATTTCAGTGGACGGTTTTACGTCTTACGACGGGTACGCAAAGCATCCGCAGCACGATACATCATACAACACTCGCGCCACCGTTCTTCAGGCCACCGATGGTGATATCAAAATAAACCTGGCATCATTGCAGCGCATCAGGATTCTGCATCTTCGTCAGAGGCTGGTTCATGTTGCGTACGACTACCGCTATGCAAAACTTTCAGTCCTTAGGAAAGGCCCATACGAATATGGTCTTGATTTCGAGGATCCCAAACCCGAGGATCACAGACCCGATGCTATCGACCTTAGGGATACGATACAAAGTCCACGAATTGGAAGCTTCGATTGGAGCTGTTGGGCATGGCTCTCTTGGGGGGTTCTTTTCTCATGGTTCCTATGTTTATTATGGTGTTTATCAACACCCTTGTCTCATGACTGGTTACTACCTCGGCTTTTGTGTTGGCATTCGGTGTTGTGTTGGCGTTCTATCTGAACAAACCATTTGATGTATTTTCAGGCACAGCGGCTTGTGCTGCTGTGCTCGTGGTATTTGTGGGGATAACCCTTGAAGCTACCACCGGGTAGTCGGAATAAGCTTGAGGGAATTGGGGACAATGGGATGGTTTGATGTACCTTACATACCCATGAATGACTTACCTTAGGCACAATCAGACAGCTAGAGATCAAAAAGAAGACATGGGATTTGTTGGTTATATACTTGTCTCGTCAATTTGAGATGATATTGACCTCCTAGAACTCTTTCACTCTCCCGCTTTCTCACTTTCTCAATTTCTCAGCCCCCCCTCCAAAAGTCCCCTTACAGCCCATCTTCCATCACCTCCATCCACACTTGTTGTACCCTCATTGCTTCCACCATTATTATCCGGAACTAAACCATGTCGCTTGTCTGGCAGTGTTCGAGGAGTCGTAGTACCTACCTCACCCCTTGGTAACCAACTTCTCTTCCACCTTCCCTCCAGTTGTCTCAGCCAGCTGTCGTCCCCCTAGCTCCCGTGGTCGTTCTAGCTCCCGTGGTCGTTCCAGCTCACGAGGTCGTTCCAGCTCACGATTCCGTACGGCCTCAGCTGGCAACGTGCTCCCCTTCGTCTGCAACTTTGACGCTTCCGCCCGCATCTGCTTCCGGAGGATTTGACAGGCGCGGTTGTAAGTTGGGTCGTAGCGGCGGACAAATTTGATGTTTGTCCAGGTGACGTAGCAAATCACGTACAAGAGGAACATATTGAGGGGAGGCCATCCTGTGAACGGGAGGTCATCGTCGTCAGATTCGGGAACGTCTCGCCGGTTCTTGCCGCCTGTGTTTCGGCGGGGGTTTGATTGTCCAGCATTGTTTGGGCTTGACGAGGTGAACGGTCTTGAGAAAGAGGGTGCTGGCCTAAGGAGAGAGGCGCAGAAGGGGAAGGGTTTGAAGCGGCGGATGAGTCGGTGGTGCAGCATGATTGTTGTTGGAAGAAGTCAAAACTGAATGAGCGTTAGTTTCCGGACCCTGCACTGTTTCTCAACGCACCCTGTGGGGCCACTTCCACCACATATATCCCTAACCCTCAACCAAAAACCCCTTTGCCGTTATACCCACTACTTTACAACCACCTAACCTTAAACTACCTAACTATTAAATATATATTACGATATTACTGTTAGGCTGCCCTATAAAGCCTTACTTGGCGTTAATTTTCAAACGCTTAAATCGATGAAAAGGCCATATATGGGGTGACCAAAACTGAGCCTTAAGCCCTCGAGCCGTAACCAACACCCAATAACGTCAGCCAACCAACTACGTGATGGACTCATTCCTGGCGACGGCGAGGTCCTTTAAAAGCAGTGAGGTGCACCACTTCACTGCGTTGATAGTGTTTTTTAGACGCAAAAGTCGAAAAATACCATATAAATTACGTGGTTTCTGTCCATGTTAGGTACATTTCATATGCCCCCACAGGGTACGTTGAGCAAAAGTGCAGGTTCCGGAAACTGATGCTCAACAGAATATGTCGGGAATGATGGCGAGGCACTGGGTCAGAGCCTGTGTTGTCAGATTTCTTTTTCTTTTCCTTTTCGTTGGATTTGTTGTTGATGGAGGTGGGTGATTCCCCTTCTTTCTTCCGCTGCTCTTGTTGCTGCTGAATATCGTGACGGAAAAAATCGATCTTGTTCGAGATGTTTGCTTCAGATATGCCCCCTCTCTGCGACGATCACCTGTCTCTTTGACGGATATGCCCGTGACGGTTGAGGTGAGAGCTGGGTGTGTGGTGTGGGCACAGTGCCCACCGCCTGCCCACCACCTTGTTCCCACACCACCACTTACCAATATCCCAGAGAGTGCGTTGGGTGGTGGTGAGAGTATCTAGAAGGAGGAGGTAGAAGGTAGGATGTGGCGGGGATGTAGACGGTGAGGCCTGCTCAATATTGTCTATTCTGGTGACGTAAGAATTGGTATTTGAAGGTGCAGGTGTTGGTGCTGAGATGGCCAGGGCATCTCTATCAACTTGAATAGAAGTTGAGATGCGGGGAAATATGAGCTGGGTGACCGTGTATAAAACAAGAAGAGATGAAAGTTTTTGTCGGGCTGCAATCCCCTCTCTGGAATGTCTGCGCATCAGTGGTGCCCTGAGTCGGCACAGTGTTTGGAACAGGGCTGTTGTCCGGGTGTATGCGAGTGCGGTGCCGGGTAGCTGACCGTGAGAGACTCGCAATTTGTTTCCCCAAGTTTGCTGTAGCCTCCAGCCGCTTTTTGCTATTTCTGGGTAGCGGTGATAATGTCAGTTGCCATGGGGTGACTGGGGGGGGCACTTTTGGCAACAAGGCTCGCCGGAAATAGCCGACTTGAGGGGGAAGTGAAGCGAGGATGAGAAACGAGACGGCGAATCATGTTTGTCTTGGTGTGATGATAGAATTGAGTTGCCTTTCAAATTGGTCCTCGTTCACAAATGAAATATTTTGAGGCTCTTCTTCAAGGGTCGAAAAGGGAGCATGCATGTCTCAGCTGTTTGAGTGGAAGCGAACAAATCATGACAACTTACAGTGTCGAAATGTCCATGCCAAACTGTGAGCTGAATTCATAGATCATACATTCATTATTATGTACATGCCCTCATGGCCGCTTGATCGTCAATGGCTTGAATGGCTTACGCAGTCTATCTATCGGCGCGATAGGTGTTCTCCCGACTCTCCCCACGGGGCTGGGTCTTGTCAAACCTCCTGCTCCTTTCCCTGCCGTGAGTAGAGTTGGTCTCGTGAAGGTTGTGCTGTGAAGGCAGGCTGCCACTCTGGTCGGCTCTGGCGGGGGATCATCATCTTCATCGGGATCCGGTTTGATGCCGTCAGCCTTGACAGGAGAGCTGGAAAAACAGGGATAAGCCTTTCCTTTGGGGGTCTCTTCAGGGGCTGGAGCAGGCCGGGGAGGACGAGAAAGCAACGTTCCTTTGGCAGGTTTGTGCGTGGCTAGGTTGGGAGGAATCGCTTGCTGGCCTGGGTTGGCTGTCACCTGTGGAGAAGCAAAACTGGTTTGAGCTGGGACGGTTGTGTTGCGAGAGGATGTTAGTGGAGTGGGATCAACACTCGAGTTAGTGGTAGATTTTACGAAGCTGAGAATGCTCTTCTGATCTGGAGGACGTCTGTTGGCCAGTTTCTGCACCTGTTCAGCCTTTTGCCTAGCCTCGGCCGCTGCGTTTGCTGCTGTGATGGCAGCCTGGTGCATACCGGCATTGACGAAGCCAGGCAACGACGAAACAGTGAAAGAAGAGGCGCCTTCCATAGTTGTTGTGTAGTCTCTATGCCACTGGGCGTCTTCGCCTGACTTCTTTTGACCAGACATATAGGAGAGCCTGGGCCGCTTTGCTTGCGGTCCATCATCTGAAGTGCGACCCTCAGTGCCGCCAGCCGGGACCTCTTTGGCTTCCTCTGGGTCTACAGGGAACAAGTTGTCTTCGGGATTGAACATTGAGGGCAAGGATTTGAAGACCGCATCCTCTGGGGGTAATGTGCGGCCAAGCACCTTGGCTATCTCTAGCATGACCGGACGGTCGAAGCACGGCCCCTTGGTTGCAAATGCTCTGTGCACAGGCTCCACAAAAGACGACAACTGGTTGCGCTCCCCGTTGCCGTTGGTGCTGAACAGTGGACAACTCAGATAGAGTAGACTTTGAGCTCTTGTCATGGCGACATACAAGAGTCTTCGCTCCTCATCGTTATCGTCGGATCGCATGTGCGGGATCGAGCCGGTGTAGACGGCAGGGACAAAGACGACGGGCCACTCGAGTCCCTTGGCTGCGTGGATGGTAGATATGGTGACAAGCGGCTTGTTCTCCCCGTCGTCTCCTGTCTGGACATCGGATGCCAAGGAAACATTGGCCAAAAACCGCGGTAAAACCTCGTCCTCCTTTGTCTGCTCGAGACCTTCGATTTCTGGAAGGACCTCGTCATCACTGGACTCTTTCAGATCCCGCACAAAGTCGCCCGCAAGAGTGACGAACTCCTCCACATTGGCCCATCTCGCCTCGTACTCATCAGGGTGCGTGTCTTTCAGGTGCTTTTGGAAGTTGAGAGCGGCCAGAAGCTGCTCAATCATCTCCACTAGCCCAAAGGCCGCCCCATCAGGCTTAACATCCTCCTCCATTTTTCGACGGATATTATCCAGAGGACGAATGAGACTGGCTGCAATTCTTTGCTCCATGGGTTTCGGGATTTTCGTCTTTGCGGTGCGATCTCCTCGGCAGTGCTTGGTCAATATGACCCAGACACTCAGTGACGAGCTCTCTGATTCCTCCAGCAAACTCTTTATGGTCACGTCTCCAACTCCTCGTTTCGGCGTGTTGATGATCCTGGCCAAGGCATCGTTGTTTTCGGGCTGGTAGATGACGCGCAGATAATCCAGGATGGCTTTGATCTCCAGACGCTCGTAGAACTTCTTGCCGCCCACCATTCTGTAAGCGATGCCGGACTTCCCCAGAGCACTCTCAATATGCCTTGAGAGCGAAGCTGAGCGGAGCAAGATGGCAACATCGTCAAAGGTCAGCATAGATCCAGACATCAAGATGACCCTCCTGATCTCGGAGACGATCCAGTCTGCCTCGGCAGAAGCACTTTTCAGCCTCCGCAAAACCGGACGAGGACCTCGGCCATGGACAGGCTTCAGAGCTTTCTGGTATCGCTTTTTGTCTTGCTGTATCACCAACAGGGACAATTTGAGGATGGCGTCAAACGATCGGTAGTTCTGCTCAAGCGAGATCTCGTCTGTGCCGGGAAAATCCTTCAACATTCGCCATAGGTTCTGAATTTCAGCAGAACGCCATCCATAAATGCTTTGATCTGGATCCCCCACAATCGTAATCCTCTTGTGGCGTTGCGCAAACAACTTCATGAGCTCGTACTGAATCCCGTTGGTGTCCTGGTACTCATCGATGAGGACGGTCTGAATGTTGGAGACGCATGATGGAAACTCGCGGAGCAGTTCGACGCAGTGAACCAGCAGGTCATCAAAATCCAGCAGGTTTGACTTCTTCAGGTGGGCCTGATACTCATCATAGCATTCCTCGAGGTCCTTTTCTCCAGCCGTTTTGGTGGCTTTCTGACCTGGTGGCTTCGCTACTGCCTCGTCCCCTTTGGCCTTCTTTTTGCTGATCCACGAGCGAACGGCCACAGGATCGAGAGTGACTTGTTTTCGCTTGCATATCCGGGCAATAATGGAGCGCGAGTCGCCGTCGTCAGCAATGCCAAATTTCTGATTGATTCCAATCTTCTTGCCGTAGGCAGCAAGATAGCGCCGGGCTATGCTGTGGAAGTTGCCCAAAACAATTTTCTTTTCCCTGCCATCTCCAAGAGCTTTGCCAATGCGCTCTTTCATCTCCCGGGCAGCCTTGACTGTAAAGGTGGCGACGACGACATCCTCGGGGCGGTATCCGACATGGTCAATGAGCCATACCACTCGCGATGTCAGGGTGTGCGTCTTGCCGCTGCCGGGCCCAGCAAGGATGGCGACAGTAGCGGCATCTGAACTCACTGCTCGGCGTTGGGCATCATTCAAGCTGCTGAGGATGGGGTGGTTTGCTAATGGCGGAGGCATGTGCTGCAATGGTCTCGGGCGGTGCAGAGTGCGATGAAATATGCTCCAAATTTTGCAATTGATGGGAATTTATGGGTTGGCCATCTGAGGAAAGAAAGAGGTTGCAAATGTTAAGCTTTGAGACGAGATACAGAAGACGCGTTCATGCGAAACAGAGAGCGTGTGTCCATGTGGGGCAGTCGCGGAAGCACGTGAAGGCAGTCCACCAAAACTCTTGCTTACCTAATCCCAGGTTCAGGAATGCAGAAATCAAACCTTCTCTTGAAGAGCTAGTAGGTAATAAACCCTCTGTTTGAGGTTACCAGGTAAAATGGTGTGGCTTTGCAATCATGATTATCATACATGGCCGAAAGATCACACCTTAATTACCGGGCCGCTTACGGGGCAATTAGTCCACTCTCAGGCCTCAGTGAGCCCTGTGCCATGCCATCATAGTGGCAAGCAATCAATCAATCAATCAATCGGAAGCGTGGTCGATCCGTTCATGCGCCGAGAGATGCCCTCCGGTGGGCAGCACACCCAGTGACACCTCCCGCTCCTCTCTGCTGTGGTTCTCGATCCCCAAGACGGCCGTGCTTTTTCCTGTCACTTTAAGCCTGTGCGTGACGGGATGTGATGTTTTATTCAGAGAACGGACCGAATCCACAGCTGTTAGTGATCAGAGGCTGATCACCGATATCAGAGGTTTATATCACAGCAAGCTAGCACAGGCGCAACTTGGCTATCAAGGGGGGAATGTGAAAGTTGACGCTGCAAGTGGTGGCCTATCCTGCATTTTTGGGAACGCTACTGCAGCACCAGTTCAAGTGAACTCGCTCGCATTGAGAGTCACAAAAAAAAAAACTCCTATTGTACAATACAACCCCTGAATGATTGTTAGTGCGAGACTTTGCGCCCGCGTGCCTTACCTAACCAGGCTTATAATAGGGTCACCTAACTAGGGTTATTGGCCAATTAAACTGCTAGGCTAAACTTAAAAAATCCTTCGACCTACACCACCTTTTCTACCTTATACCTATTTAAAATAGCTATAAATTACACTCTTTATTACTTTTACTTTAATTTAATTTAACTAATATTATAGGATTTAATTTCTAAGCGTTAAATTACCTTTATAATACTTTTAATCGAGAATTAATAATAAGATTACAAAAAATTAATAGGAAAAAATAATTAAAATTAAATAAGGAAGATATATTTTCGATTTTAATTTTAAATCCTAATTTTTTAAACCGTTAAGTCGCTTTAATATATATTTAATTAATTAAACTAATTAAACCGGTTAAATTAGTTTAAAAGAACGGTTTTCCTAAGTCTTTTTTATAAGTAAGTAATTCCTATATTTAATACTTTTTTTTTAATATTTTTATTAAACTTACTATATTTCGTTAACTTTTATAAATAGTATCTTTTTACTTTACTATTAATAACTTTAAAACTCCTATATTTAACCTTAAATTTTAATTATTTTTTTAATATTAATAATATTATACCTTTATAATTAAATATATTTACTATATTACTTATTAAATAAGTAAGTAATTAAGTTTTAACTTTAAGTTTAAAAATAAAGTTACTTATAACTTAAACTTCGGTAAATTAAAAGAGTATTTAAGTAATAATAATTTCTTAAATCTACCGTTAAACCGGAAATAAAAGGCTTACTTTTAATACTATAATAAAGTAAGTCGTTAAAGGTATAAGCTTACTTATAAGTAAGCGGCTTTATTTATAAGACCTAATAAGTATCTTTTTTACTATTAATTTCCTATATTAATAAAGATAATAACCCTATTAAACCAATATCCTTTTTTCTTTACGGTTAAATAATTTATTTCTTCAAGTTTACTTAAGACTTTTACCTCTTTAATATAATTATTAATACCTTTATAATTACCCTTACCTTTAAATACTTCGTTTACTTTATTAAGTCTTTTATTATTATTAACTTTAAATAACAGTTAAATAAATCTATAACTTCTAAGCTTTTCTTTACTTTTTACTTTATAAGCTTTATCTTTATTAATTAACCTACTTACCCTCTTTACTTTACCTACCCTCCTTACTTTATTTACCTTTTTTAATTTAATTATACTCGCTCCGAACCTTAATCTTTAAAATATTATAATTAACGTTATTATTAAATACTTTAAAAAAGCTTAAATAATTATTATAATTAAAAAGGCTAATATAAAGGCTTTAAAGTTTTATACTAAATAATTATATAAGAAAATTACTAATACTTTACGCTTAACCTTACGGTAAGTATAATATATAATACTTATTAACGTTAAATTATAAGCTATTTAAAGTAATTATATACCTTTAATTTTAACCGAAGTCAGTACGATACTTTATAAAATCGTCGATATATTTAAGAAAAGTAAAAGACGCTTATTAATTAAAGAACTTCGTCGATTAATTCTTAAATTATAAATATTTAACGCTTTTTCGATTTAAACTTACTTTAATAGTAATAATATATTAAAAGTATTTTAACCGATAAGGTAACTGCTTATTAAGTATATTTAGAAATTACAGTTTAAATTCGGTTTATATTAAATAGGTTTTACCGCTTTAAAATAAAAAGGTTAGATTTAATTTAACAAGACCTAGGTTAATAAGCTTAATATTAGCCGTAAATTTATTATAGTTTTCCTAAGTAAAGACTTTTAAAAATTTATTATAATATAGTAATAAATTAACGGTTAAATATTTTAAGGTTATTTTACCGGGCGTATTAAAGGGCCTAGGTTAGTTTAAAAAAAAGCTTAAAGTAAGATTACTTTAATTATTTATTAAAAGTAAATTTTTCCTTTTTTTTATTAATTTTAATTAAAGGATTAAAAATAAATACTTTAATAAAACAACACGCCTACTTATACTTTAAAATCTATTAAGACGTTTATAATATAATAATTTCCAGGTATAACGGTAATTAAATAACTACCTTATTTACCAGACTTTAATCTAATTAAATACGTCTAGATTTAAATAAAGTAATAGATTAAGCGTAAGTATTATATACGGCTTACTAGTAAAGAATTAAAAGCTATAGTAATAAAGGCCTAAAAAGCGGTTCCGGTTAAGTACTTAATTAAGTTAATTAATTTAATACCTCGGAGGATAGCGGTAGTGGTAACTGTAAATAGTAAATATATAGGGTATTAAGAATGATATCTTTTCTGCGAGCAATTTGTATAGGATTTTAGTAACTTTCGGTTGTTTTTTATACCTTTAGTATTTTTAATATAGTTTTGCAATTGGTCTGACATCCTTGTTCTGATCCACCCGATGTACCAAGCTAATAATTAAACAGGGGTTGTATTGTAGCACACACCAGAGCTCTCATGGCCTGTGAGGTCTCTCATCATAGTCCAATGGCGACGGGAGAGTGATGGGAGGTGCGGGGTGGACCCCTCTCCAACCAATCAGCATCCCAGGCTTAGCGCGAGCGTCGGCTCGCTCATGCAAGTGGTTGGGCAAGACATCAACTCCCCGTTGATGACAGCAACCAATCGAGGCCCTCACCGTGATATGGATCCAATGCAGGTCCAGAGTCGGCATGGGCTGCCCCCCCCGCCTCCCATGTCGGTTCCGTCGACTCTCGTCGCAACAGGCGCTGCTATATACCGTGATTGCTGCCATTTGCACCTCCTCCTGTCCATCTCAATCACAAAGTGTTTCGGCATGGCGGATACTACGAGGCAGCCCTAAGTAAGACAGACCTTTTGGACGACACCACCGCTGTCTATCGCCACCCGTGGCCTCGGATTGGACCTCCCCCGACCCTCTCCTTCCCCCCATCATCATGCTGTCAGCTGGTGTGCCTTCTTATAACAAAGCTGCCTTCGCTCTTCTCTTTGCGACGACATCTTGGCCTTCTTTCTGCGCAGCCCTGCCATCTTTTCAACAATTGCTTCGTCGAGGTGACCTGTGGCTCGACTACTCTTCTCCTACTCCCTCCCCCGAAGACGGACCTCCGCTATCCGCCAACGCCGTCCGGGATCCATCCTACCTCCCAATCCACATCGGAGCCATTGTAGGAGCCTATGGTTTTGCCTTGGTGATTGTAGCTATCTTGTTGTTGGCCCTTCTCAAGACCAGGCGAACGCATATCAGGAACGGTGAATTACCCGAGGAGGAGAGAGGGTTACTGGCATTCAACCCCTTCACACAGCAATTCCTGTCCGAAGAGGAATACAAGAAACAACTTGAGCAATACCAAGTTCAAGCCGAACAATATCAAGCCGGACAACTCCAGCCAGAGCATCAACAGCAGTATCTTGGCCACAACCTAGGTCAAAAACTCTCTCTTCAGACAGATCTCCCGGCACACACAAGAAATTATTCTCTCCCTTCGGCTTCACCCTTGACAGCCAGAGATAGGCTCGGCGGTCCACTCAGCCCAGCCAAGTCGCAGTTTTCCATCGCAACAGCGCACTCGCCGACTTCGACCATCCTCGCTTGCGGCATCGACCTTTCAGTTGACCAAACAGTAGTCGGTCGGGACAGAGCCATGGCGCAAAATCAGCTAGAAGAGATGTACCGGCATGTGATGGAGCAGGAAAGGGCCAAGGCAGAGGGCAGGGCGTATGAGCCTCCTCCAATGCTCACCTCACCATCCACCAAGTCCGTCAACACCATGCCGCCCACCCCCGGAAGCACCAAAAGAGAGAGGAACAAACCGTCAAACCTCAACCTCGCCCAAGACAGCAAGAAAGAGTCCCGCAGCTCATCGCTGCTCAACTTCCTCAAGTCCCCAAGGAAGAGCAAGGCCCAAGGCTCGGGGATGGTCATCTCCTCCCCCATCCTGACCCCAATGACGGGCACCTTCCCCCGCCAAGAGGAGCAAGAAATGAACACCATCCCACCCCGCCACTACGCTCCCCCCGTTCCTCCTCCAGTACCACACGGAGGCTCCTCCGACCTCCCCTTCCGCCGCAACAACAACGTCGGCTCCTCAAGCCAACACCTCCCCACCCCAGATATCTCCCCCGTCTCAACCCAATCAATCGACTCCCGCATCGACGCCGCCGTCGCCGCACCCCGCCACCACAACCGGGACAACTCCAACGATGAGCCCCCCTCCGCCACATCCTCCACCTCGGGCCTCGTCGGCCTCCCAACTTCCCCAAAGCCAGGCGTCAACCGGTTTCCCTCAATGGACTCCCTCCCCGCCTCCCCTCGCCCAGGACAAACGTCCTTCTCCCGACCCAACGCTCCATCTGCCGTTCGTGCGGGCGGTGCTCTGCCTTTTAGAGCCTACGAGCCAGCAGTGACTAGTCCTTCTGCTGCGTCGTTTGGCACGACGAAGCAGACTGTTTTCACGAGACCGGATCGGGACGCGGGGTTGCCTACGGGGCAGAGGACGCCGTGGACGGGGGCGCCGGTGCCGTATACGCCTTATCAGCCGTTTAGCCCGGTTATTCCGGTTACGCCCAGCTTGTTGAGTAAGAAGGAGAGGAAGATGATGAGGCGGTTGGAGCCGAAGACGCCGACGTTGGAGATGGTGAGGGATACTGATGATGTATGGTGATTGGGTGGTGGCAGTGGGTGTTGTTTGGAGCTTCTTCGTAGATATCCCGTGTTTTGTCTTTTTATACCTTTGTTTTTTCTTTGTCGCATTGATAGGTGGACAGGTGTGGTTGGCTATAATGGGAGGACGGGTTTAGTTAGCCTGGAAAACTCATTTTCTTTTTGCTTGTTTTTGTATAGGAAGGGGACAGCATTGATATCCATGATAGGTTGTTGGGGTGAGAATGAATTCAGTTCGTTGAAAATGATGGACAGCAATGTTTTGTATCAGGAACAACGAATAACTTCATAAGAGCATCTGAGAAATAATATATATGAGATGGAAAGAATCACATTGACTTGTTTTACGAGTGATGGCTCCGGCTATTGCCTGGTTGTGTTTCAAGATGCGGTGAAACTAGACGGGTTGTGTTGGGCTGCTTCAGAAGTCGCGCTGGCAGGCCCCTTGTTTGTCCACGTGGTTTTGAAGTCGGGCGGGCGGATAACTGGGGACTTCTCGTCATCAACCACGGTTGAAAGGCAGGCTGGAAAGAGGTTGGAACTTCACATTGAAATCATCGAAATGATAGCAGTCGCAACAGAGTTGACGGCAAACCCCGACTTTCGGCCGATGTGTTCGCCGTGGTCTTGAGCTTAAAGAGCCCCGTTCACCGGACCCCGCATCCGCCCGCATCTCCATCCGATAAAGACGTTGGGTTGAAAACTTGGAACCAGGTCCTCCTCCACTTGTTGGCTCACAAAACTTGGAAGGAAGCAGGTTTTCTGTCTCTTTTTTCTATCCACTCGGGCCAAGTCAAGTGGGTGCCACAGCTATGTACTTGTCGCACTGATTCAGATAACAGAGAGACATCATGGCCAAGATGGCAACTCGGAGCTGGGCTGCCTCTCTTTGTCTCGTGTTCGCGATGTCGAGCGACTTGATTGTGGCTCTTTCTTTGCCCGCCTGAGCAGCAGCGACGACATGGTCCACTGCATGGTCGTCCGAATAAAGTTTCTCCCAAACGGTTTCGTACAGACAGACCTATGTATGTAGTCCGACCAAGACTTGTTGAAGATGGCAAATTTCTAATTCAGCTTTCTGAGCTAGTGAAGTGGGGTTGGTAGTAACGTGCGTGGCCCGTGCCCGCATCTGAAAGGGGGCCGCTGAGTTCCGGGCGGGAATCATTCGATTCTCTCAATCGCATCGTATGTTTTTTAAACCCACATTCCCTTCCCATCGACAATCGAGAACAGCCTCCGCCGCCATCAGCAAGCCAGAAACGCGGTCAGCACGGTCAGCACCTCCCAGATCCCGAATTACTCAATCTACGCCGCGCGACACCTCCGCGCGCAATTGGTCGTCGGCTCTGCCCCGGCCGCCCAGTCTCGCCAGTCGGCCCACGACCCAGACTGACTGACCTGCGGCACGCACACTGCCAGCCAGAGAGGTCCCGCATGCAACACCTGATTGCAAAGCCCAGGGACTTCAGGGCTCTGACCCTCGCAAAAAGGAACAATGGCCGACCCCGACGCTGACTCGCCCGTCCTCTTTGCCGACCTGGACACCTTCGACCTCGATGCCAGCCTTACCGGCAACTTGGTGAATAGTGGCCTCGGCACTCCGGACCCCAACAACACCACCGCCGCCGCTACCGTTGCCTCCTCCCAGGCGGGTGAGACGCTTGCTACCACGCCTGGATCTGGCCCCAGTGGGACTCCTGTATCAGTCTCGCCTTCCGTTACCAACGCCCACGCCCACCACGCCCACGCCCACGCCCACCCGCACGCCCACCCACACCTCCAGACCACCCAGCCTGATCAACAGCAATTTTTCAACCCAGTGCCCTCCTGGAACTTCCAGGACACCCCCCCGTACGACATCAACGCCGGTGACAACCAGTTTTCTGTCCCTCCCGTGCCCCATACCTGGGATCTCCCGGTCCACGTCAACCTGGGCCAACCAGTGCTGCATCAGCATCAGCAGCAGCAGCCACAGCATCAGTCGTTGTATCTCCAGTCTCCTGCTGCCTCCAGCATCGATCCGGCCTTTGATCACACTACCGCCGCCGCCGATCCGGCCAACATATCGCTATCCCAGGCCCACCAATTCTCAAACGACCAATTTCGACCTGATAATCGCAACATCCAGAATACGCTGACCCCTGCTCAGCAGGAGCGGCTCAAGAGTATCGCCATGCCGCCTCACCTTCAGTATCACTCCCCCAATAGTGCCGGGAGCCCGGACTCGAGCATCAGCGGTCCAGATAAGGGTGCTGGCTCGTCCCCAGATGCCCAAGGCAACTTCAAGTCCAATAGCAGAAAGAGGAAGTCGTCGGCTGAGGTCGACGATGATGACGACGATGATGATCTTGACGGGCAGCACCCCGTCAAGAAGACGGCCCACAACATGATTGAAAAGCGGTACCGGACCAATCTCAATGACAAGATAGCAGCTCTGCGAGACAGTGTCCCGTCACTGAGGATCATGTCCAAAAGTGCTCGCGGTGAAGACACTACCGAAGATAGGGAGGAGTTGCACGGCTTGACTCCTGCTCATAAGCTCAACAAGGCCACTGTATGTCCCACCTATATCGCCGCCCGGCACCAATGTAGCCTTCTTACTGACTGTCGATATACAGGTTCTTGCCAAGGCTACCGAGTACATCAGACATTTGGAGAAGCGGAACAACCGCCTCATTGACGAGAACAGTAGTATGCAGGCCAGGATCGCTGCTTTCGAAAAGTTGTTCATGGCTGGTGCCATGACCGGTCAATTACCCAACCCTCTTCAGCAACCGCCCACACCGGTACAGTATCCTCAGGATGCCATGCCCTACATGAACACGCCAGTAGCAACCACTAGAGGACCGGACCCGGCGGGTATGATTCCGATCCCCGACGACATCAAGCGCATCTTGGCTTCACAACAGATGAATGCAGGACGTCCATATCCAGTACCAGGTCAACAGTTCCAGCAAAACCCTGCCATGATCCGCCAACAACAGCTTCAGCAGCAGCAGCAGCAAGCTCAGTCCAGCAGATGGAATCCATATCTTGGAAAGCTGATGGTGGGATCACTGGCTGGCTTGATGTTGTTCGAGGCCTATGTGGAAAAGGAGCAAAACCCCGAAACCACCGAGGGTCGCGGCTTGATGGGCGTTCCCGTGCATCTCTTGGCGTCCTTCGTACGATCGACTCACTTCAGCATCGGGGGCTACTACATCTCTGCAACCCAGATTCTATCACAGCTCAGGTTTTTCGGATTGCTGGCGGCTTTCCTCTGGGCCACCTGCGCTTCTCTGTTCAATGTTGATATCTTTAAGCCGTCCGAGAAGCCCAAGCATGCTGGCGCGGCCGTTCAAGCGGTGCCATCTCTAGCATCGCCTATCCACGTCAGGAGGCAAGCCTGGCTCACCGCTATCCAGACCGTCTGGGTTCCCAGGCACAACTTCATTCTGGAAGCTGCGGCGCTGATCTTGAAGTCTTCCAAGTACGCCCTCAGGAATGTGATCGGACCTCGGGGCTATCTTATGCTGGTTGGCCTTAGCGAAGAGCAAGAAGCTGCACGTGTCAAGGCATGGTCAATTGCGCTGGATGCCCAGCTCGCCGGTGGCGACGTCGAGATTAATAAGAGCCGTCTCACGCTCACACTGATCGCTTCGGGCACTTTGCCGGATACTCCGCTTCGTCTTATGATGAAGGCGTTACACATCCGCGTCTTGCTTTGGAGACTCAACGGGGCTTCTTTGATCACCAACTTGGTGGCTGCTAAACTTGCCAGGGCGCGCTGGAACGATGCGCGGGAACTTAACCGAATTCGAAACTCGTTAGGCGAGAACAACTCTGCCGATGAAGCCCTCCCTGACCATCTAGCAGTGCTTCTCGAACAGGACTGCGATGAGGTGCTCAATGACGATATCATCCAGAGAGCCCACAACTTGGCCTGGAACCAGCCCACCACACACAACGTTGAGGAAATCATCGATGGCATGGACGCCGTGGTTGAGGACGCCGCCGTCAGGTCGCCCATGGATGCCGTAGCGGCCTGGTATTCCAGCCTGCAACTTCACCGTGTTTTGTGCAATAACCTCCCCAAGGCCCGTGATGAGTCCGGAAGACTGGCTCTTGAGACTGAGGACAAGCTTAACCTGGCGACCAAGGTTGCCCCTATCGGCTCCAACGCTCACGTTCGCGTCTTGGTCGCCCGTGCAATCCTTGTTGAACAGAAACGCGGTGCTGCCATCGTCACTGCCATGAATGCCCTCGGCCCATCCCTCAACCCTGACAAGCACCCCGACTACAGCAAGGGCGTGCCACCTCTTATCGACTCGCCCGTCACCCCTATCGTCCCCGACCCCGACGCCCAGATGGCCCTCCGCTGCGCCATGGGTATTGCTCAGCTTCAAAAGTTCTCTGACCCTCCTCCGGCTGCTTTCACTGTCATCGACTCCATTCTTCCCGCTGGCGCCGATATCGAGGGCATGTCTTTGTTGGGCTATACCGCTGCCTACCACCTGATGGAGCGTCTCCACAGACACGCGGTTGGCCGGGAAACTTGCTCCCACTCTCTTGAGAGACTCGCTGGCAGCCTCAGAATATGGATTGGCAGCGAGACGGGTAGTGAGGTGGGCTTTGACGGAGTGATGAGACAGAAGATGATTGATAGGTGCCTCGCTATTACGAAGAGTGTAGTCGGTATGGAGGCCGACCCTGGTTACGCAAGCATGGACGATGAATGTGGTGAGGATATGGAAGGGGGTGGATGCTGAATGTTTTGCGTTGCAAGCGATTGAGGTTTTCTTTTCGTGATGGGGGTTTGTAGCGATGGGTTTGTTCTACATGGTCTGTTTTGCTTTTCTACATCATCTCTGACCAAAGGCTCTCAGTTGCCTCACCTGTTATCTTTCACATTTTGCGATTGCGTTTGGCGTTTTATACCTCTACTCTTTGCTTTTTTCTTTTCGTTTTATAGGTTTATATAGTGTACCTTTCAAAGGGGGGATAAGAGGATTTTTGGCGGAGGGCAACTAAAGCGAGAAATGGAAGCGTGAATGGATGGCATGTCTGGTGTGGTGAAGTGTGGGGGTGTTATTCTTTTTTGGTCTTGATATTCGGTAGTTTACTATCAGGTAGTGGAAGGGGAAAAGACTTGGTCATGGCTTTATATAGGGGTTTCTTTCTAGTCTTGAAGAGAATTGGGGGGGGGCGGAGATGGAATTGGGGAGTGAAAGGTTACAAGGGGACGGAAGAGTAAGAAGGAAGAGGATGGGGTAATATTATTTGCTCTGACTTTGTCTTGATTTATGGTTCCGTTGATTGGGTGATGGGCTGTGAGAACTGCTGATTTACTGAGAGTTCGCAGTGTTAGTGCTGTAATTGATTGTAACCGGTATGATGTAGTGCTAAGAAAGGTCATGAGTTCTGACTAGTAAATTCAGTTCGGTAAGGATTGTTATCAGTGTTGCAACGGTTATGTGGCTAGGGTTGCAGAGCATATGCTATGAGGGGAGTTAACTTGACAGCAACATCGTTTATGAATGCAAAACACCTCATTGATCTACTGTACCTATATGCGCGCCAATGGCTTTGTAGATTGCCTCATAGCATTTGGTTGACTTTAGTAGAAGGTTGAAAGAGGCACGGCTGCTGTGCCCTCCTTGGTCATTGATTTGATACTACGACGGCTCGTATAGAAGTGAACCATGCAGTGGTTTGGGGGCTATCAATGAAGCATGGGGGACGGTAGATGATCACACATATACAACCATTTAGGTGGGGAAAGCCGGGTATGAAACATGGAATCCTGCTGTGCTTTTCGGTAATTACCTATATAAACATGCTTTGTATGGCCTCCAGCAAGAACAAGCATTTACATTTTCGTTCATCAATCCAGACACCTCAGGCATCGAATCTTCTCTGTTAGACATTGGTCAGTCTTCTTCGTTCAACTAGGACCTGCTCCCGTCATGGAAAGTCAACAAGGTGCGAAGGGTTCACTCCATGATTCTATCGAGACTGTTGGCAACGCCTCCAACAATTACATTCCCTCCCTGGGCAACACCACCAACACTGCCGACGATACATCCCACGGTGCGTCTTGCAACAATAGGTATTCGCAGTGAACACAGCTGCTCTATACCTAAGGTAGATCATGCCCAGGATGATTCACAAGTCGACAATTCTTCACAAGTCCCGAGTGAACTCTCAGCTCAGGACATGGACCAATGAGGATGCATCTGACAACCAAGCCCCTGACCGAAGCTCTTCAACTAGTGAAGCATTTCCAACCACATTAGATGATACGAACAGGAATCCAAGTGTCAGCCTTTCCGCCGATAAACCAGCAACCGCTGCACAAGATGAGAAAGTAAACAGACCCCTTTGGAGAATTTGGGCTGTCGAAGCCTCGTGTAAGGTATTGCCTTGGGTTTTGCTGCATTTACAGGTAGAGTTCATGTTCCCTCCCATACCACCTTTTGTCCATCATTCAACGTGCTCGCACAGAATTGGCTGTAGCAATTGTCATTGTGCTCGCCATTTTTGACCAACAACAACTTCCTGCTTGGCCACTGAAGGTGTCCCTCAACACCTTCCTTGACTTTCTTACCATTATTGCAAAGGCGGCGCTTGTGTTCCCAGTCTCTATAGCTATCAGCCAGCCCTCGGCGAGTTGGCTTTTTTCAAGAGTGTTTCGTTTAGGACACCCATAAATCTGAATTGGGACACCCCCCCCACATATTTTCCTATACATATCCCTAACCCTGTTGACTTTTTCTGTTTTCCCCAGTGTATGCAATGTATCTTTTTCAAAGGGACTTTATCGGGACGCACCACCCACATCTTACTCCCGCACCACCCCAAAATTAGCCACGCACCACCCTCATCTTACACACGCACCACCGTAACCCTGACCTCTTCACCATATATAACCCTGGCACCTACTGCAACCTTAGACATGGCATCATACGTATCGACAACACCACGGTCACCACCTCACTTTCTGGACACCCGCACCACAACCGTCATTTGATTTCCATACAATTGCCATACAAATAAAATGCAGTAATTGAAACTCAGTCCATTGACGGTATTTAAATCCTCCAAACCCTACCCACAGTGCTCAACCGTCAATTAGGTTACGTAACGTAGTGGTTGAGCGTGGGTGTTGAGCGTGGGCATGGTGTTGAGTGTGGCGATGGCTTCAGTTTGCACGCGCGCGTCAGGCGTGGAGCCAAAGCGTGGATCTTTGCCGGGCTTGGCATCAAAGTGGTGGCTGTGGGGATCTTGGGGGTCCAAAAAAGTAGACATTTTCCATATATAACCCTAACCCAACGATAGGGTGGTGCGTGTGTAAGATGAGGGTGGTGCGTGGCTAATTTTGGGGTGGTGCGTCCCGATAAAGTCCCTTTTCAAATTTCACTATAATACACCCAGATCGACCGTTCTTTCATACCTTTACCACCACAACCACTAAACCACCACCCATTAAACCACCACCTACTAAACCACCACCCACTAAACTACTACCTACTAAACTACTACCTATTAAACTACCACCCACTAAACTACTACCCATTAAACCACTACCTACTAATTATTATTGATTTTTATACATATAAATAGCTTCTTTTTTAACGGCAGTAAAGTCTATACGTGACAACGGAGTATGCAAAAAATGTAGGACGGACGGAAATTTAGTAAATTACTATATAATTACCAGGCTTGGCGTCGAAGGTATATTGTATGTGAGGGGGGGTGTCCCAATTCAGATTCATGGGTGTCCCAAATGAAACACTCTTTTTCAAAGAAGACCGCTCTATGACGTTCACCTTTTGGACTAGGCAAGCAGGGGGCATTACTCTTGGCGCCAATTTGAGTAAGGTATGGTAAGTGTTATCACTTCTCCTGTCACGCAACTAGGTAGCTATCAACTACCCCATACATAATGCTATGGACTCGGGAGAGTCTATCGTTTAAATGTATCTCTGTATTCAAGGACTGTCTTGTGTGGTGGATTTGATGCTTTATTTCCCTAATACTGTCCCAGATGATGTTTGTTTTGTTGGCATCCTAGTCTTTGCTTCGCCCCCTGAACCCCTGAATAATGAGAGACCCGTTGATCTCCAACACAATCATCAGGTATTAGCAATGTTGATGGAGAAGAAAGCAGTCAGATATATCTCTCACCTTGATTAGAGGAAAATAAAACTTGAAATCTGATGATACAATTCCCTCTCCAACAGAAAACAGCACTTCGCCTCACTTACCATCCTCTAATAACTATACATACTCATGTTCCTCAGTTATCTATCACATACGACCATAGACAGTAGAGAACTCGGGATCCCGTCCGCTCTCCCCTAGATAAGCTACTGATCGCCAGACCAGTACTCAGGTGGGTGACCACTGGGGAATCCCTGGTGTTGTATGTTTTTGGTGATTGTTTTGCCCCCCACAGTGGGCCCAACATATACTTAAACCCTCAAGACTTACTTTTTAAGTACCCTCCGAGTGTTGAAGTCAACCAGTTGTTGCAAGAGTTGGTCGCCTCTTTGACCGGATAAAGTGCCTAGGAGCTACCTGCCACTCGCTATTTTCTCATCGCCAAGTCACACTTGCAGAAGATGTGACGATGTTATGTTAGGATTCACGTCTCGGCAGGTGGTTACTCACGTGTCACTGCTCAAGACCCCTGCTATAACCCTGGCAAGTATCCACCCGAGGAACACCTCAGGGTCAGTGGTGATCAAAAGCGAATCGACAACATAAACTGGGATTCGGTCTCGCCTGTGAAACTCCACAGCACACCAACACTCAGCACATCCAGTGGATGCATTGTGAAGCTCAATGTCCGTTCAATTAAGCGGTCAACACTTCGGTTTCAAAAGCAACCCAATAAGACATCTATGTTATGGCTTCTGCCTGGCCCATGATACTCCACAACCGACCAAAACTCCGTCGGGATATGACTAGGCATGAAGCATCCAACGAAGCGAGATATCAGCCGAGTACCTGATGACTGAAGGCCGAGATCAAGGCATAAGTCAGAACATCTATATAAGCTCTCTTGTCGACCAGGTAAAGGCTCACTTCACCTTTCATCCCCATCCCACCGCCATTCTCTGTGTCTCAACGTCTCGCCCTCTCAACATCGTCTCTCATCAGCAACAATGGTCAACTTCTCCATCCACCTCGCCGTCCTGGCCCTTGCGACCTCAGTGGCAGCCGCCCCAGCCCCAACTGACAACTCCTCGGTCACTTTCTCCTTTGCCCAATGGATTGAGGATATCATCGCCAACCCGGACACGGCTCTCACGCCCGCTGAAGCAGTGGCGGCAGCCAATGCCGCCAAGGTTGTTGCCACAGCAGGTGGTCTCCAGAAAAGAGCTTACTGCGAAGAGCTCTTTGGGGATGCGCCTGTATGACTCCTTTCCCTTCCGTCCCTTCCTCGACCCAGTATGAAACAAGCGGCAGCATCTAACAAGTTTCGTCTGGATATATAGGCAGCTGACGCGGCGGCCTGCCTTGATGACCTCGCTCGTAAGGGCGCTCAGGGCCAACAGTGTGTCATTGGATATGACGTTTTCAGTATTCAAATGTGCCGGATCGGTGGTGCACAGATTCGGGGCTCCAAGAGCGCTCGAGAGTCGCAGAGTGCAAATTGGTATGTACTGTGTCTTTCGGAGTTTCTTTTTCTTTCTGGTTTTCTTTGCAAGGAAACATTGGCTGATATGCTACCGGTCCAGCAACGACGTCGCTCGTACGGGCGGATTGATCTTTGACAGCTGCTGGCGGGCAGATGGAACTGTCAAGGGCAGGGAGCTTTGCATCAGCAATAGGCTCATGCAGGTCAACATTATGGGAGTCTAAGATTCTGTTTGGGGGGGGTGATTGCCAGTTCTTGGGATGGATCATATCAGAGGCATGGTCCGTTATGAGGTAGCGTTGTAGTAACTAGACGACTTTGATCGCTACTCATTGACACACATGACAACGTCTCTTCGTAAAACCACATTCTAGCTCTAACTACCACGTACAACCATATCCAACTGAAAATACGGGATCCCGTCCGCTCTCCCCTAGTCAAACAGCTGAGGGAAAGGGGCCGAACCAGTACTCAGGTGGGTGACCACTGGGGAATCCTCGGTGTTGTATGTTTTCGTCTCTATTTTGTCTCTGTTTTGACCCCATCACCAAATTCTGGCATTGCACTCTTTATGGCTTTTTTTGAGGGAGAAACTGTGATATTGTCAAACTTTGTCTAATATATTTCTACACTAGCGAGGTGTACTTTTGAAACGAAACCATTCCCAGTACGCTGGTTGACGGAAGCATCACGGGCGAGGGTCCATTTCGCTAGGTACCGATATGTGGGGCCTTTTATCAGGGGCTCAGGGGCAATATAAACAAACAACCCAAGTTAGCAGCAACGCTGACTTGACCCGAGTGTTGCTTCCTTCTGCCAATGAAATAATGTCAGAATCCATAGGAATATGAAATCTTGTCTGTACACAAGTTGGCAGGTAATTATCCATCATGATTCATCATCCCGATAGCTTGCCTTGAACCACAGCACTGACCTGTAAGCTTCAATGGAACGGAGTGAAGGTGCTTATTGAGATGGATAAATCTAACCTCCTATAACTGGTGGTTCTTTATCCTGTTGAATACACGAATTAGTATACATTTATGATACGATGGGTGATGGAGGTAAGTGTAAGGGAGGATAGGGGCAAACGAAGCCAGTCGATGTGGCGAATACTAGAGACCTGACATGGCGATGGTTATGGTGAGGATTGATCATGAGGAGGAGCTGATGACGGGTATAGACTAATGATGTATCATGCTGAGAAGCTGATGAAGATGCTGGCGGGCTGAGACGGCAGCCATGAAGGTAAAGGTGACGGGTGAAGACTGATCATGGATCATACCAAGAAGCTGACGACGATGCATGGGAGTCGAGGGACGGCAGCAGTAGGGTGCGGGTAAAGGGTAAAGGTCATGGTAGGTATAGGTGGAATGTGATGGGCATTGCTGAAGTGTTGAAAGGTGCTGGTGAAGGCGTTCGGTGGAATTGGTGAATGATTTGGGCATTGAGTTGGTGTGTTGACTGAGGTAAGATGATAGTGACGGTGAAAATAATAGTGATAATGCAAGGAAAGACAATATGTTATGTGTGTGTGTGTATGTGTGTGTGTGTGTATGTATGTGTGTGTGTGTGTGTGTATATGTGTGTGTGTGTGTGTGTGTGTGTGTGTGTGTGTGTGTATGTGTGTGTATTGTTCGGTGTAAGGTAGGTGAAACGAGGCATAGGCTACCTAGCATTTTCGCTAGTAAGGATGGTTGAAGAGAGAAAAAGGAGAAGGTTCCAAGCGGCGCCCAGAAGATAGACGATATACTGCTCGACTGGTGCTCTGAATAGTAAGAAAGATGCCTGCCATAATGACGATGTGACCTTTCCAAGCTACCTGCCGCAATTCTCCGAGCCCGACCCTGCCCCATTATGGCAACAACAATTGATGGTCTGTTGCCTAGATAGGGAGATGTGCATTCTGGCGTGATGTCGTACCATCCTGAGTATGTGGTTGGGGGTGAAGAAACAGCCTTTGGTAAGGTAGACATGACGCCTGCCTCACTTGGTTGTCGTCAATGGAACCAGCCGACTGCCGCAGGATGGACAGTCGTCCATTTCCAGTCAAGCGGATCGAGTGCCCAGGTAGGTAGGTAGTTCAGGCAGTTCGAAGTTCAAAGCTAACTGGAACAAGTATTGGATAATCATGAAACTCTCAGAGCAAGATTGGAGTTTGTGTGGCATTTGGAACTCTCAACACTGGGAACTGAGAGTGGCCTCACTGTGTTCTTTGCTTTCTGTCTGTATGGACTGTCTCTGAACTCCCTCCAAGTCGTCGATACCCAAGATATTGACAGCTTGAACAAGATCCACCCTCCTCTGCAAGGGTCTCCTTCACAAGTCAATGGCAGCCATACTGAATGGTGGTTCACAATGAAAATTTGGACAGAAGTTGAATAGAACGCACACGTTGATAAGGTAAACAATTGACACAACAACGCTCTTTTGCGCCCCCTCACCGCTCCGCATCCTTCCCCTTACCCCTCTTCCTCCCCCTTTACCTCCCCAATAACCGGCCCCAGCAACTCAGGCAACAACAAACTCGCATCCCCCTCAAACCCAAAATCCCCCTCCGCCATACTCTCCCAATCCTTCCCCGTAATCTCCAAGTTAACCGTCACCACACTCGTCCTCCCTTCCGTCCTCGCCCTCTCCGCGTATCCCGCAGCCGGATAAACAAATGAACTGGTCCCAATGACAAGCACCATATCCACCGGCTCTTGCTCAATCCACTCGTCTATATCCTCCAGCATCTGCTCGTCCAGCATCTCCCCAAACCAGACAACCCCCGGCCTGACCAGTTCCTTTTTACAGTCAGGACAATGAGGGAGCTCACTCTCTTTGATATCAGCCAACGGCTGGGAGGGATCCAGCAGCGGCAGCGGCTTTGTCGGGTCGGGACTGGATTCTGCTGCGGGGGCCAAGGCGGGACATAGCGGGTCGGCGGTGTTGTAGGGGTCGGTCCAGGGGCAGGTGGTGCACTTTAGGGAAAAGAGGGAGCCGTGGAGGAGGGAGAGCTGGGAGGGGGGGTGGTGGGCGCGGACGTGGAGGTTGTCTACGTTTTGGGAGAGGCATCTAAACCCGGGCTTTTTGCGGGCTAGCTCGGCGAGAGCGTAGTGGGCTGGGTTGGGCTTGACGTTTAGGGCCATGTGTCGACGCTAGGTGGGGGGGGGGGGGGGGGGGGGGGATTTTTTGGGTGGGTTTTTTGGGAAATGTGGGGGTGGGGGACCGGTACCAAAGAAGGGGGATAAAAACCCAAAAAAACAAGGGGCGGCGTCGAA